>JAMXBB010000001.1:66547878-66758221 GCA_024138015.1 Lumnitzera littorea | reverse complement strand
CCTTATACATACATATATTATTCAATTTATGTATTTATGCACATATACATGTATTAGTAATGTTATATTTATAAGAAAATACTATACAAATACTATATTTATACATGTATATACTTTATAACATACATCTATACAAAAATAATAAATTACTTACTTATTTATCTTACTTCCTTCTTCTTCTTTTCCTTCTTCTTTTTCTTCTTTCTTTTTCTTCCTTCTTTTCTCACTGTTTTAAGCTTCCAGGTTTTTCTTCTTCTTTTCGGTTTTGTTTTGCTAAATTGTTTCCAGATTTTTCCTTTTTATTTCACATGTGTAGTAAGCTTAAATTATAAGCTAAGATCTTATCTAATATTTGTGCATTAATATAGATAAGATAAAGATAATTATTTCAAGATTTTTATTTCTTTGGTTAATCAACACTTGGCATTTCTTTTGAAGTACGTGGGCTGCTTGTTTGATTTTCTCCAAATTGAATTCTAAACATGGCAAAGGAAAGAAAGAAAAGAGATAAATTGGAAATGAAAGAGAAGGAAAATAAAAATTAATAATAAATATATATAATTTTTCGAATCATATAAATTATAACAATTCTCCTCGTAAATTAATTTTTAAATTTTTGTGAAATTTTATTAATTTAATTGGTACCTGTTACAATTATAATTTTTTACAAGTTATTGTGGTGATTTCGTTAAAATTTCGTGTAAATAGGTAATTTAGTTGAAAATTGTATTCGACTATGATTATATCATTATTAAGTAATATTTAACTATTTTATAGGTTTATGTTTATAATTTTAAGGTTTCGAGCAATTTCGGGTTCAATTTTAATCAATGATGTGTAAACCAGTTTTATGGTTTTAGTATGCGATTTAGGGTTTCGATCAATTCCTAAGGTTTTGTTATCGGTGTTATATTTGATTTATTAAACTTCGTAATCTTTTATTGTTACTAACCTTATCGACTTATTGTATAGTTTAGAACACTCGAACTTGTATTAGGATTCAACTACTGTTTTCCTAGGGTTTGCACATACCTTATATTAAACCTTAAACTTCCTTAAGTGTATTGTTATTGAGTGTACCTCCAGCTACTACATCTATCATTTGCCTTATAGAAGGGTTGAAACCATTGTAGAAGGTTTGCATTTCCATCCAAAAGGGAGGCCGTAGTGTAGTCACCACCTTAGTAGATCCTTAAAGCGCTCCTAAGTATCATATAAGATCTTACCCTGTATTTGGACAAAAGAAGAGATGTCCACTCTAAGCTTTGTAGTTTTTGTAGACAAAAAATACTTCTCAAAGAATTTCTTCACCAATTCATTCAAGGTTGTAATTGAATTCCTCGCCAAGGAATTCAACAATTGTTTAGCTCAGCTACATAAAGAAAACAGAAAAAGGCATAGTCGGATAGCATCATCAGTTGCCTCGTTAATCTTAAAAGTATCACATATTTCCAAAAAGATAGAAATATGTGCATTAAGATCTTTGTCTTGGAGGCCATCAAATTGTATAAACTGTTGCACCATCTCAATAATGTTCAACTTGATTTTAAAGTTATTGGTTGCAACAATTGGTCGATTAATGCAAGTTTGGGTACTAGTTAATGATGATTGAGAGTAGTTCAACATGGTCTAATTCTATTCCCCATTGTTGGCCTTGATGTTATCAAGTAAGCTCTCACGATTAGATCCTTGCTTTACTACTTGATCCTTTACTTCACCCTCTAATAACTCCACTTCTTCTTTTAACCAAATAAGAGATCCTTGATTAAATGCCTAAGCTGTTTCTTTAACCATTAGTTGCCTTAAATTATGTAAAGCTGTCCTCTCAATCTCAGGATTGATTTTGATCAAATCCTTTGACTGCCTTCTTGTCATGCACTACACTAAAGAAAATAGAAAATTTAGTCAAGATCGCACTAAGAAAATAAAAGAATTCAAGAAAAAGAAAATAAATCAAGAAAGATAAGAAAAGAATGGTTAGATTAATAAATCTACTAGCTGTCTTAATATCAAAAGTCCCAAGCAACAACACTAAAAACTTGATATAGGCAAGTGCACCTATCAAATTGTAGTAAGCATATTAAGTTTGAATAACAATCCCTCAGATACTATGATTACTAGTACTCGTTAGGTCTTTATTATCTAACCGAAAAATTAAATTTCAAGAAACTTGAAGAACCTAAATTAAATTGCAACAAGTAATAAATTAACATCTAACAAAGAATTATTTAAGAACTTAAACAAGAAAGCAATAGAATTATAAACTACTTCGAGATTTACAAAAACCGTATTTAGATCTTTACTTCCCTTAGATCTAATATGTGATTTTCCTAAAGATAATCTAATTTATTCTTTAATTTTTCATGATCGCGAGAATACTCTACTAAAATTAATCACTTTCTCAAGCCAATTGACCCTAATCTTAAGATCACCTATTAGAATCTCTCCTTAATAGCATGACCTAAGATTATATTATTGCACAACAAATTATCTACACTTTAATTTAAAATTCTAGAACAATTTTGCATATTATCTCTAATCTTGCAACAATCCTCATCAATTATACTTAGATATAATATTATAGAAATCTCTCAATTATCTTAAAAGATATTAAACTCTAGATTACTACTTGTGAAAATAATAACCTAAATCATGAAGTATACATATTAAACCAAGAAAAGACTCAAGAATTAAATCAATCAAATAATAATCATGTCACATGAGTAGATCTAGGTTCTACAAGACCTAGATACCAAAGATCTACTCTCTACACATCCTAAAATAATAATCTAAAAACAAAGAGTAGAAAGAATTAGAAATAAGAATCATAGAATCTACAAGAAAAATTGAATCTTGAAATCTTCTCTTCTCCTAACTTTCTTAAACGTTCTTGCCTTCAAAAACTCTCTGAAATTCATATCCAAAAAGGCTTCCCTCAAACAAACCCTAACAAGGCCTTATATAGAAAGTGAATAAAAAAAATAAGTTAGCTTGAAAAGACACAACTGGGGACATGATCGTATCTTTTAGTCGTGTCTTTGATTGTAATTCATGTTGCTTGTCTTTTTTTTTTTTTTTTTCAAAACTAGAAACAACATGACTGAGGATATGGTCATGTCAGTTGGTCCTATACTGGGCTATGATAGTTGAAAATAAGTTCCAACTTTGCTTGGAAACAATACAGTCTTGTCGTTTAGTTGTGTCGATCTTCAAACCTTCATATCTTGCTCATGTTAACTATTTGAGTGAAATTTATTTCTATCTTCTCGTTTTCTCATATAGATTGTTTCAAAACCTAGAAAACAAAATTTTATTCAATTAAGTATCATTATCTAAAAATAAACTTAAATATTAAGGGAAAATCATGAAAAATCACTAAATAAAATACATACAATTAAGAACTCATCAAACCCAAACCAGATAACAATCTTAAAATTAAAACTCTAAGCTTATAAAACACACAAACTTATCCTAACGGTGATAAAGTCCTAATTGGGTACAGTTATTGATAGATATGGGTAATCACATAAAATCGCTAATAAATGAGTAGAGATAACTTCTAAGTACTAATAAACATAAAGGGTAATAAATGAATTAAATAAATTAACAAGATTACAATCATTATCTTATGACCATTTGTGATTCCATATTGTAAAGTCCTGCCTTCTAGGAGTTTATTTAAAATTTTTTTCTTAATCTCTTCGTACTTAAAGACGATTTGTTACTACCACTCTTGAGTTGAGGATAAGGTAGAACCTGTATTTAACCTGCTCTTTTGTTTCATACACAACTACTATCAAATACTTTCTCATTTAATATGATTAACAATAATATAAGCTTCTACATCAATGAGCCATACACACAGTACCATAGTTACCTACACTTCTTGTATAACATATAATCTCTTTTACAAATACACATTCCTAGACTATCACTACTATATAACTAAACCTCTGGTGAAATAACAACCACAATTTTCTTGAACAACTCACTTCATGTGCTTGAGACAAATTGTGTAGTCAATGAGTTATCTTTAGCGCCCATCTTCAACTAGAGTGTTTAAAGTCTCCTTGTCACTCCAATTCTTCTATCTATTCATCTATAACTTAAGGATAAGAGAAACTTATCCCCTCAGCTACTGCAAGCTTAGTGATAGTAGACAAACATACAATAACAACCATAACAAAATGGGTATATCATTCAAGTAGTTAGTCTAATTATGTTATCTTATAGCTTCTCAACCAAACAATGCAAATGCAATAAGTATATGCCATGCTTATGCATGTGTCAAGCATTGGTACCAATATCTTAGCCCAACCTAGTAACTCATCTGATTCGATTGACTCAAACCCGACATCTAGAATAAATCTAGGAACTTAGTAAACATTTCAACCTAGCAATAACCACATAGAGTGGTTGGAAAATCCAGCATATAGCTAGCTTAGGAAATATAATGCAATCTTTGTATGCTTAAAAACCTTGCTTTTACAAATCAAGTAGTTCACTTTATAAACCTAGCTTTCGATATGGAAACCGACTTATCAACATCTCGATTTTTAGAAAACTTGACCTGTATGTCCTTTTTCATGCCATGCCATGAATGCATTAGATTACATACCAAGCAAAACCCAGCAAATCCAAGTAGAATTATTCATCACTTATTACCCAGCCTTTACTTTGTAGTTTTGTTAGTTCCAAGCTAACACAAATCCCAGCAAATGTCACATATGCATTCATTAGCATCAACATAACAACCAAGTTTAATATTAGTTCACTATTCAATCAACAACAAACATAACAAATAGCTTCATATGGTTCATTGAATAGCACATCAACTTATAATTAATGTTCAACCAAGCCAAAACATCACAAGGCACATAAAGTTAGGAATAGACATAAGTCTATTTAAGCATACTTAAATACCCATTTAGCTAACTAGCAATACATTCCCATCTTACTTATCAATGTAAACTTCCTCTTTCACTAATTTACTTAGACATGTGACACTCAACAGTCCTAATGATTGATCTTGTTCGCTTCAATTGTTTCCTAAATAATTAATATAATCACTTAAGTTTTACTAAATATAAAGTTGGATAGTTTCATTTTAATAATTTAAGTATGGTTATAACTTATCTATAACAAGTGGTATAAGCTTTTTATTAAGTTTCAACTTACTGCTGAAGTCTTTGAACAAGGTTATGAAAGCTTGCCTACTACTAAGTTTTGATCTCTAAACCTTCTAACCAAGTTTTTGAGATTATCCCAGTTATACTCTTACCTCAATTTACTTTTTGAATAAGACTCTAAAGTTATTTCCACCAAGCTTTCACACTAACCAAACCTTGAATCAAGTTCTAAAACCATTCTAACCATATTTCCCTTACCAAATACTTCCCAAAAAAGTCTATAATTGGAGTATAGTTAAGTCCCTCTTCTTATCTAACTTTTTTATCAACTCTTTGAACTAGAGATTAAGTCTCTTCTTTACAAACCAACCCTCTGAAGATGTATCTGAAGCAATTTTATCTAATCCTTCTAAACCAACCAACCCTCTAGTCAAGTCCCTGATATCAATACCATTCCACTTCTTTTACTAAATAATTCTTTTAAATGAAGCTTCAACATATTTTGAGTTAAAGTCCTTTTTACTAGTTCGACCTTTTGAACAACTCTCTTAACAGAATCAATTTATATGTTTACTTCCAACGACTCATTCTAACATCCTATTCCAATTCATAAGCATGATAAAACATGATTATACAATAGGTTCAACATGCTCATGCTCTCCATATCACCTATACTTCCAAATCTATATATCCACATCTTAATGCATTTAAGCCATAATCAATGGTTTGTGCATACCTCAACTTCCATTCAATCCAACCAACTTTAGATCACTTGCCCCAACAATATATAACACCAATAAACCCCATAATCGATACAATTAAGTTTCTTTAGATTTAATTACACAAAATGTCCGAAAATAGCATTTTTTTTTATTAAATTTAGAGGCTCAAAAATTACTAAAAGTTGTGAAAAATATTTTTGGCCAAAATCTTTTCACAAGATTCAAACATGAAATGTATGGAAGTTTTAGAAAAATTTAAGCTTCGAAACAACAACAATAGGGTCATTCAAATCGACATTGAAAATTACTTGGTTTCGTCCGGTTTCTTAAAGACATACTAAATCCACTCAAAATTTTTGTGATTTGATATTTTTCCTTAATAATAGGTATAAAAATATTCTAGAATAAATTTTTTTCAAAATTTTCTGACCTAATTTAATAATTTTAGAAAATTTAAGAAAATTGAAGAGAAATCGAAGCTCACCATAAAGCCACTGTCTGGCCACCACCTTCCTCCACCACCTTATCGGCAACCTTGGGTGCTGTCACCTCTGTCTCCCAATGGTGGTGGTTTGTTCCCAATAACTCTTAGGACCTACGTTTCTTGAAATAGCTCGATTTGCATAGTATTGTTTCTAAATTTTCCCAGATTTCTCCCCTTTTTTGTAGTTCTGCCATTATAATTTTCTTAAGTTTCTAAGGGACTAACTAATATTCAAAAGAGAGTTGATGATAAATCCAAAGTTTCTGGGGTTCAATAATGATTTCTCTCACTTGATTTTTGAGCTTAAATACTCCTAATCCCCTAAATGTTAGGTGTCTTGATGCTTATTCTTGAACCCACACCTGTCCATGATGTGTCTACACCTTACATCAAGATGATCCCAACTGTTTTGTTAACTTTTAGCAATTTTTATGATTTTTCTTATAATTGATTGGGTAATTATACTTAGTTTAAGTTATTTTAAGCATTTTTTTTATGTACAAATATATATAATAATTATACATGTACTATATTTATATATTGTTTTAGGTTACTTTATAATTTTAGTGCCCAAATAATTTATCTATAAAGTTTTCTAATCATTCAAAATTATAATTTTAAGTTTCGGATAATTACTAGTGGTACCCAGTAAAAGTAAATTTTATTAAGATTAAATATTATAAATATTTTATTTTGAGAAATTGATATTATTAAGACTATTTATCTAACTTTTATAAACTTATATTAAAATTTGCCTCAATTCGGACAAAATTGTCCAAAGGCCCTAATTACAACAATATTAAATAGTTCAAGTATGATTACTCGACTTAACCTATTTCTTAAGCTTCTCTTAATGACTTTACTTTATTATCTGCCTCTACTATACTTCTTACGTCAAGTGATCTGCTGCTTTGAGTCTTAGATAGTAGGTCGAAAACCGGGTCACACACATACACACACACACACACACACGTATATATATATATATATATATATATATATGTGCGTTTGTGTATGTGTTAGTTCTATATTAATATATTTATTCTAATTTAATTTTACTACATATTTCATGGTCATATATTATGTAGTAAACATTAATTTTACAACCTATATTTTTCCATAGTTATATCATATTTTATCCTAAACCTTACCCAAAAGTAAGAATTACTTTTAGAAAATTCAAAATAATAACTTTTTACTTTTACTTTTTCTTTCTTTGCTTTCTCCTTTACTCTTTTTCTTTTTATTTTCTTTTCTTCTTTTTTCCTTTCCAATTTACGGTTGCACAATGCTTCAGGAAATTTCTATGTGACAAATTTCCAAGATAAAAGCAAAGTCAACATCAACTTTTCTTTTCATCTTATCTTTTCTTTCTTTCTCTTTTTCCTTTCTTCTCCCTGTTCCTCTCTCGATTACCATGTGTGCTTCTAGAATTTGCTATACTTTTCTTTCTTGTTTCTCAAATTGAAAACAAAAGTCTAACCCCTTCCTTTTTCACTTTGAACCGGCAAAACTTTTCCTTACCATTTTCCATTTCTTTTCTCAATTTCTTCTTTTTACGTACTACAAAATTAACCATTCACTATATATGATATTACCCCGTCCTTAATATCATCATTTTACTAATTTCAAAGAGAAGAAGAAGAGCATTTAATCCAACAATTGCTCAAGATCAAGAGTAATCACATAACACTTTATGATATACTAGTTTTTCTTTTCTTGTGTAATATAAATCTTTGTGTAATTCTTGTATATTAATATGCATTTGTTAGTGTTATATGTAATAGGAGTTAGATGTAATTTTTATTATCTTTTATAATAGAATTTTATGTACATGTAATTAATTAAATGTACAATTTGTTTTCTTCCTATTTATGTATTTGTATACATATATACTTGAATATATTAACTATACGTACATATATGTTATATTAATTTAGTTATGTATATATATATGGGTTACATATATAGTATATGTTCATACATATAATTGTAAGTATATTTACTTTATCATACACATATGTAAAATATAGTATGAAATAGTATAAATACGTACATATATACATATGAATAAGTAGTAAATTATGGGTATATGTATATGCCCATATATATGTATAAATATATATATATTCTCTTTATCTAAGATTTAAATAAGTATATATAAAATATAATACAAGTATAAGTATATATAATACCTACAGATATAAGTATATATATAATAGAACCTTAATTTCTTAAAATGAGTTAATAAATAAATACATATATATATATATATACATATGTTGGATGTGAACATCATAAAGGAGATAGAAATGATTTTTCTAATATTTGATTATTTTAGGATGTAATATATGTGTATATTAATATTACAAATTAGAAAAAAAAAATTGTGAAAATTATAAGAATTAAGAAAATTGCCATGTAGACTAATAGGAAACTGCTACGTTAGTTTTCCTAATTTTCTAATTAAAATTGTAGATTACAAAAATAATAAGAATTAATTAATTAGAAATTTTCAATTATGACAAAAAGTGATATAATTAGTAATCTAAGCTTTAAATAGTGAAATGGAGAAATTGTTACAAAATGAAAACAAAAACAAAAATATTTTGAAATATAAAATTTAGAAATTAATTAAGTCATAAAATAATTTTTAAAAAAGCCTAAAAGGATAAATAAAAACATTTAGGCCAAAATAACTAAATTCGCAATATTTTAGGTCCATAATGAAAAGTGCAAGTTCCAACGTTCAAAACAAACCTCACTACGTGAAAGTACGTTCGAAAATAATAAAAATTGACTATAAATTTATAAAAATTAGAGTTAAAACGAAAAAGTTACACATAATTGAAGAAAATGCTCAAATCGAGAAATTATGTAAGATAAATGGAAAATTTAGATAGATTTAAGATAAATACTTACGTAGAATAATTATCTCACTTAGATACTTATTATCTTTCTTATTTCTTAATTATCGGGTGATCTCGACGAAAATACTGATCTTCTCACCAATTACTATGAACCTTGAGCCTTACTATGACCGAGTGAGTATTCTTGATGATTTCATACTTGTTTGTGATTGTAAATAGTGAAATTTAAATGTTATCGATAATCTGATTGATCTATAGGGTTTGGGATTTACATGTAACCGATGTTTGTTTGTAGTGTGAAAATAACTTAAATTATGATAATGATCTATCTACTACATTATAGATATATATAAAAATTTAACTATCTGTGATATTGCTTGGTTACATAATAATCGAATCTAATTATACTTGATTTTGTTAAACTAAACTGGATCATGTATAAACATCATTACATTATAAATTATTCTGACTGTTGCATCATATGAAGGTAGTGAGAGGCCATACAAGGTTGATATTTATATTGGAAATTTAAGTGTTTTAGTACGGTACAACATGACCTTACCTTAGCATTCAAGATTATTAGACATTGTACAGTGTACACGTGCAAAACATGGAGTTTCGTAGTTATATAAGTTTAGGTATGATACATAAATATGATTGGTGTCGTGTACTCTCCAACCTTAACTTTGAAGGGCATTAAATCTGAGTTGCACACAATATCTAGTTAACAGTATATTTGTACGACATTCTGCTTGACCATGCATTCATATGTTTGTAACTAATTATTGAATAACTTGCTTGTTTGTATGGTTGAAAGATAACTCACTAAGTTTTATAGCTTACACCCTTATAAACTTTTGATGTAAGAGGACTTATTTACAATACATTGCCGAGGCATGCCCAAGGTTAATTTGAGACTTTTGGGCTTATGTATGTAAAAGAAGAGAGCTGAGTGAATATATGTAGCAAACTCTCAATTAGAACTTCTTTGATATTTTGTAATATAATATCCACTAGTTATGTAAAGTAACCCTCTATTACTATAGCTTTATTACTAAGATTTTAGGACTTAGATATTGTATTATTATATAACGATGTTGCTTTATGAAATATTACATTAATATATATATATACATATGTTGTGATATTATCTTTGCCTGTATAACTTTTGGGTAACTAGTTGTAATAGCAGCCTCGCATATCGTATAAAGGGTCATTGATATGAAGGAAAACCAATATACGGTTTTTTGTACAATATACAGTGACCTACTACAATTAGGTCATCCCTCTAGTCATGACACTTCCCAACCCTTTTTTTTCTTCTTTCCAGAAATAATCATCATCTATCTAATTTCATTTTCTTCTCTTTCCAACCCCTCATTCTCTCTCTCATCTGTCTCTCACTCTCGTCTATCTCTCTCTCATATGTCTTTCACTCTCGTCTACATCTCTCTCTCTCTCTCTCCATCCACTCATCTTGTCTTTCCCTTTCCCTATCTCTCAATCTCTCTTACATTCACCCCCTAAATCTATCCCCCATTTGTCTTTCCTGTCCCTTTCTTCCCTTCTCTTTTTTTTTTTTTTCTTTTACTTACTTTACATTCCCTCATGTAAACAAACGCACCTCCATGCATCCCTATCTCACCAAGCGCTACGGCCAATAGGACAAACACAAGATTATTGAGTACGTAGAGATCTTACAATTAAGAAGTAATCCAAGCTATGGTCCTTCTTTTCTTTTTCCTCTCCTTTTCTTGTTGCCTGTATACTTAGTAGATTTCTTTTTATCACTTTCTTATATCAATGCATGTATAGATATACTTATGCAATAAGATTTTCCTATAAACATAGCCACTATTGTAAGTAAGTAGTTTCATATATGTTATCTTTTTTCTGGTTATCTTCTTCTTCTTTCTCTATTTCTCCCTTTTATTTTGTTTACCTATGTTTTTATTTTATTTTTTTTTTCGGATTTGTACATGCATGCATTTTATTATATAGTATATATGAGTATACATAAAAAACTCTTGTAAATACATGGGCATATAGATCTATATAAAATTAGGTGTATTTTGTTTTATTTTTTTCTTATTTCTTTTATTTTATTTTTATTATTTGGAGTCAAGAATATATATAGTATATATATTGTATATGTAGTAATATGTATATTATATATATATATATATATATACGTATGTGTTCTGTATAAATATATATATGCTTGTATTATGGAATATAATGTATACACATATATTATACTTTATATTCGAAGTTAAAAGAATATATATATATATATATATATATATATATATCCAACTATTTTGGTTTATTTTGAAATCGACATATACAATAGTATTGTTTTTATGTGTATACGCACATACATGTATATATACTATATAGTATCACTTGTTAAACCAATCGAAACATAGAAACACTAAATTTTAATTTATTATTATTATTATTCTAAACATGTATATGTATATACTAGAAATGGGAATAATTGAAAATACAAAAAAATAGACAAAATTAAGTAAATTACACTTTGACCCAATTGGAAGCTACCACATCAGAATTGTTAATTTTCTGATTTAAAGTTTCAAATTACAAAAAATTAATAATAATGAATTAATTAAGAGTTATTAATATTATAAGTTAAAATCATTAATAGTTTAGGGCTTAAAATGTGAGTTAACAAAAATATGACCCATTTAGACTTTAAGTTCTATGATCAAAAGCCTACTTTAGATCTAGCCTTAGAGAAAAAGGTTGACTAAAAATTTTCTTCTAGTTAAAGTAGTATAATAGAATTGGAAGTGTACAAACAAGTTAGGACCTTAAATTTAAGAAATCGAAAAATCTATGAAAAGGCCCATTTTGGTCTAATAACAAATTCTTGGCCCAAAAGTATACTTAGAAAAGGTAAGATTTAGAAAACTGTTTAGGCCCATTGATAGAATTTAATTAATCCTAACTAATAAAACTACCAAAAAGGAAAACCATAAAGATAACTGAAAGCAATTTGGGCCTAAAATAATAAAAATTCGTAACACCCAAAGCCTATAATAGAAAATACAAGTTATAACTTTTAAAATGGACCTCACTATATGAAAATATGCTTGAAAATAATAAAGATTAACTATAAGATTATTAAAATCAAATTTAAAATAGAAAAGTTAAGCTCGATTAAAGGAAAGCTCAAATTGGTGACATCACGACTCGATAGTACCTTTATCATGGTAGATCGCCATACATTGTACAAAGGCTAACAATTAACCCTCTTGTCGATCATTGCCCTTCCACACTATGAACTAGGCTACTTCCACTCTTAGTTACCATTAGTTACACAAATAGATAACTATTCTTACTATTTAATTGGATAAGTCATTAAATTTAGTCTACAGAGCATGACATTCCCAAAATAGTAGTATAATAGTCAGGTGGTCTAAATGGCTACAGAAAGTCTAACAACTTAAGTTAAAGAAATCATAAAGTCTTAAGCATAACTAAAATAGTTCCCTCCTTTGCTCTAAATCATCTCATAGCCCTATCCAAGCTTAAGACTAACCTTGAGCATCCCATGATCTGGCTCAACAAAAAGGTAGCCCTACAATAAAAGGAATATAGAAGGGTATAAGCTTACGCTTAGTGAGTTTATCCCTCCGACATACCTTACAAATAATATATTTAACAAGCATATGAATGCATATAATAAGTAGCATACCAAAGAAATACATACAATAGCTTAGGAACCTCATGTAACTCAAAATTTTGCTCTTTGTAGTTAGGGTTGAAGATTATTAACTGATACAAACCATCAACCGAGTTCTAGCACCTAGGTTTTCATCCATAATTACACCAATGTACCATAATTTATAAATATATACTTATACATATACGCACGCACGCACGCACGCACGCACACACACACACACACACACACACACACACACATTGCTTTGTTAAATAACATGAACTTTCCAAAACTCAAAAATATCCAAGTATAATGATGTGGTGGCCTCTACAATCCACATCACATGTCATAAACAGAAGTCGCAAAACATAGCCCTTAGCCAAACAATTAGCATCTCCCAATGCCTAATAAGCTCGTAAGCTAAGATAAGGACTCAATAATATGGCATAAATATACCTAACCTAATCCCTTCAAGAGCTCCTATTCTTGTAAGCCCCTTCCCAACTTCTACATGAGGTGGTAATCGGTATAATTATAATATAATGATGTGCCATGCATGACTCATTTTTGTTTATAGTCGAGTAAGTACTTATGTTCGATTACTTGAGTGATCAAGCATTTCTCATTCGATATCAGCAATCTATAAATCGGTTATGTAAGAACTTTTGTTTCATATATCATCATTAAGTTAATAAATCAAGCAAAGGTCACTACAAAAGAACACCCCATACCCTTCATGCAACCATTTAACATGATATTATTTTAGTGCAACTAGCTACAAGCAAAACCAAGCATGAAGTTATTAGGAAATCACTCACTCTACCATAGCTACTAATCATAGTAATCTAGAGGTAGATTATCCTCGAGATTGGTGTCCCCTGAATAAATAAATGTAGTAAAATAAGGATTTGTTATTTCATGATGTCACCCTAAGATTTTTACTAAAGTTGTACTTTTAGACTTATCCTTATATTTTTCCCAATTAGGTCAAATCTTCAATCGTGTATATCTTTTTCATTTTAAATATGATTCTCGTAATCTTATAGAAGACCAACTGTTACTAATTCTAATGGTAAGACCTAGTTTTAGTTTTCGTCATTTTCGCATGCACTTTCACGTAATATGGTCATATTTGAGAGGTAAGGCTTGTATTTTTTGTTATAGGCTAGAACACTGGTATACCTATTAAATGGGCTTTCTTTTGGGCTCAATTTCATTATCAGGTTCTACCCACTATGTGAAATTACTAAGATTTAGGCTTGGAACCTTATTTGGTCTTAATTATCTTCACATGATTAGTTTTTCATTTAATATTTTTGGTTTTATTACTATCTTGTGCTCCTTAAATTTTTTAAGTGAATTTTATGGTCATAATGAGCTCAGTTCTTCCATTAGTGGCAACACTTTGATGGGTTTAGAGAACTTAATGTGGGCCTTTTTATGGGTCTTATGTCACCCTTATTTTAGCTTATACTTACCGATCATAGAACTTTCCATAGCCTAGTTATAGGCTTTTGGCTTGTTTATTGATCTCTTAACTAGGTTTTGTGTTTTAGGCTCTTAATACTCATCCTATTAGCCTTGGTTGATGTTTTTACTTTACTTACTACGTTTTAAGGGTGTTTAAGTGGACTTTAACCTTGGTTACAAACTAATGGGTTAAGCTTATAAGCCTGCAAATTCATTTTTAAACTTATCCTCTTGTTTCCTTAACTTAAGGCTTTACATTACTTGTGCCTTAACTTATACTTGTGTGGTTCTTGTTTTACTCTTTGTAAGTGAATTTATTTCACAAAATATTGAGGGGAAAAACATGGAATACACATGGTCCTAGGGCACAAATGCTTATGTGAAGCTTTTATGTGATATTCCCTTCATGAAAGTTTCTTATCTTGACTTTACTATCATCTAAGGATATTTTGATGCATGATTAACTTATTACAAGTGAAGGAATCATCTTGGAAGCCCTCATACACTTCACGTTTAGCATGTAAAGAAGGTTTTACACTAGCTTTATTGGGTGTTTCATTTAGTTGCAAAGCTTTCCTTGGAGTATGCTCTTATCTCATGCTATATGACAAGTTGGTAACTACATAGAAATTCACTATATTTACAAGGAAAACTTCAAGAATGACTATTAATTAGCATGGTATATGACTCCTAAAATACAAAAGAATACTATTAGAAATAAGGTAAAGGAACTTCTACTTATGATGCTTTAAACTACATAAGAATGGAGTGTGCTTTACTAGGTATGAGTGGTGGTGAGTGGCGCCCTAAACTAACCTCCTCACTCTTAGTCCTTACCTTTGTCACTTAGTGCTCCTTTTAGTTTCTTGAATCTTAGGAGCTTGGTAAATGTTAGCGTCTTTATATCCTTCAAATTGGCTAAGCTTAGGATGGTGTTTGAGGGTGAACTTTTGTGGTCGAACAAGGGTGACAAAAGTGGTGGTTGGGCGTATGGTTTAGGTGTTTCTAAGGGTAGTAGGGGTAGTACTTAGGCAAGCTTTTTCCTTAGATGTTTAAGTGTTGTAAGATAGGGAAAAATGGAAGAGCATTAGTGGGCTTAGGTAAAGTTCAATGGCCAGTTGAGGAAGATGTAATTTGAGCCTATTTCTTACCCTTATCTCACCATTGGGATGGTACAATTTAAGGGTTGTTTGGTTTGGTTTTTAAGGTCCTTTTTGCCATATCATGGGGTAGGTTTTCAAGGAGAAAAAGTTGAATGGACATGCTTTCTTGGGTTCTCCAACTAGTAGCCAAAAAGGGTAAAGGTGGCTTGCTCAAGTTCATCAACTTCCACTTTTGGTTTGATGCAAAAATAGTTAAATAACTTTTTCTACAAGTAGCATAACTTGTATAGGAATTTGGAGTTGTTTTATCTAATCATATGGAGATTTACTAAGGTTGAATATCAACTAGTAATTACATCTTAAGTTTGGTTTGTTTGAAATTGGATTAAGAGGGAAAATGGATGGGGGTGTGGCTAGTTCTAAACCCCATGTGTGGCTCTCAATTTCCACACTTTGAATTATCAATTCTTGATTGTTTTATTTAAGTGACTGAGTTAGAGTTTTTTTTTTTATTTTTCCATTCATCAAATTGGTTTTAAGATAGGTTATAAGTGTCTTAAGATCAGTTTAAGCTCAGTTAGGTTTAGGGCTTTTGATATAGGGTTTTTAAGTATTCGACTTAATACTAAAGTTTTCGATCCTTCATTTAAGTTTTCAATAAGTTTGGGAGTTCTCACCATGTTTTAGGGTTTATGGTATTAGTAAGTTGGGGATCATTATTAAGTTTTAGGGTTTCTAAACATTCAAGTTAGTATTAGGATTCTTGGTCATTTCACTCTAAGGTTTTCACAAGTTTGGGAAGTGTTTTACTATTCTTCAGGGCAAAGGTTTTGGGTAAATTTTGGAAGTGATATTAAGTTTTATAGTTCTCATGTTTGATTATAATCAAAAAGTCAATTTGTATGATCACAACTTTTACAATTAGCTCGATTTTTAAATTGGTTGATCCTCGAGAATATTTAAAGAACGTTTTGGCTACTTAGATCATTACTTGGAATTTGCAAGGCTTATAAGGGAAATCATGTAACATTAAGTAGAAATTTAATAGATTCTCAAGTAGATATATAAGTAAATTAATTACCTTACTTAGACACTTACTACTTTTATATATATATTCCTTGATTATCAGGTGATCTCAACAAGAATGCCGATCTCTTAGCTAACTACTACGATCCTTGATTATCATCATGGTTGAGTGAGTACTCTTGATGATCCCATGCTTGTTTATGATTGTAAATAGTAGCACTTAATTATTACTGATAAATGGACTAATGTTTGGGGTTAAGGATTTGCATATGAATAATATTGATTGCTTGATATGGAAAGATACCCTAAACTATCATAATGAATCAATTGCTACATTACAAGTACTGTAGGAAATTAGATTGTTTGTAAAATTGATTGATCACTTAATAACCGGACTTAATTAGAATTAGCCTAATTAATTAAATTGAATCATGCATTGCATTATATATATACTAGCCGTTACATCACATAGAGGTAGCGAAAGGCCATACAAGGGTTGTTTTATATAAATGGAATTAAAGAATTTAGTACGATGTATAGTACTACATGACCTTATCCTAGCCTACGTGCTTACTAATTGTTGGAGGCGTCAACTGCCTAACTAAGTATCCAGTCTATAGGCCTCCATTTAGGAGTAAGTGTAAATTATGGGAACCTACTCACAACCATACTTAGACTAATTTTCATTAAAATTTTATAAAACGGTTTTCTTAGAATACAAAACACGAAGTTTCGTATTCTGTGTAAGTTCAAGTATGGTACCTAGATTTGACTAGTGTCGTGTATTCTCCAACCTTGACTTCAGAGAGTGTTAAATCCGAGTTATATATTGTACTGGTTTTATTCTATATATTTACTTAACATTCCGTTTAATCATGCATTCATATGTTTGTAATTTAATAACCTACTTGTGGGTATGGTTAAGGATTATCTTACTAAACTTTATAACTTACACCGCTATAGACTTTTGTTGTAGGAGGATCTTTTCATTGTTTCAAGCTAAGGCATGCTCGAGGTTAATCTGGAGTTTTTAGGAAAACTGTGTAGAAGATGAGAGCTAGAGTGGGCATGGTCATTTAGTTGGACTCTTAGTTTAAAATTTGCTTTTTGTTATTTAGTAGCAATATCGAACTACTATCTTAATTTCCATAGTATGACTAATGTCATTTTGGGGACATAGACTCTTGTACTCTTTATTTCTTAAGATATTGCATGAAACTTTATAATCATTAAGTCATTGTAATATAATCTTCACCTATATAACTCTTAGGTCACTAGCTATGTAGTAGCCTTGTATATTGTATAAAAGGTCGTTAAGTGATAAGGGACCCAATCTATGGTCTTTGTGTGGTACACAACAACTGACTACAGCTAAGTTACCCCTCGGGTCGTAACAAAAGTGGAGGTTCATGGGTGATTGTTGGCGTTAATTTTGAATGGTTAGGATATTCAATGATAGGTTTTTAATGGTGTTAGATGGCTTCAATAAGCTTGGTATGGGTACAAGTCATGGTAGAGGAGTAGATTTAAGCTTATTTAGAGGCTTTTGAGTATTAGTTTCGGTTTTCTAAGGGTAATGGCCAAGTGGTTGGAGGTGGTGCATGTAATATTGTGGTTGTACATAGTTCCATGAAGGGTGATAAAAAATGAGTTAGTTTAGAAGATGGATTTCAAAACTTGAAAGTTTCAAATTTAGTAGTGTTTCACATTAATTAGGGAGGTTTTCTTATATGTTCGGAAGCCTTCTAGTGTCAGGACCCTAAAGGGGGCCTAGTAGAATTACCTAAAATTTCCATAACATATCTGCATCCATGATATGAAAACCGCTTTGCAAGTCAGAGATTGCAAGACTCTAAATAATAAATCACTAAGATTATTGATTTTCAAGTAATTAATTTATTGTAACGTAACATAACATATAAATATAAATAACTATAGATATCCGATATCCCACAATTCCTCAGAACCATAGAGAATCGATATCCCCTACCAAATAATAAGACAGGATATACTAATATTGTATAAACTATATATATATATAAGAAAAATTAAATTATAGTAAGTTCTAACATATAAATATTTTCTACAAAGGATATTTATGTATCATCTAAAAAGTACTCAGCTACTTCTAATACTAGTATATATATCTTTATCTCACACTTAGTACTCAAGACATATCCCAATCCCATCGTAAGTAAACTTGCAAAGGAAACTAATGGGGAATGAGCATATAACAGCTTAGTGAGTTCGTCCCTCACCACCACTGTTCAAGCAAGTTATCACATATTATTATCACACATGCAAGCAAGCTATCTACATACAAAATTAATGCAAGCAACACATCCATTAAGAGTCCGGAACTATGGAAGGTATAGAATTATGTCATCTACACTTCGATTATCCCCTGTACTTACCCAACAGGGCACCTCAGCTTACCCGCATGAAGCTACCTAGGGGCATCACCCCTCTAGGAAAAACTCGACTATTACCCTAGTAGAGAAAAGAGTTCCAATCAAAATAGGTGAATCCCAAACTAGGACCATTCACCATCTAAGGCCACTCGGGCACAAACATGTGAGTCCTCTCATAACCAAAATTATCGAAGGCCTTACAGGCACAATAAAGCGAGTCCTCTCGCTATTAAGTGGAGAACCCATGCTAGCTTTGCCTTAACGATAAAATATCATTTCTGGCACTGCAACCCTTATGGAAATCATACAAAATACGTTTAAGATTAGGAAAACTTTTTCCAAAAATACCCTTTTCAACATTTTGCAAAGCTAGCACTCTCCATCCATATATTTATTGGGTTATAGACATGCGACGAATAGAATCGGTTATTTAGGTTAGATATTTATATTTATCACTTTAAAAAGGTGATCACACAGATGATGGCATATGAGCAAAACAGATATTTAAATATACAAGCAACAGCAAGCAGCAAAACATCATACAAGTAACACACACAAGCAAGTAGCAGGTCATTATAACTCCCTTACCTAGATTATTGCTCATTCTCCAAGCTTTGGGGTTTCCAGAACTCGATATTGAACACCTAAATCATAATAGTAAAACTTATAAGTATTCTGAAAAGTCAGACTCCTTAGTTAACTAAAAGTCTATTGTAGTTTATCTAGTTCCCCAATATACCCTAAGTCTTATATGTATAGGGTTTACCATACTCGGTGGGATTAATAGTAACTAGTTTCTTATATTTATAAGTTATGAGACTTCCTTTATGTATTTTGTAACTTTTTCATTCTAATTCCAATAGTTGCGAACTTATAATCGTTTTTTATCGTTTTTGGACGTACGTTCACACAGTGATGTCCGTTTTGGACGTTAAGACCCATGTTTTATGATATGGGCTAAATTTATTGAAATGTTAACTTATTGAAGTTTAATTATTCTTATTGCTTATGTTTATATCCTATTTTAGTACTTAATGATTGAATTAGCTATTAGATTCTTACACTTGTGAAATTTTATATTAGTGTTACTAATTCATATACTTGATTAAGTTTAATTCAATCTAAGAAGTGTATTAAGGTTTAAAGGATTTTCGACTCCTAAGTACATGTATACATATATAGGTTATATTCTTATGTAATCTTATAATTTATTATTTTACAAGCTTATGCTTATATTATCGCTTAGGTCATTAATCGCTTGTGTCATCACTTATGTTATTATTTGCTTATGTCATAGCTTATGTAATCATTTGATGATGTCATGGCTTATGTAATCATTCATTACATATAAATATATGTATATCCTTATGTACTCATACATATGTTATATACATACCTATACTTCTAACATACTAATATGCATACTTATATTTATACCGTATTTATACTTGTACATATACCCATATATATATGTACGGTCACATATATATTTTTGTACAAATTTCGTATGCCAAATTTTCCTCTTAAGAAAACTTTCCTAATTTCATTCTTTTGTGTTTTTAAGTGTGTATTTAGTATAGTATAGGTATATATAGTTAGTATTTGTCTTAGTTTACCTTATGTACATAGTAAATACTTATGTACATAGTAAATACTTATGTACAAAGATTTCCATACTTGTATTCCTCTAATATATCCTTATGTACATATACCTAAAAACATATATACATGCATCTCCTTCCATTTTATAAAGATTCCTACTCTTCTACACATATATATGAAGTTTCCACTTCTAACAAAATATATACCCATATCATACCAACTTTTTATACTAACTTAGCTTACACAACTAATTACTACATAAAATAGATAATCAAATGATAACATGCCTCTTTCTCTTTGATTTATGTGAGTAGAAATTGTGAAAGTGAAGTGTTGAAAGAATATGACAATAAAGAGCAAAGGGGGTGGGTTTACGGTTTGAGAAGGGAAAGAAGAGAGTGTTTTGTTGTCTTAACTTGTGTTTCCAAAAAAGAAATAAGTGGGGTCTAGATGGGAGGGGATGTGGACGGCAAAGAAGTGAGGAAAAAGGGAAGAAAATCCAAAAGAGAAGAGAAGAAATCATTAGAAAGGAGAAGCGAATTCTAGATGACAATGACATTTGTTGACTTTGTCAACATGTTGACTTGGTCAACCTTTGACTTGGTTAAATGTTGACTTAGTTAACTCTCTTAGAATTGCATGTAATTTGAATACTCATAATGAAGTAATTAAGAAAAATTAGGAAGAAAATTAAGGAAATGAGGTATTTGGTGAATTGATTAGTAAAAATAGATGATGAGATCTTACTTTAGGTATTTATATCCTATACACATCATTTGGTTAGCTACTTAATATAACTAGTATGAAGAGTACCAATTAGGGTGTTAAGGTTCACTACATTTAACCTAAGCTTCAACTATACCTCTAACTCTATGTAATATTATCTTAGTTATATACTTAGAAGATGAATGTGATCTAGAATGCAATATCTTAGTTTCTAAGGGATTACTTAAGTATTCTAACCATTTATGCATGATTGAAAGTTGTCTTTAGTCGTTTACTAATGAAATGGCGAAATATGGAGAATATATTATCACTTAGGGTTTTAAGGTAAATTATGATAGATTAATACTTTTATATCCTTAAAGTAATAGTTTTAGGGTTTTTATTACTTCCGAGTATAATCTCTAGTATTTTTACACATTTAAGGTTCAATATATTCATACACGATTAAGTCTTCGATTGTTATCTTAGGGTTTTGATGAGGTTCGAGGTTAACTTTTACAGTTACACATACTTAAGGTTTTATGGTCTTCGTATGCGATTAGAGGTTCAATTGATAATTTAAGGTTTTTCATATTCACTTTAGGTTTTGAATTGAGATTTTTAATCGATTTTAAATCTCACTGGCTCTATTAACTTCAAGAAATCATCTACAGTTTAGGCGTTTGATTTTATACTTAGACAACTAAATTCACGGGGTTTACATCTAGTGCTCCCTTTTATAAGCAATGGCGTAGAATTAAGGATAAGGCTTACACGTAACCATAGGTGTCCATGGTAAGTGACCCAAGCTCACCATCATTGTCAATTCTCAATCAAATGGTTAATAATCAAGAAAAAAGGATTAGGATTCATATTAACCACTAATTAGACTCTTAATATGTTTGAATTTAAATTTGAAATGTATATTAAGCTAGAAAGACATAGCTCATTGACTTTTGAAATTCAAAAATTAATGATCCATGTTACATCTTAATCTAATGATTTAATTCAAAATCTTGTGTACTAAATGATACTAAATGCTGATAATGGTAGAAATAGATTAAATTTCATAACAAGAGCTTGAGGAAAAAGTACATAGGCATTGTTAGCAAGAAGTCCAATGACTTTGTCTTCTATTGAGAAAGAAGAAGTTTCTTATGGACTTTCATGGTGTATAGGACACCGACCCTTAAAACCTTTTTTTTTTTTAGATTTTCTACTAATTATTTTTTTTTTGTTCTTCTCTTTTTATTTTCTTTTTACTTCCTCTCTTTTTTTTCATTATTTTTCTCCCTATATTTTTTATTCGTTGTTTAATAATTTCTATTTCTATTTTAATTTTTTAAAATTTTATAATTCCTATTTTTTATGTTTCTTTTGAATTTTTGAAAATTTTTTTATTTTTCAAATTTTCGATTATTTTTACCTATTGAATGCCTACATCACACAATATCAATGAAAATGGATAATGTTCATTCATTGACTAACTCTACCCTATAAGGTAACATCAACTGTTTATTCAGGAGTAATTACATGAATGAAAAATAATTGTAAAGTAAACTATATCTCTGCTAAAATAAGTAAATTACAAACAAGGAAAGTATATGTTAACTAAACTAAGAAATAAATAACCATTGATCTTCAAGCGTCTTCCTTAATCGCTTCCCCCAAATTCCTTGGTATAATATGAGTGATTTTCATAACCAATTCAAGGGATATTTTGATTTAAATCTCATCCTTTGGCACCTTCTTTGATGTGATCAGAACCTTGACATTCTTTAGTTCAATCACAATATTAGTACCTACAGCAATATTAGAATCAGGATCACTATGGGTTTTTTTTATCATAATCAACAATATCAAAATGTCAATTGCCTTCTATTTAAGAAAACTTCTACTTATGTTAATATTATGGACTAGGAAGCTCTTTAGAAATTTCTACCCATCCTCCAAGACTAAACCCTTCAAAATCTATTCCATTGGGTGATTTAAACACTTGATCTTATTCAATCTGCTTTGGCTTGTAATTTGGATCAAAAATATGATTCTCATCAAGTAATTCTTGCAATTAACACATCACAACTTAACCTCTTTAGCTTGGAAGAGATCAAAAGGATACCAAGATTTTGAATAAGCTACGTTCCTTCAACAAGCCTAAGAGAAGAGAAAGCTAAACTTTTGATAAAATCTATATATTATAAAAGAAAACCATACTTTTCAACCTATTAACACAGTAACCCAATAAGCTCTCAAAACCAAAAAGAGCATTGTACGTAAGGTTAATTAAAACATATTATCTTTCAAAAAATATCCAGTCATCTACAAAGCATAAGAAGGTACGCTTCTCTACCTTACATCTCCAATAATAGATGAGATGGGTTGCTAAGCTTAATTTTGGTTTAATTTTCCTTAATGTTGTCTACATCAAACCCTAAACCCATTATGTTTAGACCCTTGAGTAAGAATTAAATCTAGTTTTTTCTTCTAATTGAAATTACCACCCAACCAAGGTTAAGAAAAGAGCAAGTTAAAACTAAATGGTTGGAGCAATGCCAACTTAACCACTAATACGGTAGAACATCTTGAAAAGAATTTTTGAAAAATTGAAGATTTTGAGTCTAGGGGCTAACTATTAAAACCTGAATGGTTACCATATAGACTTTTTGAATTTAGATTTATTTTTTTACATACCTATTTATTTAGAATCTAAGTCATAAAAGAGATTTTATTGCTCATGATTTTTTAATTGCTTTACCTTTTATGATTTTAAAATAATTTTTCATTTTTATGATTTCCAAAAACTTTTTTTTTAATGGTTTTGGAAAAAATAATTTTTTTAATTTTTTATAGTTATCTCATCGGTGTTTATGTATTAGCTAATTGGAATCAAACTATTATAGTTCATTCTAATTTTCTAAAACTTTGATTTATTTTATTTTGATATTGGTTGAGTTTAAGTCATTAATCAATTATTTTTATGTAAGGAAAATTTTAGAAAAATGCTTTAACTTTTAGGTTGAAAAAATAGGGATAAGTAGGTATAAGATGGGTAACAAATGAGGTCCTCCTACATCTTACCCTATAGGTATTGGTTCCAAAATTTTTGGAATCAAAACCTACTTGTAGCATCCAAGAATCACCTTAAAATCTATACCTTGTGAAACTTGTAAATTTTTCTATTTTCTCATAAATTTTAACTTCATACATCTTTTATAGCAAATTTGGGTTATATTTTTTATTTTCCATGCCAAGAAATTACTTTCCAAACGTAACATGATCCTAAATGTTAAATGGCACTATTTATTAGGGAAAAAAAATTGAATAGCAAATGCATGTGGGTACATGAATAAAAGGAAACTAGATATAAGATTACTCAAAACTAACAGCAAATATTGACTATTGAAGCTTAAAATTACTATTTTAGGTTTTATTGTTTAGGTTTAAGGTTCGCATTGGGTTTAAACCATTTCATTTTAATATCAATATAATATTGTTTTTATTCTGTTAGTTTTCTCAATCGAAGATAATATAATGTTTTTTTTTTCATTCATTAATACATATTATATTATCTAATAAATTTTAAAGGGCGAATACAAAATACCTTAAAAGCTATACCTTGTATACTTTAGAGTACAGATTCTAAGGTGGGTTTAGAATATAAAAATATCATACCTGTATCCAACCTTATGGGAGTAGGTTCCAAAAAATTGATATATAGAGCCTACTTTGTAACCCTCAATTCCCATATGGAACCTATCGATCGAGTAAAGTATAGGTTAAGATCCAGTATAATAAAGTTACTTACTCATCTCCAATTAAAAATTAAAAAAAAAAAAAAGAAATTCCTAAATCATCTTAATTTTGGAAAAGAAATCCATTTATTTCCTTTTTTTTTTTCATAATAATAACTCTAAATGATAATTTTCAATTTATGATCTTTTTTTGTTTATAAATTTCTCTTTATTTTTTTTTCCTATTTTTCCTTAATTTTGTTTGTTTTTTGAAAAAAGAAAAGCCAAAAGGGAAGAACCAAGGAAATTATTTACTATTATTTTTATTTATTTTATTATTATTTATTTTTTAAATTAAAAGATCAAATTAAAAGTACCTAACAGGTCGGTGTTTAGGTAAAGCATAAGTAAGGAATCGAGTTTAGATTGTTTGTCAGATGACATCGAGTCGACTTCAGTAGAACTGGTGGAAAGTGGGATTAGAGAGTTCTAGGGTTGGGGCAACTCAATAAAGTAATTATTGACAAGTATATGGGTATCCAACAAAAGGTGATTATTGATAGGTATAAGGGTATCTGACAAGGGGTTATTAATGGTGGTGAATGCAGTGGTGGTAGTGGTTTAACAATAGGATTGGTTATTGAATCAAGTCCAGTCAAACTTGGTAGAATCGATGGAAAGTGGAGTTAGAGGTTTCTATGCTTATGCGATTTGATAAAGTGGTTATTGATGAGTATGGGGCTATT
The DNA here is from genome assembly GCA_024138015.1 of Lumnitzera littorea. Taxonomy (NCBI): domain Eukaryota; kingdom Viridiplantae; phylum Streptophyta; class Magnoliopsida; order Myrtales; family Combretaceae; genus Lumnitzera; species Lumnitzera littorea. Next base: position 66,732,531 of record JAMXBB010000001.1, on the reverse strand, counting down.
TGACAAGGGATTATTAAGGGTGGTAAATATGGTGGTGATAATGATTTAATAATGGCAACAACGATGAATCGTGTTTTAAAGGGAATAAGGTTTTGAAAACCCTAGGTGGTCAGTTAAGGGTGTCTTAAGTGATGGGAGAGGTATTTATTAGAGGCTAGGGAAGTGGGGAAACTATTGGTGTTGGTGCTTTTCCTCAACAATGGTCAAAGAAGAAGAAATTTCGTAGAGAAAGAGAGAGGGAGAGAAAGCAATAGGTTGGTTGAAGAACATTGAGAGACAAAAGCTCAATATTGAGCTAAGAGATGAATTCAAACAAATTAAGAAAGAGGTTAACCGGGTAAGGAAGTAGGATTTAGAGGGAAATCAAGTGTGATCACCAATAAAAAATGCATCTTTGTTGTTCATTCTTACTTAAACATGAAAAGAAATCTACTAATATAGACGTTGGAGCTCAAGTTTGGCTTAGTCAAGAAGGAGCTTTTCCAACTTTAAGAGCATATTTGATTGATGAAACACTTGTATCAAGAGTTAAATTGGTATAAATCAAAAGTATTCCGTATGCTCTTCCTAATTTCGGTATAAATTTAATGTAATCAAGCTTTTAATGAGTTGATTAGACAATAACATGTGAAGAAGTGGGACAACTGGAGATAAGTTTGAGGAATACAATTAATAGTGACTCCTTTGTAGTCCAATCAAAGGTTGACACATTAGCATCATTGGGGAAAAAAATGTAGGTGCATTAACATTTGCAGGAATTGAACTTTGGCCCTTTAGCTTCTTCAAGTGTGACTAAGTACTTAGCTAAATGGGCTTTTGTTCTCTTCCTTATATAGAATTCAAATTGCACAAGAAGAACCTAAGCGGCCTAGATTAGATTTACATATGAATCCATTTCCCATCAAAACTAAGCTTTAGTATATAGTTTTTAAAAAATTGAAGATGCAATGCCATTAAGGATAAAATCTAGTATACGTATAATAAAATTATTTTTCAAGTTAAGACTAATCTAATGGTTTTTTTTAGCTTCAATTCATTGATCATCTAATTAATTCAATATTGATTTTCTCATAAATTAATCGATCTAAGTCTAATTAAGGTATTTTCTAAAGCTATGATTAATTTAAATTAGCTTCATTTTCATGATATAGAGATGATTAACCTTAGCAATGGTCTAAATATCTAATTTTTTTGAAAAACTTAGTATTCTCAATTAAAACTCAAATCTATTAAATCATATATGTGTAATTTAACTTCTTTTGACCGTAAAAAATGAAACGGGGCCTCATAGTAAGGCCTAATGCCATCAAATAAGACACAACTTATTTTTTTTTAATTTTTAAAATCTCCTTATCTTCTTAATTTCTATAATTTTGAATTTTCTTATTTTTTTTTTCTCATTTTCTCGTCTTTGTCCATATTTCTTTTTTTTTCTATTTTTCTAATTTTTTTTTATTTTTTCCTATCCTTTATTTCTTATATTTTCCTAATTAAGACCTTCTCTTTTATTTTTTCCCTACATGGGTTGAATTGCCCATTTCCTTAAAGTAATTGACAAAATTTCTGTGGCTAAAACAAATAAGTATGGAGAGATTGGGTCAATTTCTCATAGGCCTATATGACTGTGGAAAAAACCCATTAGTTTTATTAAGGACTTAAGATTAGGGAAGCATTGGTAGATAGTCTAATGAAATGAGGTGCGAAGCATTGTCTAAATGACTTACTCAAAAAATTGCTAACTAAGAGTGTAAGCCATTAATATATCCACCAATATAGCATATCTTGGTAGGCGTTTGAGATGATAACAATTAATTAGTTATTGTGCAACAAAAACATTATTAGTAATAGGTCTTCTAAGGATAAATGCCACTTGTTCTCTGTTAATAAGGGAGGCAAGAACCTCATGAGAACCTCCTTTAGACATGAGGCTAAGAGCTTCAAGATGGCATTGTAAGTCATATTAAAATAAGAGATAAGCCTAAAATCTAGTAAAAAGAAGCAATAGAAACTTTAAGGACCAAAGATATGATAGTGTTGTTTACTTCTTTCGTTAAAAACCTAGAGTTAAGGTACTCCATTATTGTTGTAATTGTGTCAAGAACACACTCTAAGTTGCTTTTAAAATCTTGTGGTAAATTTATTAAGTCTTAAAGCTTTGTAATTGTCTTGGCTAAATGAAGATAATTTAATGTCTTCATAATAAAATGATGAATTAATGAATGCCACATGTTTATCACTTAATCTTTGAGTGATAGACTCATCCAATGCATATATTGTAAAAGAGAAATCTTACACTTTAGAAAAGGTTGGTGAAGTAAGATACGGTCTCTTACTGGACAACTTAGTTGACCTTCACCACCAAGCCATCATTTGTCACCAAGGAATGTATGGAACATGTGTTGTGTCTTTGGATCATGGCCTTATGGAAGATAAATGTGTTTTTGTTGTTAGTCTTAACCACTACACTCTTGATTTTTACTTCCTAAATCTCTATTTAGCTATACATAAAGGAGGAACCTACTCAAAGGGTGCATTCTTGAAAAAAAATTCTTAAAAAGGGGCATACAGAAAACTTATTCCTTCTATAAGATTGTGAAGGTGCCTTTCTAAAAGGCGCTTTATCAATTTTTTAGTAAAAAGAAGAAGGCTATTTTTTGGAAAGTGTCATCTTTTTAGAAAATAACCTTCTTAGAGCACTTACCCGAAAAGTGCCTTTAGTAACTAAAAAACTTACATGGAAGGCATGAAAAGCACCTTCATTTAAATACATAAGGGAAGGTACACATCCAAAAGCGCCTTCCTTAAAATTTGCATATATAAAAAACGATGAATAGAATAGAGTCATTTCACACACTTACAAAAACCTTACATACTCTCCTCAAACGTTGGGTATTCGAAAAGAAGCTTCAACTATACTCTCTTTCTTCAACTTTTTTTGCTAAATCTTGCTAAAAATCAAAGGTACATGCTATTTATCACATTCATCCCTATAATTACTTCCATTTTTCACATATTTGATGCATTTTGGAATACCCCAATGTAGAAATGAGTTTATCCATAGACTAGCCGACTATCATACAGCTCGAGCACATGTTGGTAGGAGAATACAACTGTTACAGGAGCATACTCTAGTTACTTTGTACCCTCTGCATTTGGATAAGGAACACGTAATTTAAGAGGATGACTCAAATGAGGTGGATTATGACCCTCCAAATCCATTTAGGCATAGCAAACACACTTAAATAAGGGGACTTAGATGATAACAACGACTGAGCTAGCTTGATGACAATACTATAGGGCTATCCCATGCCTCAATATCTTCTAACTATTGAATGTAGGCTATAACACCCTATAAAGGAGGCTTAGTGGTTTTACTTAAAAATTTTCATATCACTTATGCACCTATGATATAAAGACTGCCTTGGAAATTAGAGATTGCAAGACTCTAACTAGTGAGTTTCTAAGGGTAGTTATTCATTTTACATACATTTACTTATTTATATAAGCAACTAAGGTAATCAAATAATCCATAGTTCACTAAGACTATAGAGAGTTAAAATCACTTACTAAACAATAAAACAAAATAATTAAACTTTAACAGCATCACAAGTTACTAAATATTATAAATGTATACTTTAACTAATATAAATTACTAAAGTAGTCCTATCCGTCTAATCCACATGCTTAGAGGAATACTTTGCACTCAAATCTTAACTCATGCCCAACTTTTAGTTACTCATAAAATGGAACTATTGAGGGGTGAGCAAACTATAGTTTAGTGAGTTCATTCTTTGCCATGACCATTTAAGTAAGTTATCAAATATTATTAATAAATACGCAATTTAGCTACATACAAAATGAATACATATGTAGTGAATGCAAGCAACATATCCATGGTACTCTAAAACCATAAAAGTTGTAGATTTACATCATCTACACATTGATTATACCTCATACTTAACTACGTAGGGCACCTTACATTACCCGCATGAGGCTATTTGTAGGCATCACCTCAATAAATGGAACTCAACTATTACCCTCGACGAGAATACCATACTAATCAATTGAATGAATCCTATGTAGGGCTATCTACTATCAACAGTCAACATAATGCTCAGTAAGCTTACTATCAACAAATCCATAGAATACCCCACAAGATAAACCGTACGAGTCCCAACTCAATCTACTTGCTATCAATGAACTAAAGATGGTATACTAGCTTTACCTCAATAAGTAAAATACTGTAGGTGGCTACTATTAGCACTCACTAAGTTGATAATCTTTCTTTGAATCATAAAACGTTTCAAAAATGCATTTCGCAATTTTTTCATAAAACACTATAAAGCAATAGACAACCCAATGGCAACTATTAGATCATAAACATACGATAGTTAAATTAGGCTAATTTGGCTAAATATTTAAACTTACTAGTTTAATAAGGTGATCACACAAATGTTAGTATATAAAAAAACCAATCACTCAGACAAACAATCAAAGGCAAACAACAAAACGTCAAATAATTATCAAACACAAACAAGTAACAATTCATCAGAATTCCCTCGCCTAGCCTAGTCACCTACTTATCCTAGCCTTCAAGATTCTTGAATTAGAAATTAAGTCACTTAAAACATAATAATAACATCTATGTAAGTAACTAGAAGGGTTTCTTTAAAAAACTAAAAGTTTACTTAATTACTAAAACTCGCCCTAAATCCTGGAGTATGATTAAAACTTGTTTTTGCTATAACTTATTCATTTGAATTATTTAGTAGGCTTAATAAACTGTTTTAACTAAATTTTATTTATCTAATATACTTGCTAGTCATGAGTGATTAAGTAGGCTCAAGGCTCAATTTGTGGGTCTTTTAGTTCAATTTAGGCCTAAATCATGTCCTAGAGCTAATATCTTGACTTTAACTTAATCCAATGAGCCTAGTAGTTTACTAAATTTTTTAAGTAACCTATTTTATCATGAGTTCTAGCTCTAATACTAATGGTTTGTTGGGTTTCAAGTGGGCTTTTCTAAGCCTAATATCTACTTTAGGTCTACCCTACTCACTATAAACCTTTTTTAGCCTTTTATCTTGCTAGTTTAAGTCCTAAATCTTAATTATCTTTAATTAATCATGTAATTGATCCATTAATCAACATTTTACATAATGTATTTCAACATATTAGGGGTGGTTTAAGATGATTTCTTATGGCTTTCTACATATCATGTACTTAACTTACTAGAACATAAATTAAACTATCACTAAAATGCATTTAAAACCAATTTCTACCAAAATAAACATGAAAAAAATATATATATGATGGGGATACACATACATTTATTTTGATCCTAGCATGGGATTGAAGATTTCATGATGATTCTTCTGCTTTTCTTCAAGTTATCATCTTAATGCAACTTATGTGCTTCTAACCTTACATGTAACATGTTCACCACACTAGACTCTATGAAAATGCATATGCATGAGCACATAAACATGGCAAATAAGGTTGACATTTGGAGGGTCTTTTCCTTGATTTCTAAGCCTAGGAATCATGCACATAAACGTAAACTAGGAAGAAAGTTTAAAAGGTGCAAGTTTACCTTGGTAAAAGAACGATTGGCTCACTTTCACCTAGTTTTTGGCCAAGAAAAGAAACTCCAAAGGTATGGGAGGTTTGTTGATAACCTAAAGGGATGTGTGAGGGAGCAAATGCAAGTGGTGGTGCATTGTTAGAGGTGGTGGTGGGTAGTTATGGCATGGGGTGATCATGTACGTAAGTAGATTCAAAGAGCTTATTCTTGTTTCCTTTCTTCTTGTTTTTCTTTTGTTTTGGATGTGTGCATTGAGAGAGTATTTCTAGAGTTTATTTTGGGGAAGAAGATGAAGTAAAAAGGTAGATGGAGTAGACAATAAGGCTTGACTATAAGTAGGTATAGTGGGAAACAAATCCCTTCTATTATTGGTTACATGGTATAAGTACAAAGTGGGGACTATTTGCTTTTATGATTTTTGCCAAATAAGTTAAGGATTTGTCTCCTAAAAGTGAATGCATTACTTAATCATGTCTTCTAATTAGTTAATTGCATTGTTTTTTTATTTTAATTATTAATGGTATTTTTCTCCTAATTAATTATAATGTATGAATGCCTCTAACTAACTAAGATATAATTAAGCTTATTGACTCTAATTACCATTATATATGATCTTAACTAGACATAGTTTAGGGTTTCTCATATTTAACTAAGTTAATCATGCCTATTAGACCATTTTATCTAATTAATTTAGGGTTTCTAGGGGTTAGAATTAATTATCGCTAATTGATTACAATTTTAGAAGGGAAATTAGGGCATTTTAGTGATTTTGCGAATTGTTAATAATTGGTAAACAATTTGGCTATATAATTAGAGTTTATCAATTAAATTAGGATCTTTGATACCAAATTAGGCTTTGTAAGTTATTTTAGGGCTTCCTAAGTTTTAGTGTTTTGAAGGTACACTTACAATTTTAGCTTTACTTTTAGGGAAATGTATTGTTAAGGATAAATTAGTAATTCCGTTAATTTATTACCTTAATTTAACTTATCATTATTATTTAAAGATATCTCCCATCATTCGTTATCAAGTTTATGTGATTTACATAATTTGAGTTAAATGCTATAATTTAAGGTTTTCTTTGCATTTAGAGTTTAGTTTAGGGCTTTGCAATTTTAGGGTTTGGGGTTTAGGGTTTTATTCAATTTGGATTTTTAATTTGTGATTACATGTACTTGGTTTTAGGGTCATCATACGCAATTAGGGTTTTTCAAATTCTATCTCTAGGATTTTCAAGTTTGTTTTAAGGTTTTGATTTAAAATTTTATCAGTTTTAATTTTTTTTTTTTTTTGTCTAATTGAGTCTAAGGAATATCTATCAATTCTTCAAATTCGACTCTAACTCGAAAACATGAGACTTGTAGGGTTTACATAGGCAACATGTTAAGACCTCCTTTGAGCTCATTTTAGACTAGGTTCATGGAGATGCAGTATGATCCTCCTTTTACACCACCATCTCTACATAAGATAGGGGAAAGGTGTCAGGACCCTACAGGGGACCTAGTAAGATTGCTTAAAATTTTCATATCATTTGTACACTTATGATACGAAAACCGTTTTACAAATTAGACATTGCAAGACTCTAAATAATTAACCGTTAGGGTTTCTAATATTTAATTGATTAACAAATTGTAAAATATTAATAACTATGGATATCTAATATTCTACAGTTCCTCAGAACCACAGAAAATTGACATCCCCTATCAAAAGATAAGATTAGGTAATAAAGACTTAAAATATAAACTTATTGATGTAAAAAAAGAAAAAAAAAATCTAAGTATAAGAGTAGTAATTACAAGTAATGTTTCAAATTAGCTATATAAAATATCTTTAAATTGTATCTCCTAAGGTATCACAATACTTGCACTTAACGCTCAGCTTTTAACCTATGCCCAATTATCTATCAACTTGCAAAAGAAAAACTGTTAGAGAGTAAGCTACATAAACTTAGTGAGATATCCCTCATACTATACCGACAAGTAGGTTGTCAAACAATTTATTAACTAATATATAAATGTATGAACAAGCAAGGTACCAAACAATATATACAGTTGACCGGTACTACATATCACATTGGATTTAATACCCTTCAAAGTAAAGGTTAGAGATTTATCGGCACCAATTACAACCGGGTTCTAGCGCTTGGGTTTTTAACCATATATATATATAAATAAAAATTCTACTGCATTTTCTAAATATTGATTATATTCAATTAAATCTTCTCCATTATTATCTTTTGTATTTTGAGACATTAAACGTTTAATTATGATCTAGATGAAATATATATATAAAAGATTTCGATAAAGCAATAGATGAATGGAAAATACCAAAAATCTCTTATGATCAAATATATCAAATAGGCAAATGGAAAATTTTTTGGAAAAATGATTATGTTATAGCCACTGAAGAAAAAGATATTCCAGCTTTTGATGGCTTAACAACAATAAAACTTTTAAATACAAATTCAATAAAAAAAATATGCAAAAGATTGGAATTATATGCATCTAGGTTTAGTTCAAGTAGCAGCAAAACCTCTTACTAAGCAAAACCTCAGTATTCTTTGTTCCTTATTGTTTTAAAAAATAAAACAATAAAAGAAGAAACTTCCTCTTCGAAACCAATAAATTTTCTAAATATGGATACTCCAACCTTAATGAGGAAGGGTATTGTCATTGATGATACACCTTTAGAAAAATTCATGTTTTAAACAAAACAGATACTGAATCAATAAATGAAACAATGTTTAATATTTCTTTAAAAGATAATATTAATGAGTCAAATGATGAAGTTAATAAAATCAATTGGAAAGAACCTCAAAAATTATATTATTAGAGAGCAACACCTCCTAATATACTAATTGAAGAGAAAAATGATAATTATCAAAATAAATACTCAATAAGATCTACATATTAATGGAATATAGATGGATACTCAGAACAAAAAATTCTCAATGTTCTTAATCAAATGATAATGTTCTCAAATACTAATAAAACTGTTTCAAATGTTATTAATTACCAAGTAGCACTCTTTTTAATTTCTGGTTTCACTAGACAATTAAAAGGATGGTAAGATAACTATCTCATTGAGGAACAAAGAATATATATATATATATAGAAATTTCATATTTTACAAAATATGTTTCTATTTCCAAAGTCTAGTAGTATACAAATTCTCAGGTCTATTAGTGAGGTGACTCCCGTAGTCCACACTTACACCCTAAGCAATGGTTTCAAGACTTGACCCCTAACTAACCATAGTTAGTGTCTTTGATGCTAACTTGTGAGCCAAGGGTAAAGTCTTGTTGTACAAATGCTCATACATTGTACTAATCAAATTATGTAGAAATCATATCCCTATAAGGCCCTTTATTACCATCCGCATGAGGTGACGGTCGAAATATTATATGCAATATTCATACTTATGCATGATCCATTTAATTTTAGTTAAGTTGTGTATGATAAATTCAATTAATTAGGTGATCAACCAATATCAACAGATCATCCAAATTGTACAACAGTCCATCATACAATCTATTCTTTAGTTATTAGATTTAACCATATTTTGCACAATAAACAAGAAATATTCAACCACATGCATATCTCGAACCCCGTACATCAATTTATTATTATATAAGATTTAGGTACACTAACTACAAGTACAAAACAAGTATGGAGTCATTGGGAATACTTACTTGACCAAAGCCGATATAGATCCTAGCAATCGACAAGTAGCTTGCCTTCCTGATCAATGTTTCTTAATAAATAGAAATAAAAGAAACCTAATAAGTATCTAGACGTGGTGCTAAACGATCTAACCAATTCATCCTCAACCTTATGATTTTCGTTTCCGTTTAAATATTAAATCACATGTAAGTTTTTCATTTTACCTTTTATCTCTACATTCTTATGTAAATTCTTATTGAGTTTAAGTATGTTTCTTTAGTGATAAAGTTTAATTAAAATTTTCATTATTATTTTACATTACTTAACTTATTTATTATGATATTTAGATATATTATTTTGTCTTATAAGTAATGATATCTAACTTAGTAAATATTATACGAATTCGGATTTTTCTCACTTTTCATATGTTTTATATTAGTATATTGTTATATCATAATTTAATTGTAATTTCCACATATAATAAGGTAATTAGTAGTATATTAGGTTAAGTTAGATAAAATAGTTAAGTTAGTTAAAGTAATAGAGCTGGGTAGAAATATTGAAATCGAATATTTAAATAACTAAAAGCATTAACTAAGTTACGTTGTAGTATTATTTTAAGATTATATTGTGTGTATATGTATTCTTATATTTAATTTATTTCCCATAAGTGTATGATTTTATCTTGTAATAATAATAATAATAATAATTATTATTATTATTAGTTGTATTTATCATTGATGTTTCATATTAACATATATTGTTATTACATATAAAAGCATACATTCTTTACAATGCTTAACTTTAAGTTTACATGTATACATTTAATATTTTGATCTTTTGAAGAACTTCGTGTCTTATAATAATGTTTTATTTGTGTTTTATAATATGTGTTTGTTGGTTTCCTTTCCATTGGAAATTATATACGCACACTTGTAAATAATCACGTTTTGGATATTTCTTTATTCAGTGGGAGTTTAAGATCTTATCATTTGAATATTGTCATTAATTTGCTCACATTTCTCGGTTTCTCCTAAGTTTTAAATTACATATAACTTTTTTGTTTTAAGTCCAAGTTTTATGAACTTATAGTTGATTTTTATCATTTTCGAACGTACTTTTGCATAGCAAGGTCCTTTTTGGATGTTAAAACCTATATTTTTTAATATGGATTTCAAAATTGGTATGAATTTGGTTATTTTGACTAGAAAAAAATTTTATTTATCAATTTTGAGGTTTTTTGTATTATTTTATATTTTAATTAATTTCTAAATTTCATATTTTCATAATATTTTATATTTAAGTCCAATTTACATATATTTTATTATTTCTTCATATTTAAGCTTAATTTACCACTTATATTAATTTTATTATTATTGAAAATTTTCCTAATTAATTCATTATTTCTAATTATTTTATAGTTTTCAATTCAATTGGTTATTTTAGTAAATTACTAACGTAGCATGTTTTCATTTGCCCACATAGTAATTGCTAAATTTTCTTAGTTTTTACATTTCTTAAATTGTATATTATTATTACATATTTTTATATGATATTAAAATTAATTAATTATTACTTATATGGGCCTTATTTAATCTTATGGGTTTTGGCCCATTACATATACTTATATATATATATATATTCTTATTATGTTATATTAAATAAATTCATTATATCTGTATACTTATATGCATATACATATGTACCTATGTATTCTTATTCATTTTTTATAATTAATATATAATATTATGTGCTTATGCTTAATATATTATTATATGTATTTATATATGTACATGTAGGTATACTTATATTATACCAATGTGATAAGTATAGCTATACATATGTACATACATATACACTTGTATTTATACTTCTAGTATACTATTAGTATACATATTTATATACATGTACATTATATATATACGTACTTATACTTAGTGTTATACATACTTTTATACACATATATATGTATAATTATGTTTTCTTAGTATATTTTTAAGGGAATCCCATATATACATATACACATACTTTTCGATTTTGTATATATATACATAAATACTTAATATTTATTTTATGCAAGTTTATGTACATACATTATAGTGGCGTGTATATGTGTGTGTGTATATTCCCTATCTTATTCACTTACATGTCTATATCATACAAAGATGTATTTAAGTAATTAAACATGTATATGTACTTATTTATACTTTAAGATATAATTATGTATATACATAAATATAGAAGGAAGAACTTGTACATATCATAAATATACTTATACATAATAATTTATTACAAAGGCCAAAGTACATGGAATTCCCAATCTATGTTACACTAAAATACATACTTAATTCCTATCCATACATACTAATACATCAAGTATAATCTACAGAAAATTATACAAAATAAATACATGTAATATTATTTACATAAAAGTATTAATACTAAAATTAAATAGAGAATATATATTTACTTAACCTAATGGGTTCTTGATGAATAATTCTTCTTTTTCTTTTTTTCTCTTCCTTTTTTTGTTGTTATGATATGGAAGGGTAAGTGAACTTGTGAGTGAAAAATTAGGTAGAAGAAAGTAGAGAAAAGTAAGAGAAACTAAGTGAAGAAGATGTAAAAATGAGGGGAAAGGATTTCGATTAAAAAAAAAAAAAGGAGAAGATGAGCATGTGTCATTTTCATGCATTAATTAGGAAATTTCAAGAAATTTAGAAGAGGTTCTAGATAAGGTTTAGGTGTCATGGCAAGGAGAGGGAAAAAGAAAAAGAAAAGAGAAGAAAAAGAAAAAAAAAAGTCTAGATGATGTTGACACTTTGACTTGGTCAACTCCTAGAATATTATATGTATTTATTATATATATATTGGAAATAAAAAATAAAGGAAAAAATGAAGAGGGAAAATAAAGAATTAAATGTAATAAATTAATAAAACAAATATTTGAATTTCTTCAAATATTTCTAACCCTATAAATAATATTCAGAATAATAATTAATATAACTATAAGGAAAATTATAAATTATGATATTAATATCTGCTACATATTGTCTAAATAACAAATAAATATCTAAATCGACATACTAATAATTTATCTATATAAATATAAGGTTAATATTAATTATAAAATAATATTATAATTTATCTATATAATTTATATATAAATATATAAATCCGTTCGGAGCACTGATCCGTCGATGCTTTAGGCAGTAAGCCTTGACTTAGAACAGAGCCTAAGGGATGCGAACTAGGAGCAGTTGGAGGATTGCCCACAGATGGATTGTCTTGAGGAACTGCTTCAGGAGTAAGCTCCCACTAGGTTGCTAGGGTAAAAGTGGATGTAGAAGTGCCTTACCTAGCCTCAATAATAGAGGTAGCGCTTACATCATCAAAGGCCGCCTTCTCACGCTAAGGCTACGTCACAATGGGTCATGAATATAGACTCCACAAATTTAACCTTCTAAACATGGTGTCGGACTCAAGTATTGTAGATATTTCTCTAAGTCAACAAAACCACATAAAACAAAAACCAACTAAAATTTTAAACTCGAAACTTAAAACGAACTTGAAAGACCTTGTTATACAATTTGAAAACCCTAATCACGCAAGAAAACCCCAATCCCTACATACGCGTACTTTTAAAAATGTAAACCTAAACTTAATAAAAACCGTAAATATCAAATCATAAAAATTTTAAAACTTTATAAAATTATCTTGATGTTTAAAAAGCCTTAAATTAATAAAATTATCAATAATTTTATGAAATCATATAAAACTAATAACAAATGAATTGAGGATTATTTCAAGTAATAATAAACAACAAAACTAAGCTAGTTAAAGGAATAAATTAATAAATTTACAAAATTTATTTTACTTATGTACATAAGTAGCCCCACAATATGTATATATATATAAATATATTACTAAGCAATTTCCTTCTCTTTTCTTAATCTATTATATAATATATATATATATATATATGTTGCATCATAAAGCGATGATTCTAAATAATTAAGCCAATTGAACCTTAAACTCTTAAATGTAAGTAAATTACTCCCGAATTGGTGAAAAACCCTAAAACATACTTAAACTTACTTTAACCTTAAACCCTAAGATAATTAGGGACTTATGACCTTAAATAAATAATTAAAAATATAATTTGAATAAATTTTATTCAACTCTAGAAAATTATAAAATTTCTTAAGAAGCAAATCACAACCTATAAATTAATTTGAAAGCTAAGCCCTAAAAGAATTACACATAAAATAATTCATTTATTTTCACTTATAAGTCATGTTACATATATATAAGTTGTAAACCTTACTTTTTAGCGAACTTATAATTTAACTAAGAGTACTTCCCAAATGTTCCTAAGGATAAACTAAGCTAAGAATTCAAGTTTGCATTTAAAAACAAATTTAATTTTCCAATTCAAATGTCTATTATCAATAAAACTCAAATACGAGAACCATAGACTCTGAGTCACTCAAAACCTTAAGCCCTAAAACAATTAAGGATTTGTAACCTTAAGCGGCTAATTACGAATTTAATTTGAATAATTTTATTTAACTCTAGAAATTTGAATAATTTTATAAGAATTAAATCATAACTTATAAACTAATTTAAGAAATCAACTTTAAAAGAATTTCATATAAGACAATCTCTGTATCTTCATGCATAAGACTTGTGTACATGAATAAGTAAACCAACCAATCACCATAAATAACTTATCAATTAAGAGTTGAAATCATTTATCAAATGATAACTTATCAAAAACTAGTGATAAGACACCACAACTTATACTGCATATGGACAAGTTATCACATTATTTTATGTGTTCAACTTTTAATTAAGTGACAAGACAACACCATGCCCTATTTGCTCCTTACTTGGTCGATTGGAAAAGAAGGAAAAGAGAGGCCATGCCTTGTCATTTGTCCATCACTCAAATGTTTTACACATCTACTATTCACCCCTTAATGCTTACATCATTTAGTCTTATAAAAAAGTTGGCATTTGTGCATACTAAAAAACAACAATTAAAGCTTCTTGAATACACTTCTCCTCTCATTCAAAAATCTACCACTCTCTCTCTCTTTCACTCTCATTTTCACTTCCTTTACTCTCATTTTAAACACAAACTAAAAGAAGAAATCAAACCCTATAAAATCCCAACATTGCTGCCACTATTTTGCTTCCATACTTACAACACCAAGCTTTATTTTGTGCCCTCTATTTGTCAACTTCAAAAACCACTTTTAGGAACTTTAGAATATCTCCAAAAACCCACTTCAAAGATCAAGACCCTAGCTTCTAAAAGAACTTACAAGAAGAGGAAGGAAGACAATGAGCTAAGAGGATACTTAGTTGCACAACCACCATTTCTACACGTTTAGGATGAGCAAGTTGTTTTCTTGTTAAAGTGACCTAATATGCCAAGTTAGGAGATCATGTTTTCATGAAGATGTTAGTATGATTATAAAATTATAAAATAGCTAGAAACCTTAAGAAGTAAACTTATGAACCCCTTTACATGAAAGTTGAAATATGAGCATGCTAAGTTGGTGTTATGTAAAGATATATGTTTAACACTTAGAATGGAAGATTTTTAGTTGAGAAAATCATGAAATGGGTACATGAACAAGGAGACATCATGTTGGACATAGAGTGTATGTGAGTCATTTAGATGCTATTTTCATTTCTATTAAGTTAAAAATGCTTAAACCTAGCCTTAGGTAAAGGAAAATCATTCCATGAAACTTTTATGAAGAAACCAACTTTGTGAGATATGAACTATGGCATGGAAGTTATGATAAGTATGAGATCTATTATTTTTATCTAGAGTATAAGCTAAATAATCACCATATGGAAGAGAAGTTAAGTCAAAGTTGAAATATAAATAGCATAGGTTCACAATCTAACCCATAAACCTAAGGAAATGATAAAACAAGTTAAGAAACCAAGTGAGTGCTCCTTAGATACATCACGGCCAAATCTAGAACATAAGTAAAAGTCACTTAAAAATATGATAAAACCAAGTGAACAAAGTGAAAATATCAACCAAAGCAAGTATAGCAAGTATACAAAACCTAAAACTCAAAACCAAACTTAAAACTCTCAAAATGAGCCTACAACTCTAAGTTAAGCATTCAATAAAATTCTAACTAGCACTTTAAAATATTAAGAAAGGTTGTTTTGAAGCCTACAAGAAGTCCACCTAAGACTCCATAAGCTCAACAAAGTGACTAACTTTAGTTTGAACAATGAACAAAAAACAAGCCCATTTGACAACTTAAGCTCACATAAAAGCCCAAGGAGTTGTAGTTGGCACCAAGAGTGTAAACCAAAGTTGGAAATCTGACCTTAAGGAGTATTTTAAGTTTAGAATAAAGTCTTAAGCCCAAGCCCAAAGAATTTCCTAAGTTACGAAAAAGCCCATTAACCAAACAAAACCCAAAAGCACTCCAAATCATAAGGATTGCTACTGTTCTAACCTATGGGCAGTTTTGCGTGCCTCATCATGAAAATATAACCTCACCACCCTAAATTACACTAAAAAAAATGAAGATTGACTATAAGATCATAAAAATTGGATTTAAAATGAGAAAGTTATGCGTAATTAAACTTTAAGTAGAAATTAAGAAAAATAAAAAGCCAAGTCAAAAGTATGGCTTAAAGGGTTTTAGCTTAGTTTTATGAGTTTTATTTCAAATCCTTATAGTATTGTATTTGCGATGTCCAAGGGACCTGGCTTTTGGGGACAACCTACCCCTGAATTATTTTTATTGATCCGCATGGCTAAGTGAGTGAATTCTTAATGACTTTTTACTTGATTTTGCTTGTAGAATAGATGCACCTAAACTTATATATATATATATATATATATATATATATATTGGATGCTTATGGAATATGGGAAATGCATGTGTATGAATTTGTGATTAAATGCTATGGTTTGTTAATCATATAACAATGGAAATTGTTTGTGACAATTTATACATGCGATTGTATGGAATGAAATTGTCTAATCACCATGAAAAATCGGATTAACCACTTATATGATTAAGAAATTAAATGGATCATATATTCCCCATAATTGCATTCGAATAACACCAATTGTCACTTCACGCAGAAGATGAGAAAGGACTTATAAGAAAAGGGCCTCCTTGAGGACTGGGCACTAGCTATATCATTATTTTTATTGAGTCTCTATTCTAAGCTTATAGGCTTACTATGGCATTGGGAGACGCTAACCATCGGCGAAGGGTCGTATCTCATGGCTTCTACTTAAGGTGTGTGTTTGTAGATTGTGGAGGCCACCACATCACTAGACTTGGGATTTTGAAAATATGATTTGTTGTTAAAAAAGAAAGTATATTATATATAATCTACGTATATATATATATATATTGTTTTGTTTTTACTTAAGCACAATAGTGCAAGTAAATTAAAACCTAAGGTCTAGAACCCGAATTTTGGTTTAAGCAGGTTAATTATCTCCAAACCCTGACTACAGAGGGCAGTTGCATGCAGTTTCTAGGCCACTACATATATTGTTTGGCATACTAATTGATCATGCATTCATATGTTTATGCATTAAATAAACTTTTGTCTTGCGGTATTGACGAAGGGATTTATCTCGCTAAGTGTAAGTTTACACCCCGATAGTTCTTTTCCTTACAAGTTAATCGATAGTTAGGACAAGGATAGGAACCGAGTGCAGAGTGCTACCATTGAATAAGTATGATGAAAAGCTTGTATAATTAATTCGGAATGCTCTGGAAAGCAACTAATATCTCAATTAAGTTTAGTATCTTTAGTAAGTTTAGAATTTTCTAGAATTTTTTATCTTATTTCACTATTTTTATAGGGGATACTGATTCTCTATGGCTTTGAGGAACTGTAGAATAATGGATATCCATAGTTATTTATATTATACAATGAGTCAATGAACTAAAATTGAAGACCCTAGTGATTAACTATTTAAAGTTTTGCAATCTTTGGCTTGCAAGGCGATTTTCTTATCATGGGTGCATACGTAATATGAAAATTTTAGACAATACTACTAGGCCCCCCTTGGGGTCCTTATAATGAACCTAAAATGGGTCGAATGGGTATGATGGATAGGAAGTGAAATAGTTGGTTTCGATGGTGAATGTAGAAATAGAGAGTAAGAAAGGGGTTTTGACAATGAATATGGATGGATATCACATACCATGACATAAACACAATCAGGGAATGAGCTCGAAATAGAGCTTGATAGTATAGTTGTCAAAATCGCAATTTTACCTATGCGATTCTATGAATTTACGATTTTAGGTGGTTTTTCCAAGTTAACTTAGGTGTAAAATCTTTTTTTATATAGAAACTTACGTTTTTACCCGAGTTTACATATAAACTCGGTAGAAACTTACGTTTTTTACTGAGTTTACCAATTCTATATATCTGAGTTGAATAGACTAAAAAATTAAAGAAAAAAATATACAACTAGTTTTTTACAAGTCATCAACTATGAAGGCGTTACAGCGTCTATCCTATCATATTCCAATTTTTTACCTCTTCCTTTCTCTTTCAATCTCTTATTTTATTTATGTTCATAGTTTTTATCCAAGTTTCAACTCCAATAACAAAGTTTACAAAGAAAACTATATACTTTATTTTATGCTGTCAATAACTTAAAATAAGTTGAAATGTTTGTTTTTTTTTTTAATTTACAGCTTTTTAAAAAAAAATGGGCAAAAATTTAGTTTCAACTATGTTTATTCTTCTTACATTCATGTTAGATTATATATTAAGAATTTTTATGGAAACAAAAACTTAATTTCTTCATTTTTTTTTTTATTTTCATCATATATTTCAAGTTTTGAATAATTACTATAAGTATATTAGTAATTTTTTAAAGCTATTTTATATAAGTTGTAAAAACTTATGTTTCTACATTTTGATTTCACGTTCCAATTTTACAAACCCTATAAGATTCTAAGTAGAATCGCGACTTTGACAACCTTGCTTGATACGACTCACAAACACTAAATGTTGCTCGGGCTTTTAAATGAGAGGTTAGATGCGACTCACTAACCCGCTCAAATGAAGGGTTCACCACAATCTTAGGAGTAAGATAAATAAGAACAAGGAAAAGATTAAAGGGTTCATTCAATACTCAATAATCCGGTAATGCAAGCTCTAAGAGCTCAAGAGTAGCCTTGCTCAAAAGGGGAAAGTTCCAAGTGCCAAGAATATTTTGTTCTGTCCAATTTTATATATCTTTGATGTTTACAAATGTTGCTATTTATAGCAAGTCCTAAATCCTAGTGGTAAAACTATAAGTAATGTATAAGGCCTTAAACCCTAAAGAATAGGCCCATAAATAAAATAAAGAAAACGTGTACAATAATACAAAATTGTACATTTAATAGAAGTTGGCATGTAGTCACTCGACCTATCTTAGAAGGAGCAAGATTTGAATTGGATAGAGGTGGCAATTGGACCTAAGAGTATGAGGAGGAGCCTCTGAAGTCTTGTAGTGTTTAGCTGAGACACCAAAAAGGTCGGCCTATAATTGTTGAGTTCTAGAATTAATCAACACTAATCTCTCGATGTTGTGTTGTGTCGAATGGTTCTTTAGTCTTAAGTCTTTGGTCATATGGTCTCTCAGCTTCTTGGCAAACGATAAACTTAGCGCCGAGTGTCTCCTTTTCTTCCTTTCAGCCTTTTGTTATTAGTTTAGCCTCGGAAAAAGCTAATCGGTTTCGACTTAAGATTGGTTGGCATCGACTTAGAGATAATCAGAGGCTAATTCCTATCATTACCGTAGGTTTGAAAGGAAGTTGTCCTCAACGTTAAACATTGAGCACGAGCTAAGATGTTGAATAAACTTCTCTTCCATTTTCGCTTCACCATGGGTACCGAGTATCTCTAGATTTCCTCAACACTCATAGGGGTCAAACAATAGCTCTTCCCATCCTTCTAAACAGTGTACATGTTGAGGAAGCAGTCATGAATCACTTTCTAATCATATTCCCATGGTCAACCAAGAAGTAAATTTGCAGCATTCATAAGCACTACGTTAAAGTCAATCTTATCCTCGCACTGTCCTGAGTTAAATGCTATCCGAGCTCTCTTATGCACATGGACCATACCCTTATCATCAAACTACTTCAATCCATAGGGTCAAGGATGCAGGTAAGTCAGCATTTTTCTCTTTTCTACTAACTTAGTAGAAACGATGTTAGTGCAGCTTCCCCCATCAACAATTAAGGAATAGGTCTTCCCATTCACCAGACACCACATATGAAATAAATCTTCCCTTTATTCAGGATCTACCTTTAGGTCAGCTCTTATCGCCATAGCTAAGAGTTCATCTAGATCCTTGACATAGACATCTTATTCTATCAACTAGTCTTTCAAACTCTTGTCACTTTGACTCTTGATTTGAGCCTCGAGCCCTTTACCCTTCAAGGCCATGACTCTCTTATTTGAGCATTAGGACGTAATGTATTTATAGCCTAAGTATTTGAAGCATTTCACATCATAGGCCTTGTTTCTAAGTGCCTTTTCTTTCTTAGCATGGACAAGTCAGCTAGGCTCTCCTTTCTCCATCCTCCTCTTTAATCCTTTTCTCTTGACATACCTCTGAGGCTCGGGGTTTCCTTGTTGAGGTCAGCTACTTGGCCTCTGATGCTTCCTCCTCTGTCTCTCTACTCTTATTGCCAAATTAATTAGCTCATCTAGAGAGTTGAACGACTGCAATTCAACTATGTCAGCAATATTATCTTAGAGTCCACTCAAGAACTTAGCAATAGTACGGTCCCATGGCTCGACAATCTCACATCTCGTCATCAAGGTCTCAAACTCTTGCAAATACTCTTCAATAGTATTTCGACCTTATCTTAGGTGCTAGAACGCATGGAGCATCTCTTGTTTGAAGTAGGTCATCACAAAACACTGATTCATCAATCATTTCATAAGCCTCTAAGTTTTGATCGGCTCCTCTCCTTCAACATTTTGCTTGGCAACCAACTTATCCCACCAAAGGCTTACATATTCAATAAGGGATAATGAAGCTAGCTTAACCTTTGTTCGATCATCACACTCTTATCACTTGAACAACTTCTTGACTCAAGGAGCCTAGTCAAGGAATTCTTCAAGTCGGCTACTTTTACTAAAGGTCAGCAATTTGAGCTTGATATTATCAAGTCCTTGACCATGTGCTTGAGTTTCTGTAAGCCCCAAAGTTCAACCAAGTAACCGTAAGATTGAACTTAGAACCCAAGGTTTAGGGCGATCGGCTGAAGGATCCGATCACACCCAAATTATAAACTATTGAGAGAAATATTAGTAAAAATGACCCCGTAAACTTAAATTTAAGAAAATAAATAGTAAAATAGGAGATTATAAAATTTTCAAATTTTAAGCATAATAACTGCTAATTACCGAAAAGGCAAAAAGTGTAATATAATAACTAATAAATTATTAGAGATAGATTATATGTATACTAAAAATTTTAGAATGACCAAAATAATATTTAGGAATGTTCACGTGTACTCTACATGTATTTACGTGTAGATAAAAATACGCGTAATTACTAAAATTGGCCGAAAACTAAGTAAATAATTAAAGAAAAATACAAAATAATTATAAAAAAATCAGAAGAGGATAAGCTGATGCAATATTAGGTCGTGACAGAAAAAGAAAAAAATAACCAATAGGAATTTGACAAACAAAAAGCCTAAAATCATGGAAATGGGGCAAAATCCCATCAAATTAATGCATAATAATTACAAAATTCGTCTATAAATAGCAAGAAAAATTCAGAAGCTCATTTGGACAGATACAAATCAGAGAAAATTAGAGAGAGTCGAAAATTCGAGAGAAAATCCAGAAAAATAAAAAAAATAAGAAAAACTGTGCAGTTAGGGGTTTTAAAGGGAACCCACACCAAACGAAGAGCTGGGAGTGGACGGCCACCACCACCACACGGTGGTGGCAGCGCCCAGGCCGGCCGACAAGGCCACGGCGGCCCGCGGTGGCCGGAGCCACCTGAACCGGTGAGTCTAAATTCCAGCCCGATTCTTGTATAATTTTGTAAAATTAGTTATTTTGCTCAGAAAATTATGAAACTTGTTATTCTGAGGTTTTATTGTATGTAGATTTATGGAAAAATGTTGATTTAGTTTAATTATGTCTAGAAATATAGGGTCCTTAACAAATTGTTCAAAACCGAGCATGATTAAACCGGAAATTAAATAGGCTTAGGGATGTAGTTTGGGGCTCAAAATTTTTCTGTAGGATGCTCATGTGACATAGGACAGTGCTATGAAGCCCTTTTTCAAAAATTAATTTTCGAAATTTTTAGATAATTTTTAGGCTCTAAAAAGAGGCATAAAATGGGTAATTTAGGGTTAATTATGTAATTAAATGATTAATTTCTGATTTAGTGAATAATTACATGTTTTAGGATGTTAAGATCTGATGGAGTATGATACTTATAGCATTTAGGGTGTTAAATGTAATTATTAGGTTAATTATGTAGTAAATTAGTAATAGAAAAACATAGTAAATTATGAGTTAATTTTGTAAATTAGAATAATTAGGTGTAAAACCTGATCTAGGATGAATTTAGACATTTTGAAGTGATAATTTATGTTAGAGATGGTAATTACGGTAATAGAAATATTAGAAATGCATTATGTGCATAATATGTAATAATGCATAATGTGTAATTTTTGAAAATATAATAAATAGAAAATATTAGGATAAAAATTGATATTATATAAATAATAGGAATATATAATAAATCTGATAAGAAACTTGAATTTATGAAAAATGTAAAAATTTCTCACATTAGGAGTAAATTCGGTACACAACTAGGGATTTAAGTGTACCGGATGGAATAAAATACTGACTAGGGGTAATAATGGTATATAGGAGATCGGGAAGTAATGTGATTAATTTCACATTATAGGTTGAAACGGATTTTTAGGGTTGGAATCTAAAACATTACTTAAAAATCGAACTAAAAACCTGGTTCAGAAATCGATGCGAAAACCGAACCTAAACCTAAACCTAAACCTGGAATAATTATAAAAGACTTAATACCTAGATAATTAGGCATATTAAACCGTAAACAAAACCTAACAATAAGCATTATAGGATAAAACGAACCTATAACAGTTATATGAAAAGCTGAAACCACGTTCGTGTTATAGGGATAATCGGCGATGGCTTGAGCAAATCGGACCTCGAGTGAGCGAGCGAGGAGTCGAGGTAAGTTGGGATTAATACGATGCTGTATTTTGGAGGCTTAAGATTATGCTTGGTTGTGCTTGTTAGATAGTTGAATGCGTGCATGTGCTTGATTATGGGTGATGCTATGATTCTGTTTGCTGCTTTAGCACATATTGTATGAATTGTATGTAATGATTGATCGCTCTAAATTGGACTTAATCAAATGTACGACCAGTAATCATAATCGAGCATGCATGGCAACCCGTTAGGGGATTTAGGACTCTCCGGCCAAATACCGACCCCTTCGGAAGGGATAGCGCAGGATTGCAAAATGGTCCCTTCTTCATCCTCAGTCGAACTAAGTGACAGAAGAGGAGGTCGCGGCGGGGATGAAGACAGTGGTTCGAAGGTAGTCACGGGAGGAGCAAGGTCTCCATTACACAAGCCTGGGTTTGGTCGTGAGCTGTTGCATTAACGGTAACTCCTCAACCCGGATTAGAGCGGGCGCAATTTCTCTAATCTTACGACGGGCCGGACAACGTCGTGCGATGGCATTTGCTTGCACATGCATTGCATTTAATAAGTGATTGAAAACCTTGTTGTGTGTATGGTATAGTTTTAAGTCCTCCGTCCCTACTTACTGAGCTGTGGTTGCTCACATCCCTATAGACATCGTGCAGGTGCTGGCTAAGAAGCGGCAACCAATTACTCTGAAGCTAGCAACTGCTGGATCCTAGGGAGTGAGGAAAAACATGTGAAGAATAAACACATATTTTAAGGTTTAAGTTTTTATTTTAGAATTACTTTTCATTTTGAATAATGTAACAACTAGGAAATATATTACAGAGAAATATTATAAACCTTAATTTCATTAGCTGAATTATAGCATATATATATTTCCTCACTTTCTTAGATAAATGATTTATTTAAATTACAAATTGTCTACTTCAAAGCGGGTTAGTTGTGGACGCCTTGTGTAGATCAGGTCTAGGATAGCGGTTGTGAGGCCAACTTCTATCTTAGGGTAGTTTACACGGTGGGGCTGTTACGACTCTGCCGCTCCGGGGCGTGACAGTTTCATCCCTTACATTCCGAGCTGGTCAGATCACTTCGGATCGGCCACTTCTATTGGAGCTCTACTCGCCCACATCTCTTCTCGACCTTAGCTTTCTTCTTCTATTTTATGAGTTCTCAACGTCAATATCTCTATGGTTGCCTCTTCTCGGCATAGGTTGGTTTTCTCGTCTCCTTGGCTTGACAGCTCTTCTTAGTTATCTCTCATCATTATCAAGTTCATTGGAGCCACTTCTACCAGTTGGTGTTCGCTCCCCTTTTTCACCTTGGCCAACACGTCTGTCGCGTCCAACTAACCCAGTAAGCTCCTAAATAGAGTCAGTGAGATTCTAAATCTGATACTGCAAGTTATCAACACGTCGTCTTAAACTTCTGTAAGGACTATCACCACTGTTATTGATACTATCTTTTAACATTCGTGTCCATACAATAATCTCTAGAAAATTGAACAAACATGTCTTATAATAAAAACACTTCCACGATAGCTAGAACTAACTATTGAAATTAATGTTACTGGACTACAGAATGACAATTAACAGAGATGTTCAAACTACAAATCAAACATTAAAGAACACTAACATGCGTGTCTCCCCAAAGTTCTGATACTAAGATGATACATCGCAATGAGTCACGAACCTAGAATGGGTATAACAAATAGGAAGTGAAATGGTTGGCTTCGACGGTAAATGTGGAAATAAAGAGTGAGAAGGGGGGTTTGACAGTGAATGTAGATGGATATTACACACCAAGATACAAACACAATCAAGGAGTGAGCTTGAAATAGAGTTCAATACGACTCATGAACACTAAATGTTGCTCGAGGTTTCAAATTAGAGATTAGATGCGACTTACTAACTCACTCAAATGAAGGGTTCACCATAATCTTAGGAGTAAGATCGATAAGAATGCGAAAAAGATTAAAGAGTTCGTCCAATACTCAATAATTCAGCAATGCAAGCTCTAAGAGCTCAAGAGTAGCCTTACTCAAAAGGGGAAAGTTCTAGGTACTAAGAATATTCTATTATGTCCAATTTTGTATATCTCTAATGTTTACAGATATTGTTATTTATAGCAAGTCCTAAACCTTAGTGGCAAAATTATAAATAATGTACAAGACCTTAAACCCTGAAGAATGGGCCTATAAATAAAATAAAGAAAACGTGTACAAAAATACAAAACTATGCGTTTAATAGAAATCAGCATGCAATCACTTAACTTGTCTTGAAAAGAGCAGGATCCGAGTTAGATGGGTACGGTAGTTGGATGGCCAAGTTCGAGGAGAAGCCTCTGAAGTCTCTAGTGTTTGATTGAGACACCAAAAAGGTCGGCCCATAATTTCTAAATTCTAGAATTAGCCAGCGCTAGTCTTTTGGTATCGTGTTGGGTAGTTCTTTGGTCTCAAGTCCTTAGTCGCATGGTCTCTCGGCTTCTCAACAAATGACAAACTTGGCACTGAGTGTCTCCTTTTCTTCCCCTTAGCCTTCTATTATTAGTTTAGCCTTAGCAAAAGCTTATCGACATCGGCTTAAGATTGGTCGGCCTCGACTTAAAGATAGTCAAAAGCTGATTCCTATCATTCCCTCTTCTCGTTGAAGGTTAAGGAATTCAGAAAGTTGAGGAAGCTTAAGTATAGGTCTCGATAATGGGAGAGTACCTCTTTCTTCTTGTAGTGTATGGAGTTTGTGGTCAGGTCTTCTAACTCGTCTAGCCACTCTTCAATCTTCCAAATATTGACAATCGCCTTTTTTAATGGTAACATCACTAAGGACCTCCCTAGTCTCCATTTTATGGATAATCTCCTCTATCTCCGAAACTTTCCCCCGCAGCTCTTGGACCTATTGCTCCAATCAAACCTTTAAATTAGCCAACTCCAGTAAGGTAGCTTTAATACCTTCATACTTAAACGCTTTCATCCCCAATTTGGTTTGCAACCTAGCTGCCGATGCCTTTAGCTCAACATTCTCTTTTTTGAGTCGAGCCCTAGCATCGCCCTCCTTGTCTAGTCTCTAAGAAAGGTGAGCCTTCATCCTTTGCTCATCCTCCAGCCAAGCCTTTAGGCTATTGGCCTTCTTGGCTGCTTTCTCAGCATTCTCCCTCTCTCGCTGTGCATCCTTGAGCCTCGCCTTAAGCCCTACCACCTGCACATAAGAGTAGTGCAAGCACCTGTTAGCCTTGGAGAATTTTTTCAAGTATCTATTACTAGAAATCTCTACATCCCACAGGTACTTCTCGTGCCAACACAATGCCTCCCAAGAGCCCTTTACCTCTTTCTAGGTAGCATTGGACTTGTTCAGTTAAAGCAGCACCTAACTGTGGTATTGTAAATTGAAAATGAAGCCCATCATTAATGTAATGACAAATAAAGCATGCCAACACAAGAGCAACAAAAACTTACTTACCTCATCAACATGCTCAAGTGGCCCGCTATTTGTATGGGGTTGTCCCTACCTTCCTAGGAGAGTCCTTCGAGGATAGCCCAATCACCGGGAGTGTAAGTCTCCATCGAAGCCTAATAGCTAAGCGTCCTGTACCACAATATTAGATCGTTGGTGTAGACCTCCCACTTCAACTTGAGGAGCTTCCTCCAAACCTTCTTCATTTCCACTTCAAGGGCTCCCCTCAAGAGCTTCTTGTCTTAAGAAGTGTAGGACACTTCCTGGAATGAGTCCAACTCTATCCCCATTAGCTTAAAATTGTTGAGGACTTCAAAAAATTCGTCCCCTATGTCGTTGATGCTTTGGTAGGAATGAGCCATAAGTTACTCATTCCACTTCTCCTAGCTCAAAGCTATTCTCGCTAAGGGCCTCTACTTCTCGACCCCATGCCCTAGCTCCTCAATTGTCTTAAGAGTTTTCCACTTCTGGCTGGTCATTTGAAGAAGGCTGCCCCCTTTAGCCATTTCCTCCTTCTTCACCCGTAGAGGGAAAAGCAATTAAACATTGAGCCCCTCCGCTTCAATACCTTCATCACCTACGACAATGGGCTTAGTAGAATGGATGAAGGTAAGAATAAGGAGAGGTATACCTAATGGCTCCATACGCATAAGCTCATCTAAGATGCCGAAGGGAATCCCTTGAGGAATAGACCTCGGTCGTACCTTGCTGGTCTCCTTAGGCCCCGACTTTGGCTGTACCCTGTTAGTCTCCTTAGGCCTCGACTTTAGCCTTACTGCCTTACCCTTCAGTAGGTATGGATGGTAAATAGGTGACCCATGTGCTTTTGCGTGCTTATGCTTTTTGCGTACCCGGCCTAACGTACTCGCTTGCCTACAACTCATTTATTAAGCATATCTATTCATGTGCTACCCATTTATTAGAGTGGCACCCACGTACCCATAAATAGGCTTAGTAATTTTTGGAGTATATATAATTTTAAGTTACAAATTTTTTTTTTCCGAATAGTTACCTGCGTATATGATACTATTACTATATATTAATACATTAATACTATTACTATTATTACGCATTAGCAATGGCATAGTAAATTAAGCTATGCATTTATTCACGCGCATTAACATTTATAATGCTGATGATAGTGGTGATGGTAGTTGTGGTTGTAGTTGGCTAAAGTGACAAATATGTTTGTGATTGCAATGGTCGTAGTAGTGGTACCAGTAGTAGTATTAGAGGCGATGCTACAGTGTAAGTGATCGTAGTGGTGGCAGTGATGGCAATGATGGCGATGGTCGTGGTGGTGCCAATAGGGTGATGATAATGGTCAGTGTTGGCTATAGTTAATGGTAGAAGTGGTGCTGGTAACAAAAGTAGCTAGTGGTAGTCAATGGCTAGTGGTAGGTAGTAGGCATGGTGGTTGTTGGTGGCAATGGTGGTTAGGACGATGGTGGCCGATGCCGGGGTAGTGTTTTGTGGTGGTTTGTTGTAGGCATGGTATAGTGGTAGTATTCGTTGTAGTGGTGGTGGTCAAGTCATCAGGGTGGTAGTGGTGGTAGTCGATGGTTATTAATGATGATGGAAGCAATTGGTGGTGGTGGTGGCAAAGGTTGGTAGTTATGGATGGTAGTGGTCGATAGTAACAGTAGTAGTAAGTGGTGGTAGTAATAATCAGTGGTGCCAATAGTAGTAGGTAATGGCAATAGTGGTTGTTCATAGGACCATAGTGGTAGTGGTGGTGTTATGCATGGCGGCAAAGGCGGTGGTGTTAGTGGTCCATCGTTGTTTATAGAGGTAACGATGGTTGATAGTATAGTAGAGGTGGTAGCTAAGCTAATGATAATGGTTACAATCAGTAGTTAGCAATGGTGGTGGTTAACAGTGGAGGTTGTGGGTGTCAGCGGCAATATTGGTGTTCTACAGCTAGTGGCAATGTTTGTGGCGGTAATGGTAGCTGTGCACGGTAGCAGCGATGGTCGATGATGGTATTGGTAGTCGATAGTTTTCTATAGTAGCGGCATGCGGCGGTGGTAGTGGCCAATAGCAGTAGTTATGATTAATGGTAGCGATGATGGTTAGTAGCAGAGGTGGTAGTAGGTGGCAATGGTCTCAATCAGAGGTAGTGGTGGTGGTGGTTCATGGAAGAGGTGGTGGTAGGGTAGTCGATAATGATGTCAACATTCCATGATGGAAAAGTTAGTGGTTGGTAGTGGTAGTAGTGGTCTAAGTGGTTATGGTAGGCATTGGCACTTAGCAATGGTAGCAGTTATCGACTTATCGTTAAATTTACATAAAGTTATTTTTTAGGAAAACCAAATTAGTTGGTATGAATATATTGATAGTGATGTCTTTATTAAGTAATATAAATCTCATTCATATAATACAATATGTATATGGCATATTTAATATATGTTTTATACATGAGAATTGATACATGATAATGTAATTAATGAAATGATAAAAAGAATGAAAAAAAAATGAATATTAAAATTTTATAGGTATGAAAAGAATTAGAACCAGGACATTTTATTAGAAATTTAATTTTCTTCTTACATTAGTAACTAGCATGATGTTTAACAAAAACTTAAAAGGAAAAATAAAAACCCTAAATATCTCCAAAATGTATATGTGGAGAAGTCGATGGTTGGCCCTGTCCTTATCCTCGGTTGCCATCAGGGGGAGATTTTTTGCTATGGAGGTGAGAAGATAAAGCCAACTGATTGGTAATATGCTTGCTGTTACTACCACATTTCCTTAATACATTGGCCTTATTGTCACCGGTCCTCTCTAATCTCCTGGATATCGGTTTTGTACCCCCCTTATCATGTCATACATCTGTGTTCTCTTGCAGATTTAGTGATATTCCTTTCGTATATTTCATTAATACGCTGGTGCATCTATTGCATGCTAAAGGGAACATCTAAGCTGGGGACCTCTTAATGGTTGTATGCTTCTTCATGTCCAAACTTAGTCTACGGACCTTGCTAATCAAGGAGTACGTCAAGAGGAAGCTGATCATCTTCCGGTTATTGATGTTGTGCTTATGCTTGCCGCCCTTACCCTGGCCTATACCACTTGCCTATCTCTTTATTCCGCTTGATGTGAAGCTTTTGCTTTAACATATCTATTTTGAATGGCTTCGCTTTATTGTTTGCATAGCCATTCAAACTAATTCCTTCAAATGTAAGCATATGTGAGAGGAAGAACCTGTATCCTAATTGACTATCCCTTCGTGTATATATTTGCATCATGTAACGGCAAATGATAGTCCCAACATCAACTCGTCTTCCACAAAGGATGGAATCGATAAGGCATAAATCTTCTTTTGAAAATAATGAAGTGTTGGTGCGCAGAGTGACAGAGTTGGTAATTATATGATGGAGAAGTCGTGGCATGATGAGGAGATCACCATACTTCAGGTGCTTAAGATGTTAAGTGTTATTCTCTCATTAACATATAGGTAGCTCGAATACCCGAACAAAAGTTCCTACAGCGTCCCATTTTCTAAGCTTGAAGATTTTGCCGCCAAAAGGGAGCTGTAACAATTCATTGATGTATTTCGAATGAACTGTCAAAATCCGACCAAACATAAAAGTAGAAATATACCTAGCATTAATATCTATTACATTCCATGGCCCATCCTCATCACCTTCATAAACCAATTTAGTTGTCACATTCGAATAAAATATGCGAACCAAGTCGGGATATGTATCATTATTCAAGTCTAACTATCGTTGGAGGCTTGTTAGCTGAAGTAGCTCTTGAAAGTTCCCGACATCAAGCAATTCATCTCAATTGTACGACCACGTGACTAGAACATTTTGCCAACAAAATTTACAGCTAAATCAATCACGCATTTCAATGGTTATAAGGTGTTCTCCATTGAACGGATGGGCATTGATTGGAGTTGGTGGAAGGGATGTGGGAGAATGGGATCAAGGATGCTTATTCTTAGACTTACTTTATTGCTTGCATTTCTTAGATCATGCACGAGAAGATTCCATTATAATTCAGTTAAGTATGGGTTCGATAACTCGAAAAGTGAAATGGAGGATTCTAGAACGTAGACATTTTTAGTTTCAGACGTAGGAACGTTGTGAATGGAGATTAAGCTTATATAGACATTCTCCAAACCACAACGTGCCAACATTGTGATCAATGTGGGCATGTTGTGGCCTCAATGGTCATTCTTTTTACCGTTGTGACAATAATGTATCGATGTTAAGGCTAATGTAGGTATATTACGGCTACAACGATTATTTTTTTGACTGTTGAGACTACAATGTGCCTACATCCCCTATAATTTCAACATGTTGTGGCCACAGGCCAGCACTGCAAAAAGAAGGTTACTGTGGGCACAATATGCCTATGTTGGTCTCAATGTCAACATGTTGTGTCCATAACGTGCCCATGTTAGGCTCATCGTCGATACGTTATTGCAACAACGTACCCATATTTAATGTAATGTCAGAATGTTGTAGCTATAAAGTTTTAAAAAAAGACTGTTGTAGCCATAACATAAGTACGTTGTGCCCACTACGTGCCTACATTGGTGATAACGTGGGCATGTTGGGGCTTAGGCAGTGAGTAAAAATTAACATTGGGGCTACAACATGCCAACGTTATTTACAACGTATAATGTAGACACGTTGTAGCCTTAATGTTCACAAAACGGAAGACGACCTTTTTGGCCCCAGCATACCCACATTGGTGTCAATGTTAGCATGTTCTATGCCTCAACGTTGGTACGTTAGGATATAACTAATATAAAGGCTAAACTATACCAACAACAATACTTGTAACTAGTCCTATAAATACTTGTATCCTACGACTTAATGTACGTTGCCACTAGCCAATTAATTTTTTTACATATTGCCATGTTAGGAAATCATGAGAAAAGCGGCATTTGGAATTTTTTTTTCGTAATACCAAGGCAAGATGTTGCTAAATGTCTCACATGCAATGCTTATCTGACCAACAAGCGTAGTAGAGGTATTGGTTACTTTTCACGACATTTGTAGTTACATTGATCTAAAGGAGAAAAATTGGTGATAGTACAAAAACAAGACACTGAATTTATTGTGGGATCATAAAATAATGAGGACATGGATAAAGATGAGCCCGTGATAGTTAATTAGGTAATTTTGATATAGAAATAGAATTCAACAGAATGCAAACTATCAAACTCAAATACAAATCAACAAACAAGTGGTGATTTAAGTCTTATGTCAAGGCCTAATGTGGGGATGTTATAACCAACGTCCCTATGTTAGACTCCTGCCCAAGGAAAATATTTGGGTGGGAAGCTTAATGTGGGCACGTCATATAAACAAGCCAATATTAGGCTTCTTGTCTAAATATTTTCCCTTGGGTGGGAGGCTAACATGGGGACTTTAGGTATAATGTCCCCACGTTAGCCTCTAGCAGCATACCCTCTCTTCTTTGGCTTATAAATACGAGCTACACCATAATGTTGGCTACATCCCTCCCAACATTCCCTTTATTTTATTTCCCAAGTTTGGTAGAATTTTTAACTCATATTATTTTTATTCTCTAAAGTTCTATCTTTGTCTACATACATATATGTTTAACAATGCAAATGTAAAGTGGAAATCTTAATGTCAACTTGTCAGCAATTAATGAATATGATGATTTGTAGATCTTCGATCATGGGGTTCCCCATCAAGGATACACAAATTTGTTAAATACCATTAGATAACTAATCTTGGGATATCCGCCTTCTATTGTTCCTTCTGATACCCATATTAATAGTAACATGGTTAGGGATATCCTTCCGCCTATAATGCAATGGCTATCTTCAATGACTAGTAGGAATGCGAATGACTACAAGGATATCGATACAGTATGTGTCCTTTAGTTTATCTTCCATTAGTAAAAGTGAATTTATGTTTATACTTGATGTAGATATCAATTGTAAGATAATTAATTGAAAATATTGTAATTATATTTATCTCGTTATGGCTAAGAGGATTACACTAAAGACCTTTCATAGAGTCAGTTGCATGGAAGATCACTAAGTAATACTGGTTCTACCACAGCCAAAGGTTCATTCAGAAGACGGAGGAGGCGAATAAGCGACATTTGGAATTATTTCATCGTTATAGTCGAAGAAGATGCTGCTCAATGTATGACATGCATCAAACTTTTATCTGGAAAGTCCAAGTCACAAACAAGCCACCTTATACGACATTTAAAGTACATTAGAAGAAAAACGAACCATTAGTTAGAGTCCCAAATTCTCAATTGATAAGAACTTCATTAACTATTAAGGAAAGCGATACACCATTTGTATTCAACTAAGAGGAGGTATGAGAAAGTCTCGTTCAAATAATGGTAACTATGGGTATATTGTTCCACGCACTGGGCCATGAAGATTTTGGAGAATGAGCATTAGGCTCATTACAACCAGAATATAAGCATGTGAGGTATTAAACTCTATGAAATAAAATGATTGAATTGTTCATACGTAAATGCGAACAATTAAAGGCGTAGCTACATAGTTTTGAATCCAGGTAATATGAATTCGAATCTTTTTCTCAAAATTATTTGGATTACCATTATTACAAATTCTTGTTGTTCTCAATGCCATTAATATTTTCATACAACATTTCTTTTACATCGGACATATGGAAATAACAGCTCATCAACATTTATGACATTTATATGTATGTTACGATACACTAGATAAATGAAAAATGGGTAGTGTAGAAGTGGATAATTGCATTTATACTGTTTTCAAAAGCTCACATGGGTCCGACAATCGCATCCAACATCTTGGACACAATTTAGACATACGATATTTATAAGCTGCTCAGTATTGTCTTTGATAATGCATTCGCAAAAACAGCAGCGATGCGACCGTTGAAATAGCAATTGAACCCGATTTGTTAAAGGATGCTTTTCCATGTCCGTTGTGTGTGCTACATTTTAAATCTTGTAATGCCAGATGGCATGAACGCTTGTAGGATAATAGATTACCTTATTAAGATTTGTTTTACAATAAATTGTATCCATTATAGCAAACGGAAACACTTGAAGTATACCGATTGTTATTATAATGAAAACCATGAGTTATTCATCCCACTTCGCGACATCATCACACGATGGAATTCTGCACATGAGATGTTAGATAAATTATTGAAGGTCAGCAATTTATATTACATTTATTGGGTTTAATGTTTATTTAGAGACATAATTTATTCTTACTTTACGGTAATACTTTATACTGAATACTTTCTTAACTAGTAATATTGGTTTGGAAGGCCTTAACCATTTTTTATAACTCCCACATCCATTGGAAAATAAGCCAAGAACCCAAGCTTGGCCAAATTCGTATAGCGGATTGGAAGAAAACAAGCAACTTGTATGAGTTGCTAAATGTCTTTGTCCATTTGATAATGATTTTATTCAACTGCTATTATCATACCAATAATGTTGTACTCCCAAATATTGTCGATATTGTTTATACATTGATAAACTTTATAGATGAATCATTGCTCTTTCTTATCGTTACGGCAATGAAAGCTAAATTGCTTATGTACTTTTGCCCTTTTCTGCTCTTGTTTTATGTTACTATAATGTTAGATCCACATTATAAGTTTCATGGTATTTTTAATTTGCTCGAGAAATTTTATCGAAACATTGGCGTGGAAGATGCTACAACTGAAGCTGCGAGGCTCAATACGGAAGTTAAGAGCACACTCAAATCCTTGTTCCTCTATCATAGGAGTAGAACGTAACCTTCATCTCAATCATCTTAATCTAACGTTCATATTAGTAGTTCTAATGCTACGTCTACGAAGAAGAGTAGGTAAATCGCTTAAATAAGTCAAAATTCAAGGACTATTAGTGACATTACTAATGAAACTTTCAATAAACTATTGGTACACCAAGTTCAACACCTATAAGAAGATGAGGTTAATGTAGATGTTCTTGAGTGGTGAGTAGCAAAATCTCACATGATACCTATCTTATCAATTGTTGTAAGAGATATTTAACAGGCTTTGGCTTTGACGGTGTCATCTAAATTGGCTTTTAGCTTAAGCAGGGGAGTCTTCAGCCTACATCAGCTTTAGTTCAAAGCTGAAACTGTCAAAGCTACCGTATGCCCTCAAGGACTAAAGAGATACTCAAAAGAGAAGACAAGGGGGTATAGAATCAATTTTTGGCCATGAGGAAGATGAGGAAGCTACGTGGTCATTCTAGGTGATGGAAAGGGAAAAGGAGATGCAATGGACTGATGAAGATGACAATGATGATGATGAGTACTGATTGGAATACATTTTATTCCATTTTATGACAAATATTGGTTTTAACTGATTGACTCATTTGGATTTCCTTAAATTTGATCTACATCTGCTAACAATTAAATTTGTATTTACGCTCATCTATTTGTTATGTTAAGTCTCCGTCTCCTTACGTCGAGGATGTGTTTTGACTTTAAGCCTATGACAGAATGACCCATTTGATGAACTTATGTGAATCTTAGTGTATACCTACTTTAAGTCAAGTTCATACAATTTATGTTGCTTTGATCCAACGATCCAATTTTATATAATATTTACCTACTTCGATTCATGAATGTAGTATTGCTTAAATTGAATTTAAAATAGATTTACCTAATTAAATTAGGTTTATTAATTTACTAAACCATTCATTTATATCTTACTTAAACTCAACTTGGTCTTGCTCATTAAAATTAAAATAAGTAGATTAGTTAAATAAAATTGTATCAAGAAATTATAATAATTATTATGCTTTTTTGTTTATTTAATATAATATTTAAAATTAAAAAAGGTACATGTTATACTTACTGGTATGATATAATTTTGGTTAAAAAAAACTAATTAAATAAATAAATTATTATATCAAATAAACTTTTTATCAATTTAATATAATTTTTAAAAATTTAAAATTAAAAATTACATACAAAGCATACTAATTATTATAATTGCAACAAGAAAAATCAACTTATTAATGTATTAAATAAATAAATTACTGCATCAAATGCACTACTAAATTAAAAATACTTAACATACCATTTTCATTTCCAAAATATAAGAGACCCAACATGCTACTTACATGCTTTCATACTTATGCTTGAGCGGCTTACCAACCTTATCGTACTTAGCATACCTGTGCTCATATGTTTGAGCCCAAGCTCACTCGTACTCACCCCTTTTACTATTTTCGTGTGCTCGAACTTGGGTAATTTACGGAATAAGCCTAATTGTGCTCATGCTCGCATGCCTAGCCCACTTACCATCCCTATCGGTAGGTTTGCCTTAGTTTTTGCTTAGTGTCGGCTCATCAACTCATCCACAAAGGGACGAGGCATCCTTGGGGCCAAATTTTTGCCTAAAAGAAATTTAATCGAAAGTTAGAAAAGGAAAACAAGAGCAAACAAAAAAAAAAAATTACAAATAACATTCATAAATCACCGTCACAACCGACATAACCAAGGAAGCCCTCCCATCTTATAAGCATTGGATGAAGCATCTCAACACTAGTACAACTTGATTGGGTATTGAAAATACCTGTACCTTCGGTCCATTTCTTTACTGCAGCTTTCTTTATCTAGGGAAGAGTTTAAAGATCGGGTATCGGAAATATCTCTCCATAGTCTCTACAACATTAACCTCTTGGTTGTGTCTTAGCGCCATAAAGGCTGGGATCTCTTGGGCCGCCTCGGTGTCATTGGGACTAAGCCCTTTCTTACCCCCAATTTGGACCATCCCAGTCCACTAAGTCCAGAAATCTACCTCCTCGGGCAGCTTAGCTACCACATATTTGTCCTCTTATCCCTTCATCGCATCCATAAGGTTGCAGAACAGCTTCTTTCCTGAGCGTAACTAAAGGTAAGGCTATCCCCTAAGGCTCTTCTACATATAGAAGTGATCGAAAAGCTTAAGAGTAGCCCTTATCACCAGGTACTTACAGAGCGGTCGGGAAGCCTTCAATACCCTCTACCAATTGGGAAGGACCCGCAACGGTCTATACCAATGGTGGTTAAAGAATACTTTCTTGAAGTGACTTGGAAAAAAGCGTTACCTAAATTCCAAGCACTTCTTAAATACTGCGAAGCTCTTCCCTAACAATAGGGCTACCCATTCATCCCTACGCAACAACCTTATATGCTACCTAAGGATTGCTCGACAATGAAGTTGCCCATAATCTAATTGGGGCTAGATTGTTTACTCTTGCTTACTCAGCCGCTAGTCCCTTTGCATGTCTCAGGAGCATTGAACAAATCCATTAGGGGGTGTAAGGGAGCATATGCATATACATCCATAGAGATGATATTGATGATCCAGCCCTATCCAGCTCCTCCATGACCATCTTTCTAAGTTCGTCAAGTTATGCTAACGACGAGACCTCGTCTTTTGGTGTTTGAAGGAGGTCACTCTTTATAGATTTAGAACCAGAAATATGCAATGATAAAGATGAATTCGTCCTACCTTTGTTAGTTGACATGGCTGCAATACTTGAAGAAGGAAGAAAGACCTTAGGAAACGTTTGAAGAAAGTCTGAAAGTTTGAATGTGAACATAGAATTTGCAATAATAGATGAGAAGATTGCAAAAAAATGATCTCTTTTTGTGATCCTCCTATTTATAAGCAAACTGTTTAAGAAGCTATATATGTGGTTATAGGGATCCATATAAGCAAGAATCCCTTGAAATGCTGTATAGCAAACACGTAGAAAGTGTTTTGATTGGACAATCATCTTTAAAAGGCAAGAGATATGTAGTTGTATACTAATCTACTATAATATGATACCCGTTATGTTGCATCTAATCCATAGATCACATTTCAAAAAAGTTCCTTCAACAAAAAGCTTTTTCAGTACCAATCCAATGAATTGTAAAGGTGTCCAACTTTGATACCCAACTTAGGCCTTCTTCAGCACTCCACTTCGAAACAAATGCTGACGACTCCGGTTCATCTCGTCCCAGGCATTTTCAACGTGGGTATCCTCTTAAAACGTGACATCCCCACGTTATCCGATCACTTGAGAGCCAGTCTAGTATCTCAAAGCTCTACTCTCCACTCTCTTCCCCACTTCCAACGGTTAAAAGAAATGGCCACCACCGTCACAACCCTCACTGTACCAGTTTCCTTTTCCCGCCAACCCAAAACCCGTAAGCCCACTCCTCCACCTTCCATTCCTCGCAAAAAGACGTCGTCAAGCTCTAATTTCAAGGCCTATACTAGATACAAGCCCCCGCGACGTCCCATCTCCTCCACTCCTGGCGGCGGCGACGCTACAACCTACACTCGTCTCCCTTCCCGCGACGACTTATCTCTCGCCACCGTTAATGAAGTCAAGCTCTCTGATTGTATCGTTGCTAAGATCAATGAGATTGAGTTTACTGGCTTGATTAGCGAGGAAAAGAGGGAAGGTGAGGTAGAGGATGGAGCTGGTAGTGAACTAGGGATTAGTTATAGTGTAGGTAATGGCTTTGAAGGAAAGTCATGTTCTTTGGAGGATGGAAATGATGAGGATGGTGAATTAGGCTTTAATTATAGTGCAGGCGATGTGTCTGAAAGTTTGTTAGGTTGTTTGAAGAAGGATGATGAAGGTGGTAGATTAGGGTTTGGCTATAAAATTGGAGAGGTGCTTGAGGGAAACCTAGGATCTCTGAAGGAGGAAGAGGAGGAGGAGGAGGAGGAGGATGAGGATGGTGAATTAGATTTTGGTTATAGAGTTGGTGAGGTGTTTGCAGGAAAGTCAGGCTTAATGGAGATGGAGGGGGATGAGGATGAGGACGGTGGTGAATTAGGACTTAGTTATAGAGTAGGTGATGTTTTTGGAGGAAAATCAGGTTCTTTGGAGGAAGAGGATGATGATGATATGGGGTTTGTTTATGAGTACAATGATGATGATGATGATGGCAGCGATGGTGAGGAGGACGATGAGGGGGACTTGGAGTTTGGTAGTGGTAAAATTGTGAGGGGATATGATAGTGATGGTAATAGAGTCACGGCGAAGCTTTATGTGGCTGGTGAAGGGGATGATGATGACTTTGATGGTGACGCGTCATGGTTTGAGGATGGAGAGTTGGGAAAGTTTGAGCGAGGTTTGGAGAAGGAACAAGGACAGGTTAAAGAAAAGGGGTTACCTGCTGTAATGAGGTGTTTTGATCGTGCAAAGATATATGTGAAAGCAGGTGATGGTGGGAATGGAGTTGTGGCATTTCAAAGGGAGAAGTTTGTTCCTTTAGGGGGTCCATCAGGAGGTGATGGAGGGAGAGGAGGGAATGTTTATGTGGAAGTTGATGGTTCGATGAATTCATTGCTGCCATTTAGGAAGAGTCTTCATTTCAGGGCAGGAAGAGGTGGGCATGGGCAAGGAAGGAAAATGGCTGGGGCAAAAGGAGAAGATGTGGTGGTGAAGGTTGCACCGGGGACAGTTATTAGAGAGGCAGGTAAAGAGGAGGTGTTGTTGGAGCTGTTGTATCCTGGGCAGAGGGCATTGTTGTTGCCTGGTGGGAGAGGGGGGAGAGGGAATGCTTCATTTAAGACGGGGACTAATAAAGTGCCAAAGATTGCTGAGAATGGTGAAGAAGGTTCTGAAATGTGAGTTTATGTTTATGATTTCCTGTTTATGATATTTAGTTATTCTTTAAGTACAAGTAACATACCTTTGTGTATTTTGGCTAGCAGTTGCAAATGTTTGGTTAAGTTTCAGAGAAGGTTTTGTTATATGTTGCATCTGCTTTACTTTCCCTCAATATTTTATTGCTGACATAGATATTGGCAGCAAAAATGGTTAATTGTTTTTGTCTATCCCATGTAAAAGTGGAAATATGTGCAAGCTAGAAGTGTAAATTCCACCTTCAATGCAACCTCCAATTGTAGAGAATGAATATGTATCAGATTAAATACAAGTTAAAGGAAAATTTAAGAAAAGAGTGGGAACAGGAGTTTGCTTGGAGATGCCGTCCTTCCATAAAGATTAAATTTTGTTGTATGTATTGAACCTAATGACTAGCCTATTTATTGCACTGACTAAAACTGCAGAGATACACCTCTTTTTGTGATAAGAGGAGCTTTTAGTGTTTCAGTATGGATTGCAATGGCATTCTATAAGTTTATTTCACAAAATAATTGGTTGTATTGCTGATCAGGTGGTTAGAGTTGGAATTGAAGCTTGTTGCTGATGTTGGACTAGTAGGTGCCCCAAATGCCGGAAAAAGTACACTCTTAAGTGTGACAAGTGCTGCACGGCCAATCATTGCAAACTATCCTTTTACAACTTTACTTCCTAATCTAGGTGTAGTCTCCTTTGACTATGATGCTACTATGGTTGTAGCTGATCTTCCAGGTCTACTTGAAGGAGCACGCCAAGGATTTGGTTTGGGTCATGAATTCTTATGCCACACTGAGAGGTGTTCTGCTTTGGTATAATTTCACTCTCTGAATCCTATTGTCCTTGTTAATTTAATGGTAAGAATGGTCATTGCAATTTATGACAATGAACTTTGGGAATATGACCAAGGAGATTGGCATTGCAATCCATCACCATGAGACCCCAACTCATATTCCTCAAGTTTGAAACAAGATCATTCTTCTGAAGTGACACTTGATTTGCAATTCTTGTCCTTAATATTTTGGGAATACATCTTGAATCTTTTTGTAAGTTTGTTCATTGG
The DNA here is from genome assembly GCA_024138015.1 of Lumnitzera littorea. Lineage (NCBI taxonomy): Eukaryota > Viridiplantae > Streptophyta > Magnoliopsida > Myrtales > Combretaceae > Lumnitzera > Lumnitzera littorea. The sequence continues at coordinate 66,692,916 of JAMXBB010000001.1, read as the reverse complement.
TGTGGTTTTGACTTTAGAAAAGAGAATGAACTTCCTCCATGCTTTGGTTGGAAGACTGACTAGGTTTTAGGTTCATGCATTGGATATATTACTGCAATCAAAGGGCATAGTGAATTAGTAATTGAGACCTGGGTACATGACGTTGGACTTCCATTGAATGGCAATCTATTACACGTAAGCCTGGCTCATATGCACCAAAAGTGACTCCCTTCAAATATGTTTATATGTGTTGCAACAATACTACTTAGAGTTCTACATGCTGCTGTGGGAATGTCATGTGTGTTTATGTTTATTACATGTGCTATTCTATATTCATGTGTGTTGCTGTTATATATATTTGTATATGTGTTGAATGTATATCATGTGGAGTTTGTAGTAAGTGCAGTGAGATTTATTATGTGAACTGCCAGGTGCGTGGGGTGGTTTCGTGTACAATTGTAGGGTGGCTTTTTGTGTTGAAGGGTAGTTGTTGAGAGAAAAATTAGGAGAAGCAGTTGAATGGTGACTCCCCGTGTACTTTGTATTGCTGGCATGAAAGAAAGGAATGCGGACTTGCATTTTCTCCTAGAATTAATTCACTTTTGAGATGGTTGACTTCTCTCTATAATGAGCCAAAATCCCTAATTTGTCATAGGTAAAAGAGGAAGGAAGTTTGAAAGAGATTTGTGTGATATGGATTGGTGTTAAATCATCTTATCACTAGAAGTATCTCATGATCCTGTAACCATGTGTTATTAGGCCTCGAAATGATGGAAGAGAACAAGCAATTATAGCAGCAATTTGAAGCTTTTATGGTCATGTATAAGAGTGATCAGGAGCAAGTTGAGGTGATGTCCCAATGACTTGTTAATCTTTGGGGAAGTTTTGGTTTAGAAGGGAAAAGAGAAGGAACTTGAGGAAATTAGTGAGACGGGTGGCAGAATTGACAAGGTATCTGTATTTAGTGGTGGTGGTGAAAAGGGGGAAACAACTCCAGTGTTTGCATGGCTTGATTTCCCAATGTTTGATTGAATTGTAGGTCAGATTGAGTGGCTCAATCTTTTTGACCACTTCTTCAACTTCCACAAAACTTTTCCTAAAGAAAGATTGGAAATTGCAACCTTTCACATGGAAGGGGATGCCTAGACGTGGTTCTTGAGATCAGTTGGGAATAGAATGTGAAGAGTCTAAGGTTCTTTATAACGAAAGGTTTATCCTGCCCTTATGAAGCAACCCACTAAGGGAACTTGCAAAAGTTAAGCAAGTTGGGTCCTTTGAGGCATATTAGAAGAGATTTACTCAAGTGGTAGTGCAAACGCTTTCATTAATGTCACATCAAGAGGTAGCATTGCTTTTGAGTAGGCTTAAAGAATACATTGCCTTAGATGTTGACTTGCAAAATCCCAAAAATTTAACACAAGCCATCAGTTGGGGTCACTTATTTGAGAAAAGGGTTAGTGGTGGAAGATGAGACGGACGCACCAAAGAATAAGAATACAGTGGCCCAATCTTTAGTGAAAACTCCATATGTGAGGTGCCTAAGTAAAGCGAAATGAGAAGAAAGATGCATTTGCACAAAGTCAAGTGGCATATCTAGACCATCTCATTTGGAAGAGGTTGTAAAGGTAGATTTGGCAAAGATTGATGCTATGTTACATTGGCCAAAGCTGTCCAAAATCATGGCCTTGAGAGGATTTTGAGGCCTTGTGCGTATAATAAGCGATTTGTCAAAGAATATGGTTGTGTTGCACAACCTTTACTTCAGATGCTTCGAAAGAATAGTTTCCAATGATCAAAAGGGTCCAAAAAGGCCTTTGAAGAACTCCGCATCACTATGACTCAAGCACACCTACTTGCTTTAATGGACTTCAACCAGGTTTTTGTGGTTGAATGTTATGCTTTAGAGTCCAAAATAGGAGCTTTTTGACAATAGCAAGTTCACTCCCTGTCATTCTTTAGCCAGCCTTTTGCTCATCAACACTTTAAGCTAGCAGCTTCTGCAAAAGAGCTTATTGGCCTAACAAAGGCCATCTGCCATTGGCGTGCATATTTTTGTGGGAGATAGTCAAGAACAATCACTATAGCCTCAAAATTTTGCTAGGACAGTGGGTGCTCACTTCTCACAGCAACATCAGATAAGCAAATTGCTTGGGTTTGATTTGAGATTGAATATCGTGCTAAGTATGATAGTTGCTGATGCACTTTTGTGCGGTGGAGAGGCAGACAACCAGCTTTGGGCAGTTTCTAGCCTACAATTGCATCTCTTCAAGCTAATCAGAGAAGAAACCACTATACCAGCTTCTCCAGCAGTCAATCCAGTGCATTGAAGTGGGGGAGTGAGTTGGATGCTAGTTGGGTAATAAAAGATGGCATGGTCTTCTTCAAAGGTAAGGTTTATTTACCCTCGAGTTCAAAATTTTGTTCTCTCGTCATTGAAGCCATTCACAATCATTGCCATGAGGGATATGAGAAAACTATTCATCAGATTAGCCAGGATTTTTATTGGAAAGGACTCAAGAAACAAGTTAAAGAGTTTGTTAAAGCTTGCTCGACTTGTCAAAGGAGTAAGGTGCTTCATTTGTAGCTTGTGGAGCTGTTACAACCCCTGCCCATTCTTACACAGATTTGGTTGGATATCTCTGTAAATTTCTTGCCCTTATCACAGGGGAAGTCAGTTTTATTAGCTTTGACTGACTTTCAAAATATGCACATTTTTGCTCACCAGTCACCATTGTGAAGCGGTCACTATAGCAAGATTATTCTTTGATAATGTCTTCAAGCTCCATGGACTTTCTGAATCTATAGTGAGTGACTAGGATATGACATTCACAAGTGCCTTTTGGATGGAGTTGTTTAAATTGAGGGGAACTAAGCTGGCATTTTCATTTTCATATCATTGTCATAGTGATGGTCAAACTGAGGTAGTCAACTTCACTATTGAGATGCTTCATTGGTGATAAGCCAAGGAAATGGGTGGAATGGATTTTGTGGGCAGAATTTTGTTACAACACTTGCTATCACACTACATTATGGGCTACAACTTTTGCAATTGTGTATGAAAGGCCTCCCCCACATCTCCTGGCATATTATCTGGGGAAGATTAGCTTGAAGCCGTTGAACAAACTCTTCTCAATAGAGACCAAATGCTGCAAACTAACACCAGTGCTTGATGCTAGCATAAACTTGCATGAAGAATTAATATGATAAAGTGCATCTGAAGCACAATTTCAGGTGGGTGATTATGTTTTATTGAAACTTCAGCCATGGAATCAAACTTGAGTAGCCAAATGAGCAAATTACAAACTTCTTCATAAATTCTATGGTCCATCTCAAGCGATAGCTAAGATTGGAGATGTTGCCTATTGTCTCCAATTGCCACAGCAGGTCTGCATCCATCCTATTTTCCATGTCTGGTCTAAAAAAATTTGAAGTGAATGTGGATGCAGAACTGGTACCATGTGAAGTTCAGCAAGGACAGATAATTCCGACTCCTGAAACTGTCTTGGAAGTTTGGAAAAGCTCTAAAACACCAGAAGTGCTAATTCATTGGGAAGGATACTCACCTGCTGAGGCATCATGGGAGGAAGCTGACATGATGTTGCAATGCTACCCAACTTTTGCGCATGAGGTCATGCGTGCTCTTGAAGGGTGGAGTAATGTTACATGTGAGCCTAGCTCACATGCACAAAAGTGATGCCCTTCAGATATGTTTATTCTCATTGCAACAAAAGGAGTACTTAGAGTTCTGCATGTGTCTGTGGGAATACTATGTGTGTTTATTTCTCTTACATGTGCTATCCTATATTTATGTATGTTGCTGTTATGTGTGTTTGTATATGTCTTGAATGTGCATTATGTGGAGTTTGTAATAAACAGTGTAGTGGCATGTATCATGTGAGATTGCCAGGTGTGTGGAGTGGTTCTGTGTGCAGTTGTAGGGTGGTCTTCTGTGTGTATGGGTAGTTCTTGTTGGGAGAGAAATCGGGAGAAGCAGTTGAATAGTAACTGCCATTGTATTTTTATTGCTGGCATGAATGAAAGGAAGGCAAACTTGCATTTTCTGCTAAAATTTATTCACCTTTGAGTTCATCGAGTTCTCTCTACAACGAGCCAAAAACCTTAATGCATCATAGGTAAAAGAGGTAGGAAGTCCAGAAGAGATTTATGTGATACGGATTGGGTGTTAAATTGTCCTATCACTGGAAGTATCTCATGATCTTGTAACACAATCCGTATAACTGATGATGACATGGTAAGAAACATGGCTTGAAACTGTCTTGGATGTATTTTGTGTAGTTTGTCCAGCATGTATGCTGTATATATACTGGACCTGCCATGTGTATATGACATTTATTGTGAGAAAATCCAGGAAATGAAGTGAACCTTTGTGTTTGTATGTTTTTTGTTTTCTTAGAGAGCTCAACTCACACTTTAGCTTTTATACTGGCCTTTTTTTTTTCATTTTATTTTATCTTTTCTCCTTCAGCTGACTATTTTGGACTTATGTTAATGTTTGAACTGTCAACATTTTTGGCATGTGTGTCCTGATAAAATGACATTTCGTGATTCCCTATGTAGCCTTATCAAATGAAGATTCTTTTCTTTTTCCCTTTGAAATACCAGGTTCATGTTGTGGATGGATCATCGGAGCAGCCAGAATATGAGTTTGAGGCAGTTCGCCTGGAGCTGGAAATGTTTAGTCCTGAGCTAGCTGAAAAGCCTTATATAGTTGCCTTTAATAAGATGGATCTTCAAGAAGCATATGATAAATGGCCTCTGTTCAGGGAAAGGCTGGAAGCTCGTAGCATTCAGGTTTTTCCAATGAGTGCTTTGAGAAGGGATGGCACTAATCAAGTGATCTCCACTGCCTATGGTCTTCTGCAGAAAACAAAAGCAGCAAAGAGTGATTTCAAAGGTCATATTTTCATCTTGCCTTTCCTGTGTCGTTAGAGGAAGTCTTTTAGTAAATTTTATTCCTAGAAAGTCATGGTCATATTGGAATATTCAAGGCTTGACCTTGTTCCATAATTCAGAATGTCTCAGCATAATTTCAAATTTCTCATAACGTTTAGATGTTGTAGGTTGGGAGGATCCAGTTAACTTGAACCATGTAGCTGACAAAGTAAACAAGCAGCGTCAAGAATCTATTAATGAGTTTGAAATCACTCGTGACAGCAGTTCCAGCACTTGGCATGTAGTTGGATCTGGTTTTCAACGATTCATTCAAATGACAAACTGGCGGTAAGATTCCAATTACAACTTGAGTGAAAAATAGTGTTTGATTAAGAGACACTCATGTACATGAGGAGTATATAGAAAGGGTAAAAGGAAAGAGAAGAAATGGAAACAAATATGACAAATCTCAATAAAACATTGGAAGAAAGGCTCAAAAAATTTTGGATGCTTATTATTATTTTGTTGAAGCACTTGTTTTTTTGCAGCCTCTCAATATTTCATTATACTTATGATCCTGTGGGGAATAGGAGTTGAAGTAATAAGCTGTTTGTAATAAGAATCAGTGGGTTGGACAGCTGAAAGATATCTCATAATTTGAATTTTTCAAAAGAGTATGGGGTCCTACATGAGTGTTTCTCTAGGGTTTCAACCACTGGATGTTGGAAAAAAGTCAATTCCCTTGTAGTTTAGATAAAATTTTCAACAGATTAAGTCATAGTTCCCAGGAAAACATTCTTTCTTGGGACATGAATGCAGTGCGCTTTCAGCCTAATTACTAATATTTTATTGGAACTTCTCTCATTTTCTCCATTACCTTACTTTCAAACTAGTCATTGATTATTTGGATATCTTCCAAGACAGCTTATTTATGTTTCTGATTTATTCTGGAACTTTCAATACGTCAAGATGGTGTTTATGAATTCCCTTTCAGTCCGTCAATAATGAATGACTGATCTTTGTTGTTTAGATAAATCTCATGTCAACTTTTTAACGAGCTTTGGAACAGATATCTGGATTCAGAAAGAAGGTTCCAGCATGTTTTGGAAGCCTGTGGTGTGAACAAGTCTTTGATGAAACTTGGAGTGAAGGAAGGTGATACAGTGATTATTGGAGAGGTACATTCATTTCCTCAGAGCACTGTTTTCCATTCCTTAGATGTGACAGTGTATATATTCCCAACATGGCAAGATTCTGCCACAAGTAGATAGCTACTATCATTTAAAGCATCCAAGTTAGTGATCTTGTTTGTTCCTCATGAAAATAGATAAATTAGTCTGATGTTTGAAAACTTATAGTTTGCACACTCTTATTTGTCAAATGCATTCATATCTAGATTTAGATCAGTGCTGAGATTTCAATTAAGTTTGTCCAAATCAGTCATTAGCTTTCTGACTCTAAATCTATTTTAACTGGGACCTATTGTTTCTTCATTCCAAGGTATGACAGGTATGCTAACTACCGTGTGCTCTGTAACATTTAAAGATGATTCATCCAAATATTATATGTCAAAGTATATTTTTTGCTTTATTATTTTTTTTCCCCCAATGTGGATCCACTTTGAGAAATAATCTATCTTGCTTCCAGATGGAAATGGTATGGCATGATTCAATCGAGATTGCTGGTCTGTCCAGTGCTAAGAAGGGATTGACAGATTCAATAAAGCGGCAGCAGTTGGAGTAATCTATCTGTATTTTGATTGCTATCTATGCTCTGGTAATGTTAAGATTCTTCATGGGTTGAGCTTGTATGGTATGATTTATGCCTGTTTGGCTACAGTAGATAGGCATATGTCGTAATTTGGAATCCCTAGGTTTCCTTTTGTAATTTTGAAACCACCAGCTTCCTTATTAATATATTCAACAACTACCCTAAAAAGGGGGAATTGAAAATATATCCTTTAAGCTATATTTATCAGGTGTAGATAAACTTTCTAAACTCACAAAATAAGTCTGCGCCTCCTTATGAATATATGCAAATAACCACAAGTCGTCGTTATTTGTGGTTTTTCATGATGGTTTTGGGTTTAGCAATAGTTTAGGAGGTAATTAACATATTTTCAAAAGTTATGAGATGGTGAATACATGCTTTAGAAGTTTAGAAGGTTCATTTGCATTTGATCAACTGTTTAGGGGGTGTAAATGTTAGCATCGTTTGTAGACTCTGCTTATTATATATTACCACTTACCCTGATATCATATTCTTGGAACCTGTTCCAAGGTTTTGGGTCCTTGACATAGCCGACCTTCTTGCAATATAAAGCTAAGGATTTCTTGCATTATTGTAGTGCAGCTGATGTGGCTTACAGGTTTGACTCACAACTCATTTGGAATCTGTTTATATACCTGTTTTTCTGCCATCTCAAGCTAGTTATATGGTAATTTTCAGACTGAAGCAATCCTTGAATGCTCCCTAATTTATCATGAGGATGCACTGGGGCTATGGTGAAATACTTATGGAGAATATAAAAATGTGTTGACCATGAAATAAGGGAATGCCTGGTCTTGCAGGGTAGCTTATTCAATGTATAGGTAAGTTTGGATAACTCGAAGGTTGATGAGAGCGTGAGGAGCAGAAGGAACCCCGTTTAAGGGAAATAAGATATTCTTTCATCTCCTGGTAGCACCTGTGGCATGAGTCTTCTGCAATTTACTGGGTGTTGTTACTTCTTCAGCAAGCCCTCGATGATCTATGTAGTAATTTTTGCAGACGTTGGAGTAGGATTTGAGCCTATTTTATTCAGCAAAACTGTGTAGTTAGATTATGTTGCTTGCCAAGAATGTAGAACTATGCATATTTGGTTCAATTCTTGTTGTATTCATTATAATCCTAAAGCTACGCTTTATTATGAGTCTTCTGCATATATGGATGTGTTGAATTTCGTGTCTTCCCTCACTTTCCTAATATGTTTGAGAACTGTCTTGAGTTATTGACACATAAGGATAGCTTATGGGCATATATGGAATTAACAATGATTGTTAGCGTTGAAAGAGGTCTCTTAACTATCTGGATTCTGGATCGTGTTTTGGAAGTATATTACGATCTTAGAGCTCATAGTTCCTTCCTAGTGGGCTTAGGTTCTTCTGTGAGGTTTTGGTTGGATATCTGGCGTGGTGATGAACCAATTATCTCAGTTTCCTTCTCACTTTAATTTGGCATCATATAAGTTTTGCTTTGGTGTCAATTTATTTACACGTTGCATGATATTCTATTGCTTGGAACCCCCTGTTTTCATTGAGATTTTAATTACTGGGCGTAGGTCAATAGATTTTTCATACAGGTTTGCTGTATGAACGCCCAGCCTGTGAAGGTAGATTGGGTAACCTGACCTGTTATGGAAGCCCTTCAGAAAGCTGTTTGTTATGAAGCTGTTTAATTGAGTGCAATCTTTCCCGTCATATCCATTTGGATTTTCCACTGTGCCAACAAAGAGCTCTCACTTCGCTTGGGATCACATGCTTAACTTTCAAACAAGAGCCTTAGTGTTGATCTTCTCGAAGTGGTTTCATTTAGGCCAATTGCTGATGTATGTTTCATGATGTGGGGAAGATCGCATTATGAGAATATGCGAGCTGTTGTCGCTCTGCATGGTGCATTTGGAAGGAATGCAGTAATTGACAGATCTTTGAAGGAAAATTTTAGAATCTTAGGCGACTCTGTTCAGGTTATATTGACAATTCTCTTACGAGCAGACAACACGAAGATAAATGATGATAGGGTACCAGACAGAATTTTCAATTTTGTTATCACACTGATAAAATATTGATCCATAATATGCTATGACGGTAGAAGACCACGCCATTCGACATGGGTTTTCGACATCAAGTTTTCGTATTGGATATTCATTGTTTGCTTTGACACCTGAAATTTCAGAATTTTCACCTTTTGCCTTTCCTCCCGTTCTTCAAGTAATATGTTCATTTCGTTTGTTAAGAAATAACGTATCCTTTGACGTAATCTGTCTCTCTAAGTGGCATCTGTGGCGTAATTCTTCCCACAAATTTCTTTTTATTGAAGTAAATTTCAAGATTAGACTTCCATTCTTGATTATAATGCAGTAAAAAATTATCACAACTTATATTTTCAAGATTACAATTCTGCATTGACATAACCGCAATTAGAAAATTTTTACTCATAGTACTGATAAATGATAGATCAAGTTCTTAAAAAGGCAAAATGACCGACGTGATCGGGTCATGCTTAAGCTTCGGCCTTTTACACCATACTTGATGGGGGTCTGTGCTCATTGTCTACTTGGTTTATAGAGGGAAAGGCTCCTTTCCTCATTTTTTTTTTCCCCAAAAAATTTAAAACCATATAGACTTTTTTTATCCATTTTTTTTATATTAGTATTTCTAAAGAAATTGTTTTCATTGGTTTTATTAATAGTATCTTTTCATTGATATTGCTTTTAGCATTGGTACAACACTAAAAATATCAAACAAGGTAATGCAATATTTCCTATGGCAATTAATTTTTTAATTAATCTTATATAGCAACTGATCTTTAACTACCCACATTAATTGTAACTATTCATTAATTTACTTGTCTAATCTCTAATAGCAAAACAACCCTTATGACAAGAAACAATCTCAAATAATTCTATCTAATAAATGTAAAAACTCAACAACTCAGTCAAATGAATAATTATTGTCAAGTAGAAATTGAACACTATGAACAAGAACTTTAATGGTAGAGCATAAAATATATTGCACAATCAACATAGCATCCATATCAAATTACAAAATCATAGTGATTATATTTACGTTCTTACTCATAACAATAGCTTGGGATGCCATTGTCATGGTGATAGTGTTGTTGACTTTCTCGATGATCGTAAATGTTATTAGTCATAACTTGAGATTAGTCGTACTCAATGACTTTCTTGCAGACAAACTATCGCAACATTTTGTTTGTTTTCTTACTCCACCATTTCTTGATGGGTAGATGTCGCATTTGCTATTTGAATTTTACATTAATTACCTGAAATTTAATAATGTCAATTTGGTATCTAAATTTTGCATATTTTTTCAATTAATTACCTAGATTGGGTGCTATAAATGATTTTAAAAAGTTCATAAAAATGGATAAATGTCACATTCAAAAGTATGAATTTACTACATACAAACTTTTTTGAGATTATTTATAGTAGTTGGATTTGGATTAGGTATTTAATTGCAAAAATAAACAAAATTTTGGTAGTTGATTGGAGAAACTAATAAAGTTTAGGTTGTTAATTGAAAAAAATATGGATAGTTCATATACAAAATTGATACTTTTAAATTTTAAGTTAATTGTAAAAATGGATAAAATTTAGGTATTGTGTGGGGGGGAGTATTAGTATGGATGCAAGGGTCAAATACGTACCGTATATGAAGTCGTGCTATACATGATTAGAGAAATAATTTGAGTGACTCATATGGGATAATTAGAAGAAAAGTGTAAGGATGAAGGAGTAGGCGATCTTATTAAGGTTCTAATACATATGGCAACAGTTAGAGAAACATAGTAGTATCAAACTTCACAATTGATGAATAACGGGGTAAAGTTCTTGAGATGTTTTAATATTTGATTTTTGAGACAAAATTCCAATAGAATAACAATATTAATGAGGGTTTTTTTCCTATCCAAATGAGAATGCAAATGGGCTATTTATAGAAAATGGTAGTTGATCCTATTCGTTGGATCATGATAGTAATCAATGGTTAAGATTGAAGCCCTAAATCTCAAGTAGGCTATTTTCATGGGTTTAAGTTCAAATAAAGGCTTTATTTATTATTTTAGTGCGAGTCAAATCAAGAAAGATTGGATCGGATAGACTGATTCAATGGACCCTACTCTAAGCCTACTATGCCAAAACTTCTTTCATTATTTTGGATATTTGGACTTGACTTTTTGGGCCCCATTACTTTAGCTTAAAGAGTTAAACTCAATTAATTAATGGGCTTAAAGCCTAAACTTGAATTTAGCCCTCTACATTTCCCCCCCAAAACAAAGTCCTTTGGACAAAATTAAAGGGGTTTGAGCATCGAATGAGTCTTTCAAATGACTTAGGCATGTGCGTGGTATTAAATGTTATGCCGTTGCCAAATTCATTTGAAAGTTGTTTAAGTGCATAAGTTCATAGTACATCTTAATTGTATGTCATGCCTTAGTTGAATTGAGTTGCACACTGCCCTTAAGACAACACTCTAAAATAAATCTTTTTAGAGTTATCTCTTTTTGAGCTTATTTGTCTTTTTGATTCATTCCATATGAGTTATTCATTCCCTTAAGTTGAATTTGTACACTAACTTCACATTAACAATCTCATTAGGCTGACTCCATGTATCAATGTTGTCTTGACTTTCTTCTCCTATACGAGCATTCTTCTTATAAGATCTTTACACATAATGTAAATACTTTATGTTAACTAAATCTTATTTGTTGTGCTATGAATAGTAAGTATGGCAGTTTCGCTAGCCAATTAGTAAGTAAGGGTCTAGGAGACAATGTCCCCAGTGGGGTTTTCAGGGCAACGCCCAGGAAGCTAAATGAATTTTCAAATAGAAAATTCCTCTTCAACTCATCAAATCAATAGCATAATTCTAAGGGTAAACATGTGTCCATATCATATATGCAGGCAAAAGCAAATTGTATTGGCATATAATTGGAGTTGCATGCTAAGCTCTTGGCCATGCTTATCTAGATACATTCACCATATCGACAAAATTGGGCATCCCTGTAAAATGCTTTTTTAAATCCATGCTCCCCAAAGGCCAAGTCACATGACACTTTGTGAAGCCTAAGAATAAAATCTTCAATGCATTTCTCATATATACTCATTAGCAAAGACATGGGTAAGGTATGTGCATGACTCCACTATGCATTAAGATAAATGGTATAAACTGTGACCAAGAACAAACAAAGCCAGTCGCTAAATGGGTTTGAGCTTACAAAAAGCCTGAAAGAAAGTGATGGGGTATGTGTGAAAAGACAAATGCGAATGAAAGGTAAGCAAAAATCTACGAACAGCTCTAAAGGATATGATGCACTAATGAAACTTCTGAGGACTCATGGTATAATCTGATATGACACACAAATCGGTCCAATGAGGCTACTCGCCACTTAGTCTTGCTCAAGGGTTAGGATAAGAGTGATACTGAGAGTAAATAAATAGTATTTACGCAAGGAAGAAAATATAAAGGGTATTAATGGTAATCTGATTTTAATTATCTTTATAGCTACAAGTATAAGGGTATTTATACTCATAAGTTAGGGTAACTTACCTAAAGGGAAAAGACAAAAATGGCATTTCCTAAGGAAGTAATGTATAAGATATAAAAGGGTAGAAATAAATATATAAGGAAAACAATTATTGGTGCAACAGATTCTACATATGACTCTATACATATGGCGAGGCTATGTTGGTGATACATTTGGAAGATGTAGACAAAAAGGTTCGGACAGCTTGTTTGTCTAAGTAGGGGTGCCTTGGTCAATCAGGACTCTTTCTCTTGGCATCTTCGTGAGGGTGAGGTTGAGTAAGCAATTGGCTAGGCATATGTGAGAATGAAGATGGGTTGCTATCTTGGCCTTTCGCTTCTCGGCACACAACATGTGAGAAATAGGCATTCATTCGGGTTGGCAAGCAGAATGGGTCTGCAAGGTGATACTCGGCCTCCACATGAGTCGGCTGGAATAGGAGGATTTGTCTTGCCGGTCCCTCTAGTTCTCAAGCTCAGTTGTGGGTCAATGATCTGGTAGCCTAATTCCTATAATTCCTTCTTAGTTGTTTTGAATTTGGGATCAAATTTGAATGGTTTTCATTCAGCTCTTACTAAGGCAATACAGACTAAGGTCGGTAACGTTAAAGGCGTTAGAAACCCCATAGTCCTCGAGCAATTCCAATATGTAAGCATTATCATTGATCTTCTGGAAGATCCTGAAAGGTCCTTCAGCTCTTGTAGATAATTAGCTCTTATAGATAATTTGCTCTTTCTCTTCCTCGAGAACCATTCCTTTCTAAGATGTAGCCCTACTAAGTCTCCTGGTTGGAATTATTTAGTTGTCTTACCCTTAGTCTTCTCTCGTATTCTTCTAGTAGCTTAGTCGATGTGCTGAGTGACTTTATTATAGATGTGCTGTATGACTTTATTATAGATGTGCTGTGAGGATTGTGCTCGTGCTCTTGCATTAGGGTCTTCTTGTGTGGGTACAGGTACAAGGGTGCAGTTAAGGGGCAACTCAAGATTAAAACTATAGACCACTTCGAAGGGTGTTTACTTAGTGGTGTCGTACACTGTATGGTTGTAAGTGAATTTGACCACCGGCAAGCAGATGTCCCAATTAGCCAAGTTCTTTCCTATTGTAGCTCGGAGCAGTGATTCCAAAGTACGATTAACCACCTTCATTTGGCCATTAGTTTGGGGATGAGAAGAAGTACTGAATAGTAGTTTGGTACCTATCTGATGCCATAAGAGAAATGGCTTAAGAACTTTGGATTCTTGTCGAAGACTACACTTTTCGGCATGCCGTGTAATCGTACAATGTCTTACAAGAAAAGAGAAGTAATAGCTAAAGCATCGTTAGTTTTTGAGCAGGGCACGAAGTGTGCCATTTTGCTGAAATGATCCACAGCGACTATTATAGAATCTTTGCCTCGGATAGTTTGTGGTAGCTCAAGAACAAAGTCCATGGCTTCATCGGAACAAGTAAAGGCATTGCTTTCCTTTGCTTGGCTTTGTAAACCCCTAAAATTTTCAACTCAATACCCAAAGTAGACCCTAGTGTGCTTGAAGACTCTAAGAGTTGATAAGGCTAGTTAAGATAAAAATCCTAATATAATAATTGAAGATTTAATCGCATAGGAAATTTTTATACTCTAAATGTATATAAACACTAGATATTGCACTCAAAAGTGGTAAAACCCTAAAACTATAACTTTAAGGATGTAAAAGCACTAACTCACTATAATTTACCCTAAAACCTTAATTGATAATATAACCTTAGTATTATACTAAATCATTGGTAAAAGATTAAAGATAACTTTTAATCACTTATAAATACATACAATACTAAAGTAATCAATTAAAAAATAAGATTTAACATCATAGATTATATTCATCTTCTAAGTATATAACTAGGTTAATATTACATAGAGTTAAGGGTTTAGTTAATGCTTAGGTTACATGTAGTGAATATTAATACCCTAAATGACATTTTTCATCTTAATTATACTAAGTAGCTTACTAAATGATCTATATAGGATATAAATATCTAATGGAAGATCTCCTGATCTATTTTTACTAATCAATTCACTAAACTTCTTATTTCCTTTCATTTCCTTAATCTTTCTCCTAATTTTCCCTAATTACTTTATTATGTATACAAAATGGCATTTATTTTTGGAAAGTTGACCAAGGTTAAAAGGTTGACTAAGTCAACATTTAGAAAAGTTAACAAAAGTCACTTTCACTTAAGAAAATATCTAAGTTTTCTAATGATTTCTTTTCTTTTAGCTTTTTTCTTCCCTTTCCTTTTCCAATTACCGTCCATTCTTTACCCTTCTAGACCCCATTTCCTTCTTCTTTTCAAACATAACACAAAACAAAAAAAATCAAGTCCCTTCTCCTTCCTCCATAACCGTGACCTCCCTTTCTCTTTCACTTTTCCTAATTTTCCAACTTTGCAACCATATATTAAGAAGAAAACAAAGGTATATTATCATGTATTATTCCATATTATCTAATAGTTAGATGAATAGGTAGGTTAGTTTAAGAAGTTTATGTGTTGTGTACATATATGTTGATTAAGGCTTAAAGATTTAATTTTTATGTTTAGAAGTGTAGGATAGCCTTGGTAAATGGAAGAAGAGCATGTGTACATGTATCTAAGTATGTGTATATAAGTGTATACTAGATAAATACATGTATAAAGACCTTGGTACATAAGAATCCAATATGTACATAATCTAAAATAAGGCATATACCAACTATACATACATATATCGTGCTAAATACACCCTTAAAATACAAAAAGATGAAATTTCAGAAGCTTTCTTAAGAGGAATTTTTGGCATACGAAAATACGTATAAAAATACGTATGTAACCGTATATATATATGGGTATATGTACAAGTATAAATATAGTATAAGTATAAGTATAAGTATATGTATATGTATATGTATGAGTATGCTAGTATACATACAAGTAGAGTAATGGTATAAGTATAAACTTAACATATGTATAAATGTACATAAGTGTACATAATACACTTAGGCATGAGGTAAGGCTTATATAAGCAAAGGATGATGTAAGCAATGAGGTAATCACATGATGACATAAGCAAATGATAACATAAGTGGTGACACAAGCAATTGATGACATAAGTGTAAGCTTATAAAATAATAACTTATAAGATTACATAAGAGTATAACATAAGTATGTATATGTACTTAGGGTCCAAAAATCCTTTAAAACCCTAGTACACATCCTAAATTAAATTAAACTTAATTAAGTACATGAGTTAGTAATACCAATGTAAAATTCCCTAAGTATAAGAATCTAATAGCGAATTAAATCATTAAGTCCTAAAATAGGATATAAATATAAGTAATAAGAATAATTAAGTTTCCATAGTTAAAATTTTAATAAATTTAATCTACATTATAAAACACAAGTTTTAATGTCCAAAACGGACATCATCGTTTGAACGTACGTAACGATGAAAAATGACTATAAATTCATAAATATAAAAAATAGAATGAAAAAGTTACATACGATTAACAATTAGGTTTAATCGGATAAAATTGATAGTAATCTAAGTAGAATTAGGTAGATAGATATCTAGAACCGTTAGTTAATTTAATTACTTATTATCCCTGTTATCTTGTAATGATCAGGTGATCCCAACGAGGGCGAGGATCTTCCGAATGATTATTATGACTAGAGCGAGTCGTCATAGTCAAGTGAGTACTCCTAATGACTCTATACTTATTTGTGCCTGTAGTTAGTGCACTTAAATTGAATATCAATAACTTTATGCATGGAGTTTTGGGATATGTGTGTGCTTGATATTGATTGATTATTGTGAGAAATATTGTTAAATACGATAATTGATGATTTGATTGTATGATTGATTTTTATATGATTTGGATAGTTTGCTGATATTGATTGATCGCCTCATCATTTGACATAATTATATTTGGCTTATCTTAAATTAAAAGGGTCATGCATTATCCATGCATTGCATTACTTATTCCGACAGTCACTTTACGCGGAGATAAAGAGAGGCCTTGCGGGAGGTTATTCATATATATTAAAGTGTTTCTGTATGGTGCACTTGTACAACATAACCTTACCCAAACCTACGAGCTTACTAGGTGATGGAAACGGCAACCGTATGGCTGAGGGTCAAGTCTAGAGATCTTCGCTGTAGGGTGTAAATGTGGATTGCGGGGGCTACCTCACCACTAGGCTTGGGATTTTGTGTACTATTAGACGACTTAAAAATGGAAATATATTTTATGAAATATAATATTTAAAGTTATAGGTAAAAACCTAGGTGCTAGAGCCCGGTCATGATTGGTGCTGATAAATCTCCAAGCTTTATCTTGGAAGGCGTTAAAATTAGATATTATATGCAATACCAATCAACTGCATATATTGTTTGGCATACTGCGTATGTATGTATTCATATGGTTGTAATAATTTGTTTGATAACTTATTTACCAGTATGGTATGAGAGATAGCTCACTAGGCTTTAGTAGCTTATTCTCTAATAGTCTTTTTTTTGCAAGTTTACTTACGATGGGATTAGGATAAGTCTCGAGTGCTGAGTGCAAGATGAAGATATGTGCATTAGTGTTAGAATTAGTTGAGATCTTTATAGGTGATGCATAAACATCCTTTATAGAAAATATTCACATGTTAGAATTTAATATAATTTAATTTTTCCTGCAGTTTTATAATGTTGGCATATCTTGTCCTATTATTTGGTAGGAGATACCGATTCTCTGTGGTTCTGAGGAACTGTGGGATATCGGATATCTATAGTTATTTATATTTATATGTTATGTTTTGTTATGTTACAATAAATTAATTACTTAAAAATCAACAATCTTAGTGATTTATTATTTAGAGTCTTGCAATCTCTGACTTGCAAGGTGGTTTTTATATCATGGGTGTACATATGTTATGGAAATTTTAGATAATTCTACTAAGCCCCCTTTAGGATCCTAACAGGCTTGGTACTTAGCCCTCTTGCACAAGGCATAGCTGTCGATAACTTAGTGCACATCTCTCCTCATCCTTAGCTAGATGAATTGACCATTCAACAGTTCATAGGTCCTTCTTTCTCCAAAATGTTTGGAGAATCCTCCACTATGAGCTTCCCTAATCAATAATTCCCGTAGTGAATAGGTCGACATGCATAATTTTCCACCTTGAATAAGTAACCATCCTTTACATAATACTCATCCACTGTCCTTCCATCAATGCATCTCATGACTATGGGTCTATAGAATAGATCTTTAGAATACTTCTCTTTGATACTTGCAAACCCAAATAGCCTAGTCTACAGTTTGGTTAAAAGCACATGTCGCTTTAAAAGAGCATCTACAACTACGTTGCTCTTTCCCTGGTTATATTTAATCTCGAAATTGAATCCTTTAAGGAATTCAACCTATCCCACATGTCTATTTGATAACTTTGTATGATTTCGGAGGTACCTCAGCGATTTATGGTCAGTATATATGAAAAATTCTCTTGGTAGTAAATAGTGTTACTATACTTATAGTGCTCAGATCAACACCAAGAGCTCCTTGTCATACACGAAGTAATTTAATTGTAGCCCTTTGAGCTTCTTACTGTAGAAGGCAATTGGTTGGCCTTTTTGCATTAGGACAACGCTTATTCCAATGCCTGATACATCACATTTCAACTCAAATATTTTCTCGAAGTTAGGTATAACCAACATCGAGTTGGAGGTTAATCTTTCTTTTACCTTGGTAAAGCTCTTCTCTTCCCTTTCCCCTCATCGAAAATTCGTGTTCTTCGTGAGCTCAGTAAGAGGCATGGTAAAGGTTCTGAAATTCTTGATGAATCGTTTATAGAATGAAGCCAGTTTATGAAAACTTCTCACGTTAGGATAAGTAGTAGGAGTCGGCTATTCTACAAGTGCTCGGATCTTTTCGTCATCCACTTATAAGCTTCCTCCACTGACTACGTAGCCTAAGAATACTACTTTCTCCTAGCAAGCAACATTACTTGAGATTGCCAAATAGTCTCTCGACATACAAGATATCTAATACTTCTCAAAGATGTTCGCAATGACTCAGCATGTTGGTACTGTAAACCAATATATTGCTAAAGTACACCATGATACACTTTCTAATTAGATGTCTTAATAAGTTGTTCATCAATCCCATGAAAGTGCTCGGGGCATTCGACAAGCCGAATGGCATGACCATCCACTCATAGAGTCTATGCCGAGTTTTCAACGCAGTCTTCCATTTGTTTCTTGGCCTCATGTGGATTTGATGGTAGCCAGACTTCAGGTCAATCTTATTGGAGACTTTGGCTCCACTCAACTCATCCAACAAGTCTTCTAACCTTGGGATCGGATACTTGTATTTGATCATGATCTTGTTTACGACTTGGCTGTCAACACACATCTGCCAAGTTCCATCCTTTTTTGGCACTAGAAGTGTCAATACAGCGCATGGACTGAGATTTTCTTGGATATATCCTTTTTCCAGCAACTCATTGACTTAACGTTATAGCTTAGAAGCTTGTTCGAGATTCATCCAATAGGCTGGCTTATTCGGCAGTGTGGCTCAGGTACTAATTCAATGCTGTGCTCTATGCCTCGAGTTGGGAGTAACCTTTTAGCTAACTATTTTAGGAACAGGTTGGCATATTCATCCAACAACTCTTTGATTTCCTAGGGTAATTTACCCCGCTCCTTCATTTCTAAGAGGCGTCTGACCAACATGAAGGTCAGTTCGTCAGCATTGATGGCCTTTCGAAGCTTAACTCTACTTATCATTAGAGCCTTCCTCGATCCATTAGCAAGTTTTGTCTGCAATATATTAACTTCTCTCTGCAACATCATGTTCAGTGTGATCTTCCAGCCATCCTTTTCAAACATGTACATGTTCTTGTAGCTGTCATGGATAACTCTCCTATAAAACAGCTATGGTTTACCTAGCAACACATGGGAAGCATACATAAGCAGTATGTTGCAAAGAATCTGGTTCGAGTAATTCCCTATAGCGATCAACAATAATATTTGCTGAGTGACATGTAATGCTCCTTTCTCACTCAATCAGTGCAACTTTATGGCTTCGAATATGTAACAGTTGGCAACTTCAATTTTGAAATAAGATCAACTAATGCCACATTAGAGCAGCTTCCACTATCTACGATGAGGGAACGCACCTAATCATTCACCTTATAGGTGGTATGAAACAAATTCTCTCTTTGTTCCTCCTCTCATAAGGGTTCCATGTTCATAGTGCGTTGGACAATCATAAGTAATTGGTCTAAGTCTTTAGCAAATATGTCCTCCTTAATAAGTTCTTTCTTAATGGAGACCTCTTCCTCCTTAAGTTCCTCATTTGTACTGTCTACTTCTAGCTTTAAGACATCTCCCTTGATGACCATTGTCTGTCTGTTCGGGCACTAAGCAGCAATATGTCTGCACCATTAGCACTTGAAGTACTTGATTTGGCTCGTCTTCTTGCCAGACCCTTACCCCTTCTTGTAAGTTCGGGTTGGCACTTCATCATCTAGTCGACCCTTCTGATTGGCTCAAATGTCCATCTTTTGGCTCGACTCAGTATTCGTCTAAGGTTGGTGAATTACTTGTCTTGGTTGGCTAGTCGGCATCCTTGTTAGTATTCGGCTCCTTCTTTGCCTTTCTACTCGCTGGGCTATTCTGATAGCTTCATCCATTGTGGTAAAGTGTTGGAATTCCACAATGTCTCAAATATCACCTCTCAATCCAGTGATGAATCTTTAGATTATTCAAACTAATGGTTCCTTTACTTCGCAATGGATCATAAGCATTTGAAATTCTTGAACATACTTATCAATAGTTTAGCTTCCTTATCTTAGCTCCTGAAGCCAAGTAAAAGTATC
This sequence comes from Lumnitzera littorea, assembly GCA_024138015.1. Lineage (NCBI taxonomy): Eukaryota > Viridiplantae > Streptophyta > Magnoliopsida > Myrtales > Combretaceae > Lumnitzera > Lumnitzera littorea. The sequence continues at coordinate 66,672,861 of JAMXBB010000001.1, read as the reverse complement.
TTAAAGATAAGTTTCCGGCACAAACTTATTCCTCAGGATTCTCTTCATCTTGGGCCAAGTATTAATCTTTCGGTAGCCCTCTCATCTCCTCGTGGCTTGGAAATTCTTTTACCATATGGCAATATATCTAGAGAACTCAATAGTAGCAGTTCTTACTTTCTCGTAATCCCCGTACTAATAATAACAAAAAACATGCTCCACCTTCTCTTCCCACTCTAAATATTCATCAACATTCCCAGATCCATTGAAGCTCGGAATCCAAAGCTTTATATGGTCAGATGCTTTGGGGGTTCGTACACGCTCTTCTTTAAAATATTCTTCCTCTTCGTCTTACTCGTTCGCCTACTCCTCCACCTCGAACTGGTCGAGCTGGGTCTTGACGTCTAATAAGTTGGGCAGCTTGTGGGGTATTTTGTACGGCTTCGGTTGGTCGATAAGCCAACGCATAAATAACTCAGGTCAAATCTACCAAGAGGTTAGCTACCTCATCAAGTCTCTCATCAGTACTTCTCGGCGTTCCCTGAAACTATTGTCCATGGTAGACAACTCCACTATTGTCATCTTCAGCACCAACATTCACACTTGGATCCATCATTTTCTTTACCGATTCAAAGCTCAAACAAATACTTTCACAAACCAGAAAATCAACAACTAGTAAGCACAACAATTAAGATGAACACAATAACTTGCTCTGTTTTACACACGCAAAATAGAGTATAAGTAGAACTTTAAAAACCAACTACAGCTCAAACAAAACCTCCGCTCTGATACCAAGATGGTGCGAATTGTGACCAAGAATAGATAAGGCTGGTTGTTGGATGGGTTCGAGCTTACAGAAAGCTCAAAAGAAAGTGATGGGGTATGTGTAAAAGGACAAATGCGAATGAAGGGTAAGCAAAAACCTACGAACAGCTTCAGAGGATATGATGCACTAATGGAACTTCCAAGGACTCACGGCACAATATGATATGATGTACGAATCGATCCGGTGAGGTTACTTACCACCCAGTTTTGCTTAAGAGTTAGGATAAGAGCGATGCTGAAAGTAAATAAATCGTGTTTATGCAAGAAAGAAAATACAAAGCGTATTAATGGTAATTTGATTTTGATTATCTTTACAACTACAAGTACATGGGTATTTATACCTATAAGTTAGGGTAACTTGCCCAAAGGGAAAAGACATAAAGGGCATTTCCTAAGGAAGTAATACACAAGATACAAAAGGGTAGAAATAAATATACAAGGAAAACAATCATTAGTATAACAGATTCTACATATGATTCTATACATGTAGCGATGTTATATTGGTGATGCAGTTGGAAGATGTGGACAAAATGGTTCAAACGGCTTACTTATCTAAGTAGGGATGGCTTAGTTAGTCTGGACTCTTTCTCTTGGCATCTCGGCGAGGGTGAGGCCGAGTAAGCAATTGGCTAGGCATATGTGAGAATGAAGATGGGTTGCTGTCTTGGCTTTCCACTTCTCGGCACACAACATGCGAGAAATAGGCAGTCATTCGGCTTAGCAAGCAGAATGGGTCAGCAAGGAGATACTCGGCCTCCGCATGAGTCGGTTAGAATAAGAGGATTCGTCTTACTAGTTCCTCTAGTCTTCGGGTTCGGCTACAGGTCAATGGTTCGGTAGCCTGATTCCCATCAATAAGGCCCTCAAGGATGTCTCTAATTTCTTATTGATTTTCTCTTGTTTGTCCATATTGCATACCTTTTTCTTTTTTTAATTCCTATTTGCTTTTGAGGAAAACTACCACACCACATGTTAGGGTTCCATGTGGGTTTCCCTTGCATTTCTTCAATGTAATATGGCAACCAAAAGCCAAAATCAAGCTGTAGCCAAATCCTTAATTCCTTATTTTATGGTCATAATCCAAGACCCTTAGGAAATCATAATTAACATAGGGCCTTAGGTTTTTTTAAGCCTAGGTCTAAAGGAGTAATATATATATATATATATATATTCCTTCTTCATTGGTGGAGACGATAGCCTTAGAAAATTCTAAGTTACCTTACACTAACTTATAGTTGCTTCTTCCTTTCATTCTCAGATTTTTGAGCCACTAGACCTAAAGTAGGTAGAGAATGCACTTAGTTGATCCTTGCCCTTTTTATTTTCAATGCATGTTGTACATGTGTGTCTTCAAAAGATAGCAGTAATATGTCTAGCAAAATAGATCCCTATTTCTTTATTACTCATCGGTAGAATGGTAAAAGCTTGAGATACAGTTAAACTTTGAAGTAAGGTAAAATCATAGCACATTTTTCAATGAGGCTTTCCAGCATCGGGCTAAATGAACACCAAAGGTTCTCGTTGGTGTTGCTATTCCTTAGCTTAATTAGACAATTGCTAGTAGGGAGTGCTCAGCTCACCTCTTTTTTGCTTTTATGCTTGATTTGTTGTGGAGCACTATTTAGTATAATTGCATCGGTTGTTGTATGTCTTAGGCTTTAAACTCAATAAAATGACTCTTTCAATTTTGAGTGCTATTTTCAATAATATACCAACTTTATTTTTCTCAGACATGAGTCAATAAAAGAGAATGAAGCACATGCACCCAAAACTATCTTATTGTTGGTTCTCCATACTCCTCTTTTCCTTAAGCTAGTTTTCTTAATTTATATTCTAACTTGGAGCAGCTGCATCAAGCGTTTCTTCTTTATTTTCTAGAATTAGAAACTTGTTAAAGATCGATGGAATCATTCACATGGCCAGTAGAATCGTACGTAGGCACTAGGGATAGTAGAAGAAGAGGTTGGGTTTAAAGATAAAGGAACCAAGGAGCTAAACTGAAGTTGTTCGAAGGAGGAAAAACAATTGAGTAAAGAATTCCCATTTCTCATTTCCTTTTTCCACTTATCTCCCTTTTTTTTCTTAATTGCTTGTTGAATTATTGTCGCTCCTACAATGCTAGTTAAGGCTTGTCATGGTGGTAGTTTGAGTGTGACCCTTATATCTTTATGTTTACTAATTTAATTAGGTCTATACATACATGAATTGCCCTACATTGAAACCTCTTTGTCTTTTACGTAGGTTTGATATGTTGAAGAAAGAAACCATAGCTAACTAATGTTGATCAAATGTCTCAAACTCTGAGCTTATAGCTTTAAATTCTACCTTTCTTACTCAAGCTCTCTTTACACAATTATCATGAAATGTAGACATTGATAATGTTGTTGATAACTTTCCAATGCATGGAATATGGGATTTATTCACTTCGTAGTGCTAGAAGCATGTGAAACTCCTTTATTATATCTTTGACATGATTACAATGAAAAATGAGATAACATACTACTTGTGAGGTCCTTATAAGATACAACGAGAGTTGGAACTAAGTCCTCTCTTCTTAGTGTACATAGTAGATGTGTTATTTTGGATTATTGCCTCATCAACTAGTTCTTAGTTCCATTAAAATGACTGACTCAATCCAATAAGCCTACCGCACATAATGTAAAGCTTTTAGAGTAACCGTATGACATTCCTTTGAGTTTGATGTTTTATTACCTAGTAGTTTCTTTATTTTGAAGCTGGTAACTAACCTCCATCTGGACAAACCATGTATGTATCTCCTTTCCCTTCTTCTTCTTCTTTTTATGAAACTAATACTTTCTCACTGTTTTCCTTTTGCTAGCATGATCAATACTTAAGAGTTCCTAATCACATTTTGAGTGGCCACTATCTTAAATTTACCGTAGTCAGCAAATCGATTCGATTTAAAGAGAATCTCTTTGTTGTTTAGACCACAGCTGCTTGCAACTGAGGGCTAAAAGTCTACGATTGTAACTTTGAGACCAGATTTAGAACTAGCAATAATCAACAAATTGGCACGGTTTAAAGAGGGTAGACTCTTTATTGCTTGAACCATAATTGTTTGCCAATCGAGGGTCAAAAGTCTGTGGTCATAACTTAAGGACTAGATCTTGTCTTTGTACTAGTTAGCAAACTGGCATGGTTTAAAGAGAGTAGACTATTTACTACTCGAACTATGACTGTTCGTAAACTGAGGGTCAATGAAGACTGATCTTCATCAGCGAATGACAGTAAAGAGGTAAATGCTTGGGTCATGTGTGTCCTCCTTTTGTAATCTCCATAAAACTAATTGCAACTTGTAATATGAATTGAACATGAGTCTCAAATCATAAGGGCATACACACACAAGCATATGAGAGCTAAGCGCGAACCTTACATGTAAGATGAACTAAACATGAGGCTTGGACGTTAATACATGAGATTAGAACACAAGCTTGTGAGTTGAGCACACCTAAATAAAATATGAGCCATGGATATCAACATATGAGAGTCAAATGCAAAGCCATAAGCCGAGCACACATATTAATAAAACATGTGTATTGAACATTAATCTTGAACATGGGTCTTAAATATGATGTGAGTCTTGAGTATGACATGATCTCTGATCATGACGTAAGTCTTTGCACATGGTACGATGGAGCCTTAAACATGACGTGACATGAGCCTTGAACATGTAAATCGATCATGACCTTGGGATGTGAACTTAATAAGGGAATTAAACATGAGCTTCAAACCTCTTTAACATAAGTACTTGTGAGTTGAAATTCGAAATGAACATGACTCCTTTTAGCATGAGTAGTTGTGAGCTAAATCACGTAAGATGGACATGAGGTTTCTACATGAGCATAACATATGAATTAAACATAAACTTTGAACACAAGCACGTAAGAGTTGAAAGTGTCCACAACTTAACCACACATGAACCAATTATAAGTCTTCTACATGAATACATAAGAGTTGAACACTTCAATTTAGCATAGTCCCTTTGGTACGAGTATATGTGGGCTTTTAATATGAGTACTTCTAAACCTTCGATATGAGCACGTGTGAGTTATGTATATGAATTGAACATGATACTCTTGGCATGTGAGCTAAATATGAGTCTCATCATATGAGTTGGACAAAAGCCTTGACATACGAGTCTTGATCATGAGTGAACATAAGGATTGCGCTTGAGCATTAGATATGAGAGTGAACATAAGTCTTAAACATTAGAGTTGAATGTAAGTGAGCATGAGTTGTAATTACGAGCCTTGAACATAATTTAACGTGAGAATTGGTCATGAGCCTTAAACATGAGCTTTAACAATGATGTGAACCTTGAACTTGATGTGAGCCTTGAATATGACATAATCTCTAAATGTAACATGAGCTTTGAATATGAAATGAATCTTAAACATGTCACAAGTGTTGAACATGACTCGACATGAGGCTTGAATGTGACGTGAGGCTTGAACAAGTTGTAAGGTCTGAATGAGATGCGAGGCCTAAGCTAAGCGCAATGCAAGGCCTAAGCACGACATGATGCTTGAGTACAACATGACTCCTAAACATAACATGAGGTTTGAGTATGATATGGGTCTTGGCATCATAAGCTAGATATGATGCTTAACACATGAGCTAAACATGAATAGTTGAATCATGAGCCTTTTCAACATAAATGTGAATAGAATGAGCCCATTACACAAGTTGAACATGAAGTGTTGAACGTTAGTCTTCTAACATGAATCCATGTGCTTGATCACATGAGTCAAACATGAGTGAACATGAGAGTTGAGCATGAGTCCTCTAATATGAACATAAGTGAGTTGAATCTTCGAGTTAAACATGAGTCCTTAATAAAGCTTCATTCCTTGTACTACCTTTATCATTTTTTCTTCAACTTCCCACTTATATAGTGATAGGAATCAATCCCTTGGACCGATCACAAGAAGCCGAGCTCGAGGACTTCAAGGGCTCGTACGGAAAATACCTGCTCTAAGCCATAGTTGAAAAGGGGACTCGTATCCCAATTCAACCTTTAGCCAACATGTCTGTCAAATCCTTACATATGTCCAACATGCTCCTGCCCAGTTGCAAAGTCTTGACCCAAAAGGTAACCTAGGAAAGGTTAGTTGAGTCGAGCTCTCTAACCAACCATTGGTGCTTAACTCCAATTCAGCTTACTTCCTAACCAGACTAAGGCTCTTAACTTGATCCAGATCAAGTTGGCCCCTAATTGTAATGCATTCTTGCTTCCGCTTACGTTGTATCATATCCCTGATGTCCAGTTACAAAGCGACACGTATTTTCTGACACAAAGTTCTATAATGATTTTTTCTTTTCAGTACTGAATATTCTTTGTCTCTTTTACCCCTTTTAGTATGTCTTATGTAACCTAGTGTAGAATACCCTTTTTTCTTTTTATACATGTAAAGAAACTCTAGTGAATGGGTATATAAACCTTCACTTTCTTGTATACGAAGATCATTTAACTTTCAATAGGGAATTATTCACCTTGAGCAACCTTCGTGTTCTCTTTGTCATTTAACTCTTATTTATTCCCTTTAGCAAGGAGTAATGGTGAGTGACCCTTCAATTTGAACCGGTGTGTTATATCCAGCGGATTGTTGGTCGAGTAGGATTGATTGGTGTATCATATCTATTCGGTAGTTATTCAAACTTTGTTAGCCTTCTCTTTGTTTCTTTCCGGTTCGCTTCGTTATGGTGTCTCTCCATGTGTCCGACCCCGGAGATACATTAGCTTCGTTGGTATCAGAGCAAGGTTCTGCGAGGGAGTGTGTAAGGTTGTAGTAAAGTTTTTGTTTGCTTTACTGTTAGTAGCTACTGTATTCCTTCTGTAGCTACTGTAGTATGTTGGTGTGATAGTAAGAGTGGTTTTATTGTTACTCAATTTTACTCTGTTTTTTATTGTGAAAACAGAGCAAGTTTGTTTCTATCTTATTTAGGTGACTATTAGGTATTGAAGCTGTTAGCAAGTTGTTAATTCATTTGAGAAGTACCGTACTATGTCTAATTTAAGTGTTTAGGGTGTTATTGGTGACTAGAGCAGTAATGCCCAACCTGGGCATGGTTTTAATGATAGTAACACCCCAAAGTCAGTTGATGACAAGATTGACAGACTCACAAACCTTATTAAGAGTTTAGTCACTGCAATACAAGTTAATAGACATCAACCCTAAGGTGTATAGCAGCAAAACCTACAGAAAGATGCCCTTGAGAGAAGCTATGGCTAAGGCAATTAAACCAATCACCTAATTCTATTGCTACAAGCTGGAGGAGTAGCAGACTAAGTTGTTATAAGAAGACTGGAGTTGGAGGAGATTGGGGAAGATGACGAGGAGCTAAGTGTTAAAGGGTTTGGTGAAGAAGAAGAAGTTGATTATTATCGAGCATAAGGACGAGGATGCCAAGTCCCTTGAGGGCTAGATAATGTCAAGGTGCAAATCCTACCCTTCGGTGGAAGTGTAGATGCAAATGAATACTTGGAGTGGGAAGAGAAGGTCTAGAAAGTATTTGAATGTTATGGGTATGAGGAAGCGATCAAAGTCCAACTTGTTGCATTGGAGTTTGCTGGGTATGCCAACATGTGGTGGAAGAATCTGAATGCAGCTAGGAAAGGAGATGGAAGACGAGGTGTTAGAACTTAGGATGAGATGAAAAGGTTGTTAAGAGGTAGATTTGTGCCCGAGACTTATCTACAACATATGCTTACAAAGTTATAGGAGCTCCGCCAAGGAAGTCAATCTATTGATGAATATGTGAGGGAGTTCCAGATGTTAATGATTTGAGCTGACGTAGAAGAGCTAAAGGCTCGTACAGTATCGAGGTTCATTTCTAGGCTTAGGTACAAGATTCTCAATATCGTGGAAGTATAGAGGTTTTATAATTTGGAAGAGGCCATCAAGATAACGCAAAGGGTTGAAAAGTAGAGGAGAAATGTTCTAAGCTAACCTGGGCTAATATTCTCCCAAGCCCTGGTACTATGCTGACCTATTCGAGCTAAGCCTAGGAGACCACACCAAGTCGAGGAAAAGAATGATCGACCTGATGATAGTTGAACAGGTTAGTATGGCCTAGCAAGATAGCTAGGTCGAGCCAAGGTTAGGCCGCCCCTAAGAATGTATGAGAAAGGACAGACCTCTGGACGGAAGTCTAGCGAGGTGAAATACTTTAAATGCTTAAGCTTTGAATACATGGCTACTGAGTGTCCGAATCGACGTATCATGGTGCTCTGAGAAGATGTAGTGGATAACACAATGAAAGTGAGCTTAAGGAGGAGAAGGATGTTCGAAAGGCAAAAGCCGAGGATGAAGAGGAGACCTATGTCTATGCTGACCAGGGAGAAGTGATGACCTTAGTCTTAAGATGAGTCTTAAGTTCCTTGCCGAACCCTAAAGAGGACCAAAGGGAGAATTCGTTCCATACTAAGTGTACCGTCAAAGGCCAATTATGCACAATCATAGTGGATGGAGGAAGTTGCACTAATGTGGTTGCTCAATCCTTTGTATAGAGGAGGGGTCTGCCGACCTCAAGGCATCTCCGACTCTACAAGTTGCATTGGCTTCATGATAAGGGTGCTTACACATAACTGAACAAGTGACCGTACCATTCAGTATCGGAAATGTAAATAGGGACAAAGTAATGTGTGATGTCATCCCTATGGGAGCTTCACACCTATTGCTTGGATGACCATGGTTGTTTGACCGACGTGTTACACACGGCAAGTATAAGAACACCTATGCCTTTGTTAAGGAAGGAAGGAAGATAGTGTTATAACCCTTAACCCCATCCCAAGTAAATGAAACCCATAATCAGCTCACCCGAGCTAGCAAGAAAAAGGCCCTAGTGATGAGCCATAGGAAGCTCCAATCTGTTGAGGAGGCTGGTGAATCGATGTTCTTGTTAGTTAGATGATTGATGGAGATGAAGGAATTGCAAGAAGTCTTGGAAGAAATCCGATGCTTACTAAATGAGTTTTCTGACCTATTTCCGAAAGAACTGCCTAGAAGACTACCACCAGTCTGAGGCATAGAGCACTGTATTGATTTGTAGCCGGGTGTCGCCTTACTTAACCGACCTACATATAAGATGAACCCTGAGCAAGCTATTAAGCTAAAAAGATAGGTAGACGAACTCATTGAGCAAGGATATGTGAAGAGGAGCATAAGCCCTTATGCCGTACTAGCTCTGCTTGTTTCGAAGAAAGATGGTTCATGGCATATGTGCATTGACAGTTAAGCGATCAATTGAATTACTGTTAAGTATAGATTCCCAATACCAAAGCTTGATGACATGTTGGATGAGCTTCATGGTGCAAAGATATTTTCAAAGATAGATATGTGGAGTGGCTATCACCAAATTTGCATGAGGCTAGGTGATGAATGGAAGATTGTTTTTAATACTAGGCACAAGCTCTACGAATGGTTGGTTATGCCATTTAGACTTACTAATATGCCGAGTACATTCATGAGGCTAATGAAACATGTGATGTGCTCTCTTCTTGGAAGATGTGTGGTTGTATACTTTAATGACATATTGGTGTATAGTGCTAACTTGAACAACCATGTTCAACATCTTTGCAAAGTATTTGGCATTTTACGAGCTGAGAAGTTGTATGGGAATGTGAAGAAATGCATGTTTTATTAGAAAGAGGTGATGTTCTTGGGGTTTTGTAGTGTTAGGGGAAGGAATCCGAGTAGATGGGGAGAAGATTTGAGCAGTTCTGGAATGGCTAATGTCGAAGAACGTCATTGAAGTTTGAAGTTTCTATGGCCTAACTTCTTTCTATAGGTGATTTATTAAGGATTTTAGTATAATAGCCGCCTCATTGATCGAACTAACAAAGGAGAATGAAGGGTTCAGGTAGAACGATCAAGCTGAGCGAAGCTTAAAGGAAATCAAGGAGAAGCTCACCTCGGTACCTATTTTTTCATTACCAGATTTTGACAAGCCCTTCGAATTGGAGTGTAACGCATCGGGAGTCAAAATTGGTGCTATCTTGATACAAAAACGATGGCACGTCGCTTACCACAGTGAGAAACTAAGTGACTTAGCCCTCAATTATTTTGTGTATGAGAAGGAGATGTACTCCCTTTTCCGAGCCCTTATCATTTGGCAACACTACTTGCTATCATGAGAGTTTGTTATTTACACTGACCATGAATCATTGAAGTATCTTAGGAGTCAGAACAAGCTTTTAAAGAGACAAGTTAAGTGGTTAGAGTTCATGGAAGGTTTCTCATATGTCATTTGGCACAAGAAGGGAAGCATAAATGTGGTCACCGACGCTTTGTTACGACAGCAAACTTTGCTGACCACTTTGCAAACAAAGCTATTGGGATTCTCATTCATCACCGAGCAATATGCTAATGATCCTTCGGTTCCATTGTTGAATAGTATCATGAAGGACTAGTTGTTGGAGGATATTATCTTAAGGATGGCTATTTGTTCAAAGATCGTAGGCTATGTATTCCAAATTACTCTATACATGAACTGTTGGTTTAGGAAGCTTACAGTGGTAGACTTTTAAGCCATTTTGGGGAGAGCAAGACAACAAATCTATTGAAAGAGAATTTTTACTAGTTAAGTCTAGCCAAGGATATCCATAAGGTAGTTGATTGTTGTGAAGTGTGTATGTGTGCTAAGGGGAAGAGAGAACCCCATGAAGAGTACATGCTTCTACCAATGCCTACCTTACCATGGGCCAACCTCAGCATGGACTTTGTCCGAGGGTTGCCTCAAACATCCAGAGGGAAAGATTCTATTTTTGTTGTAGTGGATTGTTTCAGCAAGATGACACACTTCATTCCATACCATTGAACTAACAATGCTTTATATATTGCTGATTTGTTTTGTCGGAGGTTGTTCGACTACATGAAGTACCGAAGACTATTGTCTTAGATCGGGACACAAAATTTTTTAGCTATTTCTAGAAGACTCTTTAGAGGAGACTTGGGACTAAACTAATGTTCAACTCCAGTAGCTACCCTTAGACTGATGGCCAAACTGGAGTGGTGAACAAGATGCTGGGTAATTTGCTTAGAGTTGTTGTAGGGAAGAACTTAAGGGATTGGGATCTCTACTTACCAGTCGTAAAGTTCACATACACCTGAATTGTCCATAGCATTACAGGGAAGACCTCATTCGAGGTTGTCTATGGCTTTAACCTAACCATTCCCCTGACATAATTAGCATCTTAACAACTACTAAAGAGAGTTAATCTGGAGTTGATCGAGCTCGAGAATTACATGAATTGCACCAGTCCATAACAAAGAAGATCGCCAAATTTAATCAAAGATAGCAAGAGATTGGTAGTCGAGGTTGTTGAATTGTTTCTTTCTAGTCAGCAAACTTAATATGGATTCACCTCAGCTAAGAGTGATTCTCACACTTAAGACAAAGCAAACTATCACCTCGAGCTGATAGACCATTTAAGATCCTGAAGAAGATCAACTACAACGCCTACCAAATTGAGTTGCCTGATGACTATAGTGTCTCCTCTACTTTCAATGTCTCTGATCCGATTCCCTATCAACAAATAAAAGAAGACCCTGCAAGTGCCCCAAAAGAATGAGTATAAATCACTTCAGATTTGAGGACAAATCTTTTCGAGCCCCAAGCAGATGATAGGAATCAACCCTTTGGACCGATCACAAGAAGCTGAGCTCAAGGACTTTAAGGGTTCATACGGAAAATACTAACTCTATGCCATAGTCAAGACAGGGACTCCTATCCCGATTTGGCCTCTAATTGACCTGTTTGTCAAATCCTTACATGTGTCTAACATGCTCCTACCCAACTGTGAAGTCCTGACCAAGAAGGTAACCCAAGAAAGGCTAATCGAGCCGAGCTCTTCAACTGACTAGTAGTGTTTGACTCCAATTCGGTTGACTTCCTAACCAAACTAATTGGCCCTCAACTCGATCCAAATTAGGTTAGCCCCTGACTATAACGCATTCTTGCTTCTACTTATGTTGTATCATATCCCTGATGTCCAACCACTTAGCGAAACGTGTCTTTTGACATAATGTTCTAGAATGATTCTTTTTTTTTCATACTGAATATTCTTTGTCTCTTTTAGTTCTTTTAGTATGTCTTATGTAACCTAGTGTAAAATACCCTTTTGTCTTTTCATACATGTAAAGAAACCCTAGTGAACAGACATATAAACCCCTACTTTCTTGTATACGAAGATCATTCAACTTTTAATAGAGAATTATTCACCTTTAGTAACCTTAGCGTTCTCGTTGTCATTTAACTCTTATCTATTTGCTTTAGTAAGGAGTAGTGGTGAGTGACCCTTCAATTCAGATCGGTGTATCATATCCGATGGATTGTTAGCTGAGTAGGATTGATTCGTGTGTTATATCCATTTGGTAGCTACCCGGACTTTGCTAGCCTTTTATTTATTTCTTTCCAGATTACTTTGTTGTAGTGTCTCTCTATGTGTCTGACGCCGGAGATGCATCATATAGTTGTACAATTTTTATCCCATTTGGACTTCACTTTATTAACTCGCTTACTTTCCTTGGTTTTTACATGTAATCATCCCTCTCTTTTCCCCCAAGTGGTAGCAATTGCATGTAAGCATTGCTACTACTTTCAAGAATCAATAGGAGGAGGCAACATGACATTATATGTGAGTAGTCTTATATAATGCACAACTCTAGTAATGTCATCCTTCATATCAGGCAAAGGAGAAGTTATAAACCTGCATAATGTATCGAATATCTAGAGCACTTATGTGTCGAGTGTTGCATGCGCATTGAGTCTTGTATGTATGTGCGCTTCGAGCATTGCTAGGACACATGCATAAGACCTTGCAAACATGTGCACCTCGAACATCGTGCGCAAGGAGTGTTGCATAAAGCAAACATAATGAGTAATGATCATCATTATGTAAGAATAACCTCTTTATATACTGTATCCATTTATAATTTTTCCTTCCCAGTTATTGACATGTAGAGAAGGGATAATTATCTAGTTTGGATGCCTTTCATTTCCTTATGACAACATCAAGGACCTAGTGCTATATTATAGTACCTTAGTTTTCAAAAGTCATGTTACCTTGAAGGGGCATATTGATTTAGCCTTATAGTAATGCATCGTTTTCATAGGAGAACTTATATAAAACCTTGGTTATATGTGCATATCTTTAATTGACCACTTGTGTTAGTAGGTACTATCATAAGACTTATTTCGTATGATCTTCTTGATTACTCTGTTGTAACTTTTATATTTTCTTGTAAATATATGTTTGACTTAAATATGTAGAATCAATAATAATGAAGTTCATTGATCCACTTTCATGCTCTTTTATCTTCTTAGCGGTTTCGTTAGCTTCTATGAAAGTGTCTTGTCATTATGTACTTGGAGGCGTTAGCTCTTCACTTAGTTGTAGCATGCTAGACAATAATGTAGTGGCACAACTTCAATCCCCTTAATGACTTACAATGTCTTGACAGATATTGAAAAGTATATTTTGATCAAGTGATAACATAACTAAGCATATCTTGAAACTAAGCATGCTTTTTTCTTAAAGACTTTATGTAATTAAAAGTTATGTCTTAACTAAGCAGCACTATTATCTAGTGTAAAGTAGTAAAATTGCTTCGTTATCTCTTCTATCTTCTTTAAAAAAAACAACACCATGCGGTAGGGAGGAAAGGCTTAACCTAGTCACTCTTGTGTTGAGCAACATGAGTTTTAAATTTCTAGATTGACATTATTGCGAGACTACTTAGACTCTTTGATCTAAGGGGCCTCTTGTAGAATAGATATAACTGTGAGATTGCTTTGACTCAATAATCTAAGGGGGTCTCTTGTAGAATAGATGTAATTACGAGACTACTTAGATTTAGTGATCTAAGGGATCTTACATGTTATCTCACGCATTGAGGTAAGACTTTTGCTTGCTAATGATAATACATAGGAGATCCTTTTCAAGAAATGTTCTATCATGTGCACGCAGCGATGGTGGCACTAATTGCCTAAGATCAACAATTCTTTCTTGTTAGTCAATGGGGTATTTCCTACTACTTGACTGCATAACGTGGCTTACCGGGATGTTACCTAGGTTTGAATGTCAATATGTTGAAGAGCTTACTAATGGGATTGTCTCCACTACTTAGTAGCAAGAAACATAGAGATTAGATAGCATAAAAGTTATACATGATTATCATGGTGTGATATACGTCTAGGAGCTAGTGCTCTTACCAATCCGCAACATGTGAGCCAAGCTCATCATCGTGCTCTTAGGAGACTAGGCTCTTAGGAGACTAGGCTCTTAATAGCCAGCAATGATGTGTAGTTTATATATTATATTTATTATTACTTCCTTTTTATTGTTTGAGGGGTTTAGTCTCCCCCATTCAGATATAAACTATTTTGTGAAATTAACTTTGTGTGTTAAGGAGACTAGTCTCTTACTTTGTAGCAACAATTGTAATAAAATGAAGATATGCAAACATTTATCACATTCTCATTAGAAAAAATTAGTGACAGGAAAAGGTTTCATTAACAATAAGCAATCATCACTGCGCTTACATATGAAATGAAAACTGGGATAAAATCAATGAGAACACATCTTAACTACTAGTAGTTCTTGCACTTCTTAGCTTATAACGTACCTTCTACCTTCATAACATCATTTGTGTGCTTTCATTTCTTTATGCCCCACATGACAACCACTCATCCTCTTCTTCTTGAATGCTTGAGTTTGAGCCTCTTTCCCTATAAGTAGTTGTGCCTTGGGGAGTTCCACTAAGGGTGTTTCCCCTTCATTCATATGCTCATCAAAGAATGTTACTTTAGTGAAGAGACATTCATTATGTGTGAAAGGGTTTTTTGTTACAAGAATGAAGATGTCTTCCTCTTTACAATAACCCTTCATGAATTGATGCCATGTTGAGGGTATTATGTTGTGATCATGTAGCATGTCCTTCTCATAGGGAGATGGAAAGATACAGGTGCATCAATCACATGGAACCATGCAGAGCTGTGGATAGGTCTAATATCAAATTCTATTTCCACATGCTCCATTTTCTTCATGGAAGACTCATAGAAGCTATTTAGTGTGGTTGGTCGTCTCACTAAGTTCTGAATTTCTATCATTGCAATTGTAAAAGTAGACATTAGCATAACATTAAGTGAAGATTCATTATCAACAAATATCCTCCTAATGGAATGACCATTAAGTATGTTTTCCACATATAGAAGGTGATTGTGGTTAGGATTCATTGTACAAATGTTAGCATTAGTAAATGTAATTGCTTCCTTATTCATTGAAACGATTCCTTTTGCAAGATATGCTATAAGATGTTTCTTGTATTGATCTTACAAGATCCTCATGACTGTAGTCGCTGCCTCATGTTAGGCATCCCCATTAAAGTTATTAGATATCTCTCATATATTTTAATGATAACAAAAACAGTTAAAAGCTAATGAATCTTTAAGAGTGTAGGCTTATAGAAAGATTTTTAGAAAGTTTAATTTCGCAAAATTAAGTTGCATTCAAAAACTTATTTAGAAGCTTTGAATGGATTGAAAATAATCTATTCTAGAAAATCTTCAGAAAGTATTATGGAATCTTTTATAAGAAGAATTGGTACAATTATTTAGATTCTTCAAAAGCTTAATCAAAAACTTCAGAAACTAAAGGTTGATATTTTTTAGAAGGTTGTTCAGAAAGTAAGTCTAAAATATGTTAAAATTAGTTTAAAATCATATTCAATTTAATCAAGGCCTAGCTCCACTAGATTGAGTGTATTAGGAAAATACATTCAATCCTGTTTCACTTAAGATGGAGTTAAGATCCATGGGGATTATCTTTGAGCGTGTTAATTTTTTGAAAAATCAAGATAGGCACAAATATAGATAAGGATAAAGTTGAGTCGGATTTTGTAGAAATTCAATATGAACTTTATCTAGAAATATCTTATAAGGATTATCTCTTCGTTAAGAAATTTATCTGGTAGTTATGAGTTTAAGTATATATGATCTGAATAAATCAAGGAGAATAGTTTTTTAAATTCAAAATACCGAGATCTTCTCACGAAAATATCCAAGGATTATCCTTTGCATTATAACAGTTGGATAATTATAGAAATGAAGAAAATCTTCAGATTTTTTGCCGTTGAAAAAACTCGATATAAAAGGAAGAAAGATTCAAAACATCATGTACAACTCTGAAGAAAAATTATCATTGCACAAAAATTCTTGATCAGTTTTTACCTTCTGAAAAGGTTCAAAAAGTTCTTCAAATACTTCTTTAGAGAGCTGCACCGAATTAAAGTTCTATAACAAGTGTTATTTCTTTCAAGTGCAAAATTATTTGAGACTTGTATTTTTGTTCTCACTTGTAATCTCTATACTTTTTTGTAAAGAAAAGACAGTTTGTACTCTATAGATCTGTATTAGCTTAGATTGTAGAGAGGTTAGATAGGTAGAGCAGAGCATTGAAAAGTCATTATGATGAATGCTTGTAATCTATTTATGATTTGATTTAGTGGATCAAGTGGAACGATGCCGATGAAGTAGACTGGGTCCCTAGTAGTAGAGTTGGAAGAGAGCAGTAGGTAGAAAGCCGAAGTTCTATAAAATCTCTACTTGATTTTCTCCTTCCTTACACTCTTTTAATTTGATTTATTATTGATTGTGCATTGAATTATTAAATTATCACTATTCACCATTATAAGTTGTTAAGAGGGGTAACTTCAATTTTAATGAAAAAGTTTTCAAAAATTTAAAAATATCAATTTCATCCTCCTTCCCCTCCCCTCCCCTTCCCCCCACCCCCTCTTTCGATATCTTATACGGGACCAACAAAAGCCAAGTAAATCAAAGAAACTCCTAACATTGGCAATCTTCAACAAAGTAAGAGTAGTATTGTCATCTCCATTTGTCTTGATCTCAAGTCCTTCATGCTTAATTTCATGCGCCTCAATTGGCTATATGTCCATACTTTCCATATTTGTGAGGTTGTAAGTGATAACACTCACAACACTACGTTGGGTGTTATGAGCTGGAAGTAGGTTGTTCTCGACATCATTACCTTTAATGATCAGTTCTCCATTTTGAACTCGCTCATTATATATATTCTTCAAGTCCAACAATCTTTCATAGGGTGTTTTACACTCCTGTAAAATTTACAATACTTAGGATCACTCTTCTCTTCATTTGTTGGTAAGTGCTCAACCCTTAGCAGTCTGATGTTCACATCACGTAGCCATTGGTTAAGGAGTATGTGCACTTTTCCCATTAAGCATGGGTATGCCAAAGATGGTTTAGTGCTCATAAGCTTATCACTTCTAGATTTCTTTGCTCCTTTTGGATCCTCCTCTTAAATTGAGTTCACTGATGGTGTATGAATATTAAATCTTACATTTTCACCTCTTTGTCATGCTATTGAATTGTTGGTCCTTCGTACATTCTCAACCAACACAGCAAAAGAAACCAACCAGAAGTTCTCAAGATGTACTATGTACTCTGTAAAAATCCCTTAGATACAAATCTTGACTAACTCTCTTTCATCACAAACATTTTGTACATCCAAGGAATACTCCTTGAAGTGCTCAATGTAATCTATGAGACCTTCCTTAGGTTTTTGTTGATTCTCCCCATGTCAATAACGGCGACCCTTTTTTCAATGGAGAAGAACTCCTCCAAAAATATCTTGTATACGTTTCCCCATGAATTGACTGACCGTAAGGGGAGGTTGACATATCAGGTGTGCCCTTTCTTAGTAAGTGACTTAAAAAATTCTTTCAATTTCAAATCATCGTCTAAACTATATACTTCCAGGGCCTCAATGAACTTTAACAAGTGTTCTTTGACACTCCCTTTCTTGACATTGAATAACATGAACTTTTGACTTACATAGTCCTTAAGGTATGGCTTTACAGCAATGCGCTAGTGATATGGGAGCTTCAGTTCCAATACCTTAACCATAGACTTCACTTGTATCTCCTTTAAATATACGTCCAAATCTTCTTTGGTCACAAATGAACCTCTTTAGGTAGATGCTTCTGCCCTTAGTGACATTGTAAGAGTGGAGTGCATGGGCATAAGATTCATAAGTATAGAGCTTATAGGCATGAGATTCATTGGTGTTGGTTGTGCAGAGTCAATAATTATGATACATGGTATAGCGTGTAAGGATGACGAGCCTCTAATCGGAACTCCTGGTTTCTTACTTCAGGTAATGAATCTTGCAAAGCTGTGGGTTCCACCATAGGAAGTTTCTCCTTAACTTTAGGAGTAACTTACTCGTTGACAATGGGAAAGTTGAGTGGGGTGTGTTGTTGCACCGTATTAGAAGGATTTAAGAAATTTGCTCCCTATTACGCAGTAGCAAAGGTAACCAAAGCAGGTGCACATTAAGCAAACATTGTTGTAAGTTCACCTAAGTTCCGATTAGTCTCTTATAGCTCACACATTAGTTATGCATTGCTAATGATACCTTCTTATGTGCTATCTCTTTGATTAGTGCCTCCAGTTGGAGGTACATTTTGGTCATTGGTTAGAGTAGCAACATCTTTCTCTTGATTAATTTCATTAGTAGGATCAAGTAGTCTTCACCAAAAATGTTTTAGGGTGGTGGTGGTGGTAGGTGTGTAGGGGTGAGGGGGAGAGGGGTGCAGAGGTGGGGTATGTGGTGTAAGGGTAACGTGCATGCTGTTAAGACCTTAAGAGGGGCTTAGTAGGATTGCCCAAATTTTTCATATCATATGTGTATCCATGATACGAAAACCACCTTGTAAGTCAGAGATTACAAAATTCTAAATAATTAATTACTAAATTTTTCGATTTAATTATTTAATTTATTATAAAATATAAATGACTATAGATATCCGATATTCTACAGTTCTTCAGAACCATAGAGAGTCAGTATCCCTTATCAAATAATAAGACAGGATAAACCAACTTTGTAAAATTATAAAAAATATTAAATTATATTGAACTCTAGCATATAAATATTTCCTATAAAGGATGTTTCTATACCACCTATAAAATTGCTAACCAATTCTATTATTAATATACTTATCTTCACTCTACATTTGGTACTTGAGATTTATCTTAATCCTAATATAAAAGAACTTGTAAAAGAAACTATAGGGGAATGAGTAACTACAGCTCAATAAGTTCGTTCCTCAGCATTACCGTTTAAGCAAGTTATCAAATATTATTAGCACACATGCAATCTATCAACACACGAAATGAATGCAAGCAACACATCCATAAGAGTTCAGAACTGTGGAGAGTGTAGAATTATATCATCTGCACTTCAATTATCTCTTATACTTATTCATATAGAACATCTCACCTTATTTGTATGAGGCTACTTGGGGGCATTGTCCCTTTAAGCAATACTTGACTATTACCTTAGTCGAGTAAGAAATACCAATCTAAATAAGTGAACCCTAACTATCTTCATCCATCATTTAAGGCCCATCAAGCACAACTAAGCAAGTCTTCTCGCTATCAGCATATATCCAAGGCCCCATGGGCATAACTAAATGAGTTCTTTTGCTATCAATCGAAGATCTCATGCTAGATTTGTCTTAACGATAAAAATATTATTTATAGGCACTACAAACCCTCATAGAAATCATATAAAAATATGTCTAAGATTAAAAAAAAAATGTTTTCCAAAAATATTTCTTTAAAATACTTACAAAGCTAGCACATTCCATCAGTATACCAATTGGGTCATACATGTGCAACAAATATGATTGGTTATTTTAGTTAGATATTTATATTTATTGATTTAAGAAGGTGATCATATGGATAATAACACACAAGCAAAACAATCATTTAGATATATAAGTAATAACAACCAGCAAAACATTACATAAATAACACACATAAGTAGATAACGAGTCATTAAAACTCCCTCACTTAGATTAATGCTTATCCTCCAAGCTTTTAGAGTTTCCAAAACTTGATAATTGAATCTTAAAAGGATAATAAAACTTATAAGTATTTTGAAAAACTAGACTCGTCAGTTAACTAATATTTATTATAGTTTACCTAATTTCCCATTATAACCCAAGCATAATATGAATATGGTTTAACTTAATTATTAAGGTAAATAGTAAATATATTTGTATATTTGTAAATTATGTTATTTTATTTATCTAATTATTTATTTCTCCTCATTATTTGTTTATAGAGCCAAATAACTTAGTTATCCTACATTTTTTTCTCGGTTTATCTTAAATCTCTAGTCACATATAACTTTTTGGTTCTAACTCCAATTTTTATGATTTTATAGTTAATCTTTTATCGTTTTTAAATATACATTCACGTAGCAAGATCCGTTTTTGATGTTAAAACTCGCATTTTTCATTATGAATCTAAATTGCTATGAAATTAATTACTTTGATCTAAATAGTTTTATTTGTCTATTTTAAGTATTTCTTTATTATTTTATGATATAATTAATTTTCTAAATTCCATATTTTTATATAATATTTTATTTTTATGTCTAATTTATGTAGTTTTCATTATTTCTTTATATTTAAGTTTAGTTTACTATTTATGTTAATTTTATTACTGTTATAAAATTTCCTAATTATTTGACAATTTTTGGTTCAATTAAATGATTTATATAAATTACTGATGTGGTGTGATTGTGGTTGTCTATGTGGAAATTCTGTTTTTTTAGATTTCCTTAAATTTTAGATTGTTATTAGATATATTTGTATGTTATTATATTTAATTAATTAGTAAATTATGGGCCCTAATTACATTTTATGGGTTTCGGCCGATCATGTATTTATATATATATTATTAATTATATTACATAAATACATTATATCATATTATGTGCGTGTATTTATATACAAATGCTTAGGTACCTATATATTCTTAATTTTTTTATTATACCTAATAATTTAGTATATGTACTTATACTTAGTATATATATATAGACTCATACACATACATATGTACACACACATATATATATATATATATCCATTTTATTATATTATGTCAATTAGACAGACTATAAATATGTATACACTTATATTTATATATACATATGTATTCTTAAACATATATGTATACTTAGTATATTAGTATATGTACTTATACTTATACTTGTATGCATACGTATACTACAATATTATCATATGTATACCTATAGATGTACACATATACATATATATACATATTTATACTTTTAGTATACTTATCATTATACATATTTTTATACATGTACATGTATATACATGTATCGATACTTATGCTTATACTATATGTATATTCATACATGTACTTAAACGTATGTATATGTATTTATACTTATATTATATTAGTATTATACGTATTTTTGTATGCATATGTATATACGTATAATTATATTTTCTTAACCTATTTTTAAGGAAATTGGTTATAATGTTTACATATACACTTATATAACTTTTGGTTTACTTATATATATGTATAAATATTTAATATACTTTATGTATGTGTTTATGTATNTATATTTATATAAAGTTAATATTAATTATAAAATAATATTATAAATTTTTGTAAATTAATTTAGTATTTTTTTATATTTATTAACATTTAAAAGTTATTTCTAATCGTTCGTTAGTGATTTTATATGATTAAGCATATAGTTTAGTAATTATACTCAATTAGAATTTTATCACCATAAGAGTAAATTTATGTGCTTTATAAGCTTAAAGTTTTAGGTTTTGTGGGTTTTTTTTTTTTTTTTTAAATTAGGTTCAAGTTCTAGCTCTCGTATTTATACTTACACAAAATTTAGGGTTTTCATATGCCATTAAGGTTTTTATTAAGTTCAAGGTTAGTCTCTTATCGTTATAAATATTTAGCGTTTAAGGTTTTCGTACGTGATTAGAGTTTCAATTAATAAATTAGGGTTTTTCATATTTGTTGAGGTTTCCAATTAAAATTTTAATTGGTTTTAAATTTACTAGCTCTATTGACTTAAGGAACTTACTTAGAATATTTGAATTTAGTTTCATACTTAAAAGGCTAAATTTGCGAGGTTTACACATGCCACGTATAAAGTCGCGCTACACTTGATAAGGAAAATGACTTGAGTGACTTGTATATGATGATTAGGAGAGAAGTGTAGAGAGGATGAGTAGGTGATCCTAATAATGCTCTAACACGTATAACGATAAATAGAAGAGCACAATGGCATCAAATTCTACAAAAGATGAATGACAGGGTAAAGTTTTTGAAGTATTTAAGTGTTTGATTTTTTAGACAAGATTCTAGTAGAGTAATGGCGTTAATGAGGGTTTTTCTGCTATCCAAATGAGGATGTGAATTGGTTATTTATAGGAAATGTTAGTTGATCTTATTTATCGAATCATAATAGTGATTAATGGTTAAGATTGAAGCCATTTATTAATAGATCTCGAGTGGACTATTTTTATGAGTTTAGGTTTAAATAAATATTTTATTTTTTATTTTAGGGTAAGTTAAATTAAGAAAGGTTAGATTGGGTAAATTGATTCAATTGGCTTTACTCCAAGCCTACTATATCAAAATTTCCTTAGTTGTCATGGATACTTAGATTTGACTCTTTGCCCCAATTTCCTTAGCTCAAAAAGTAGGTCAAAACTCAAACTTGAATTTAGCCCTCCACTGGTATCAAATGTAATATTTATTTTGCTAATATATGATGATGGTAAGTTGATTTGATCTTGAAAAAATTGTGTAACTTGTTTAATGTTATTATACAAATAATTCATTCTTGCACTAAAGTTTTGAGTCAAATCATCTATTCTTGCTCGCATTCTCCCAGTTAATCCATCTATTTCGAATGTATGTATTTGAGTTCAATATCAACTTCACGAAACTTAAACGCATGCTCATAAATCTCTGATTGTAAACGAGCAATTCCTCATGTTATTTACCATGTCAAAATCTTTATTACTGCACCTGATAAACTCAATGACAGCACAACCGATTAGTATCTTGGCTAGCGTGACCATAGGACAAGATGAAAACAAGAAAAAGAAATCATCTTTAACTTTAACTTGAGTTAAAAACAAGCTCTTAAAAGGAACATTAATGAATTTCATTTATGGATTGGATGATATCTTTACCCTCTACGAAATATTATTTATATTATTCCCTATACAACTACTTTTCTTACTAATCCTATTAAATGTAACTATTTACTATTTGACCAAAAAAAAAAAAAAAAAACGAAACTATTTACTAGCTTGCCTGTATAATCTCCAATATCATAACATATATATATGTGTATGTATATATAGATATAATTTATTGGATTCATAACTCTCAATTGAAGCATCTTGCTAGATGAAATAAGTGCCGCACATGTGACTAAAATGCGAAAAAATATCAAACATATTATAGATTAAAAATATAAAATACTCTAAGAGTAAAGTTCATTTTCGATATTTGCACCTGATTTGTTGGAATCCAATCAATTTGTCTAAAGTGAAGAATTGTTAAGTATAAAAGTAAAAACTACTAAATTAGTATGAGTACCTAAACTTTTATTTATTTATTTTTATTTTAGTATATAAACTTTAAACTTATTTATTCTAGTACGTTAACTTTTTTAAATGAGATAAATTGGTATATCCGTTATAATAGATGTTATTAAAAAAAATAGTAAAGTAATATGGTATAAGTATATCAACTTTTTTTTTATTTTCATTTTAGTGCTCAATTTTTTTTTTTCCATTTTGGTGTTTCAACTTTTTAAAGTGAAATACATAAGTATTTTTTTATAATAACCTTTATAAAAAAATTATAAAAAATCAACAAATAATAATAAATAATTACAATAAATTAAAAAAAAAGAATAACAAATTAATAGACATGAGTCTTGAAATTTTATTTGATGTGGCTTTTATAAATGATATTTGGCTTTTGTGAGTTTTTATATTGCCAAATAAAATATGATGTCTATTATATCATTATTATGATTATTTATCATCATCATCATCATCAATAACAACAACAACAACAACAATAATAGTAACAACAGCAGCAATAACAACAATAATAGAAAAAAAAAATTGGAAATAGATTATAATGGATATATAGGATTGCATTAGTTAATTTAGACTAAATAAGAATTGAGATATTGAGTCAAATCGATTGATGTAAAACAAGAAAGGATTAATACAAGATCAATTTCATAGGTATATACTTATTTTTAATTCATTTTCATTTTTCCTTATCTACTATTATTGTGGTTGTTGTAGTTGTTATTATCCTTTTTATAATAATAATAATAAATGTCACAATTTGTTGTTTACTGAAATTAACCTTCAGTGGATTGTGTGACCAAATGCATATTTTTACTCTAAAGATAGTTGAAGAAATTTATTGATTCAAAAATTAATTTTTAAGATAGACGAAATTAGAACCAGTTTCTTGCACTTTAGTATTGTAAAATGTAAATAATACATTGTTGTTGTAAACAAAATTTGGACAAGATTGATGTATTAATGTCATATTTGTTCAAGTTGATAGTGGCAATTTAATTTATATATCTGCCGTTAGTAGGAGACAGTTTTGGACACACCCCATCATGCATTTCTCACGTGATGCCCAACACCAAACCGAATTGTCCGCCGACCCATCACTCCGAACCAACGGGCTATCGAAACGTAACCTCCGAATCTAGGTAAAGTACTTCGTTTAGGTTTACCAGAGGCGAGACGTGGATACTGTTGCCACGTCACACACCCCCACCTCAACGGGAACCACGTGATGCGCGGCGAGACAATACCGGGAGATTCATCACGAAACCTCACGTACGGGAATCACGTGGCAAAAACCAAACCTGCACACTGAGTTTTAGCGAGAGTACGAGGTTTTAGGTTGGGAAGTGGAAAGAGGAGAAAGAGAAGAAAGAGAAGAAGAAGATTCACTGTGGATTGGAGTACACAGTGAAAGTGGATTTGAGATTGATGTAAAGAAAGAGAAGGGTCAAAAGATTTGAATTATGGTGTGAATGTGATTTGTAATGGATTTGACGGCTAGGAGTAAGGGAGGAGCTGCGTTTTGCTATCCTTATTGGGGCACAAATCACTTGATTTTCTCCCCCGCTGCTACTGGCACCTATATTAAAAATAAACAATTGGAATTTGAATATGTGGCCATGATGCAACCAGTAAGCGTGTGCATATGATAACAGTTATTATTGTCATCACTTTTTTTTTTTTTTTTTGGTTGAAGTCATCATTGATGTTAATTAATAAATTCCTCTCTTTTTAATATAGTTAAATATTCTATCTCAAGTAATTGGTTGTTCAATTATTTTAATAAATATGATACCAAGTAGCACATTTGTAATTAATTGTAGCTCATAATCACCAAAATTAATTACCATAACTTTTATCTACTTTGTAAACTAAATACAATACATCATAATTAATACTTATAATTTCTATTCTAAAATTGTCAAATATATCTTTTTTGTTATTTTTTTTTTCATCCAACATATATTTTCACTAATGCATCTCTATTTCCATAATTTTTTTTTACCAATATATATGCAATTAATTTTCATAATAAAGTAATTATAATACATTTCTATCTTTTACTAATACATTTCTTTAATTAATCTTTTGTAGAGAGTAATTTTGATAATTAAGCTTTTGGCTCAATTTAATGCTATAGATGTAAGGGTCCAATTGGAGTGATCATATGCGTATTGCGTGAATAATGCACTACACGTGACTTCAAAAAAAATGAAGCGAAATTATCATCTGAAGGGATAATTAGGTAAAAATAAGGCAGAGAGGAGAAACATGTAATCCCAGTGTCTCAAATATACAGGTGATAAACAAAGTAGTCTTATGGGACCTCAAGCGTTCACTTTGTAGCTTAAGTGGATGAGATTAATTCTTCATTTACCTAAATTGCTTATTTGATTTTAGAGAGTAGAGTTTTCACAATTGAATACCATTTTTTCGATCTTTCTAAGAGTCTTAAATGATGAGAAAATATTGAGTATTTATAGGCTCTTGGACATTATAACATTCATCGGATTATTTAGGTGATCAACGAATAAGATGGAGCTTGTTTGATTAATGGTTATCTAGAATGAGCTAGTTAACGAGCTCAAGGCTAATAGTCTTTTTTATAAGTGTATGAGCTTACTTGAGAAAAATTAGAGACGGAAAACCGGTCTAACGATCCTTATTTTGAGTTCACCAAGTCAAATCTTCTTGAATCATCCCAATATGAATTGGACTCCTCGGACCCTATCACCTAACCTAAGAACTTAAGCCTAAATAAATAATGAACTTATCTTAATAACTATTATAATAACTTTCAACCTTCTACAAATATTATAGACCGGTTTAATGGGCTAGTGATAGGGCCTAGAAAATCAAGCCAAAATAGAGATGTTTTAAAGAGATACGGCTTGTTAAGCTTAGATTAGGGATTATTGGACCAGTTATGTTGCAAACCGTGATCAAGAATAGATAAGGCCGGTTGTTGGATGGGTTCAAGCTTGTAAAAAGCTTGAAAAAAGATTAAAGGGGAAAAGTGTGAAAAAGGCAAAAACGAAGAATGAAACAGTAAGCAAAACCCACGAACAGCTTCAGATGATATGACGCACCAATGGAACTTCTGAGAACTTGTTGCTTAATTAGATATGACGTATGAATTGGTCCGGTGAGGTTACTCGCCACTTAACCTTGCTTAAGGGAAAAGATAAGAGTGATACCGAGGGTAAACAAACAGTGTTTATGTAAGGAAGAAAAAGTACTCAAATAGTATATTAAGAATGATTTGATGTTGTCATAATTATAAATACAAGGGTATTTATATCCATAAGTTAGGGTAACTTATTTAAAAAGGAAAAGATAAAAAGGATATTTCCTAAGGAAGTAATGTACAAGATACAAAAGGATAAAAATGAATGTACAAGAAAAACAATCATTGGTGTAACGAATTCTACACATGATATTATATACGTGGCAATGCTACATTGTGAGGTTGTTAAAAGATGCGGGCAAAAAAGTATGGCAGATGGGCTTATCTAATTAGGGACGACTTAGTCAGTTCGGACTCTCTTTTGGCTTCTTAGTAAGGAAGATGCCAAGTAATTGGTCGGCTCGTTGCTAAAGAATAATCATCAACTCAACATATTGTAGAAGAATGGGTGGTCATATGGCATGACATGAAGGGTGACTCGATAAGGAAGTACTCGACCTCAACTGGGGTTAGTTAAAATAGAAGGATTCGTCATGCTGAGCCCTCTAGTTCTTGGGCTTAGCTGCGAGTCAGAGGTCTGGTAGTCTGATTCCTATCATTCCCTTCAGGTTATTTTAAATTTAGGATTAAATTCGAATGGTGTTCGCTCAGTTCTCCGTCAAGGTGATATGGATGAGGTCGGCAATGTTCAAGGTGTCAAAAACCTCATAGTCCTCAGGCAATTCTAACTTGTAGGCATTATCATTGATTTTTTAGAGGATTCTAAAAGGTCCTTCCACTCTTGCAAATAATTTGTCCTTCCTCTTATTCAGGAACCGTTCCTTGCTAAGGTGCAGTCATACCAAGTCTCTCGGCTGAAATTGTTTAGCCAACCTATCTTTAGTCTTTTCTCGCATTTTTTTAGTAGCTTGGTCAATGTGCCAAGTAACCTTATCATAGATGTATTGAAGGGATTGTGCTCTGGCCATTGCATTAGGGTCCTCTTGCACGGGTATTGGTACAGGGGCATGGTTGAGGGGCAACTTGGGATCGAATCCATAGATCACCTCGAAGGGAGTCTACTTAGTGGTGTCATGTACTGCTTTGTTATAGGTAAACTTGACTACCGGCAAGTAAACGTCCTAATCAGCTAAGCTCTTGCCTATTGCAGCTCGAAGCAATGATCTTAAAGTGCGATTAACCACCTCTGTTTGGCTATCAGTTTCGGGATGACATGAGAACTAAAGAGTAATTTTGTTCCCAACTAATGCTACAAGGTTCTCCAAAAATAGCTCAAGAACTTCGAGCCTCTGTCGAAGACTATACTTCTTGGTACACCGTGTATTCATAGAATCTCCTGTAAGAAAAGAGAAATAATAGTTGAAGCGTCATTAGCTTTTGAGCTGGGCATGAAGTGTGCTATCTTACTGAACCTATCCACAATAACCATTATAGAATCTTTGCCTTGGGCAGTTCTCGGTAGTCTGAGGACAAAGCTCATGCTCAGTTCAGTTTACGGCCTCGTTGGGACAGGTAAGAGCATTGCTCTCCCTTGTTCGGCTTGGCATTTGGCCTTCTTGCATACAGCACAACTTTCAATAACTCGATGCATATCTCTCTTCATTCTCAGCCAAAAGAATCGGTCATTCAACAGTTTACAGGTCTTTCTTTCCCGAAAATGTCTAAAGAGATCTCCACTATGGGCTTCCTTAACTAGTAGATCCTTCAGTGAACAAATTGGCATGCATAATTTTTTACCTTGGAACAAGTAACCATCCTCCACATGATACTCATCCACTATCCTTCCATTTATGC
Organism: Lumnitzera littorea; assembly: GCA_024138015.1. NCBI lineage: Eukaryota > Viridiplantae > Streptophyta > Magnoliopsida > Myrtales > Combretaceae > Lumnitzera > Lumnitzera littorea. Next base: position 66,644,541 of record JAMXBB010000001.1, on the reverse strand, counting down.
ATCGTGAAATTACGGGTCCAAAGTGTAGATCCTAGGAGTATTGTTCTTTAATACTCGCAAACCTAAATAGTCTGGTCTACAGTTTTGATAAAAGCGTATATCTCTTCGAAAAAGCATCTGCAACTACATTACTCTTGCCTTACTTGTACTTAATCACAAAATTGAATCATTTAAGGAATTTAACTCATCTCGCCTACCACTTCGACAACTTAATTTGACTCTGGAGGTACCTCAATGATTCATGGTTAGTATATATGACAAATTCTCTTAGTAGTAAAATTTACATTGCTCGGATCAGTGCCAAAAGTTCTTTGTCATACATTGAATAATTCAATTGGTGTCCTTGGAGCTTCTTATTATAGAAGACAATTGGTTAGCCTTCCTACATTAGGAAAACACCTATCCCAATGCCTGATGCGTCGCATTCCAGCTCAAAAATTTTATCGAAGTTAGGTAGTATTAAAACTAAGGTAGAGCTCAATCTTTCTTTTATCTCGACGAAACTCCTCTCCTCCCTTTCTCCCCATCAGAAGTCGGTGTTCTTCCTTTTTAACTCGGTAAGTGGTACGACGAGAGTACTGAAATTCTTGATATATCTTCTATAAAACGAAGCCAGTTTGTAGAAACTTCTCACGTTGGCATAAGTAGTAGGAGTCAGCTACTCGACAATTGCTCAAATCTTCTTATTATCAACTCACAAGCCTCCTCCACTAACTACATAGCTAGTGAATACCACTTCCTCCTAATAAAAACAACATTTCTTTAAATTGCCGAATAGTCTCTCGGTACGGAAAATATCTACGACTGCTCCGATGTATTTACAGTGACTCGGCATGTCGATACTATATATTAGGATGTCGTCAAAGTATACCACGAAACACTTCCTTATTAGATGTCTCAGCACATGGTTCATTATTCTCATGAAAGTGCTCAAGGCATTTGATAAGCCAAAAGGCATGACCATCCACTTGTAAAGTCTATGTTAAGTCTTGAATGCAGTCTTTCATTTGTTGCTTGGTCTCATGCGGATTTAATGGTAGCCAGATTTAAGATCAATCTTGTTAAGAATCTTGACTCCACTCAGTTCATCCCACATGTCTTCTAGCCTTAGGATTAGATACTTGTATTTGATCGTGATTTTGTTTATGGCTCGGCTATCTATACACATTTGCCAGGTTCTATCCTTCTTTGATACTAGAAGTGTAGGCATAACACAAGGGTTGAGACTCTCTTTTACATAACCTCTCTTCAGCAACTTATTAACTTAACGTTGGAGCTCAAAAGCCTGCTCAGGATTCACCTGATAAGTTAGCTTATTCAGCAGTGTAGCGCTGGGTACTAAGTCAATGCAGTGCTCTATGTCTCGATTTAAGGGAAACCCCCTGGGTAACTATTATAGAAACAGGTCGCCATATTCATCTAATAACTCTTTGACCTCTTGGGGTAACTTACCTTGCTCCTTAATTTCCAATAGTCGCCTGACCAACATAAGGGTCGACTCATTAACATTGACGGCCTTTCAGAGCTCGGCTCTACTCATCACCAGATACTTCTTTGATCCGTGAGCAAGTTTCATCTACAGCTTATCAACTTCTCTCGGCAGCATCAGATTCAGTGTGATCTTTCAATCATCCTTCTTGAACATATACGTATTCCTATAGCCGTCATGTATGACTCTCTTATCAAACAATCACGGTCTACTTAGCAACATGTGGGAAGCGCACATGGGCAGTATGTCGTAAAGAATTCGGTCGAAGTAATTCCCTATAGTGATCGATAGTAGTATTTGCTGAGTGATAAGTAATGCTCCTTTCTCACTTAACTAGTGCAACTTATACGGCCTCGGATGTGCAACAGTTGGTAGCTTTAGTTTTGAAACAAGATCGACTGATGCCACATTAGTGCAGCTTCTATTATCCATGATGCGGGCGCACATCTGATCATTCACCTTATAGGTGATATGGAACAAATTCTCTCTCTACTCCTCTCGCGAGGGTTTTACGTTCATAGTGTATCGAACAATCATGAGCAACTGATCTAAGTCCTCAGGAAACACGTTCTCCTCAATAAGCTCTTTCTTGACATTTTCTTTCTCGATAGGAACCTCCTCTTCCTCGAGTTCCTCATCCGTACTCTCTACTTCTAGCTTCAAGATGTCTCCCTTGATGACTATTATCCATCAATTCGGGCATTGAGCAACCATATATTCGAACCCCTAGCACTTAATCTAATTGGTCTTCCTATCAGAACTTTGCCCCTTCTCATACGTTTGGGTTGGCCCTTTACCATTAGGTCGGTTTTTCTACTCGGCTCTTACATCAATCTTTCTACTCGGTTCTGTACTGGACTAAGCTTGGTGACTTGCCTGTTCAAGTCGGCGAGTCGGCATCTTCACCAGTGCTCAACTTCTTCTTTTATCTCTTTACGCGTTGGGCAATCTTAATAGCTTTATCCATTGTGTTGAATTATTGGAGCTCTACAATGTCTCAAATGTCTCCTCTCAACCTAGTAATGAACCTTAAGACTATTTAAGCTTGTGGTTCCTCCACTTTGTAACGCATCAAAAGCATTTGAAATTCTTATACATACTCGTCAACAGTTTGGCCTCCTTATCTTAGCTACTAAAGCTGAGTAAAAATATCTTGGAGGTATGTTTCTAGCATGAATCTATTTCTAAGTACTCTCTTCATCTTAGGCCAAGTGTTAATCTCTTGATAGCCTTCTCGTCTTCTCATAGCTTGAAAATTTTTTTATTACATGGCGGTATATCCAGAGAACTCAATAGTAGCAGTTCTCACCTTCTCATAATCTTCGTACTCATAATAATCAAACACACACTCCACCTTCTCTTCCCACTGTAGATATTCATCAACATTCCCAGATCCATTAAAACTTGGAATTCGAAGTTTCACATGGTCAGATGCTTTGGGGATTCGTATATGCTCATCTTCAAAATACTCCTCTTCCTCTTTATTAAGCTCTCTTAGGTCTATCCTTTGCCCTACTCATCCATTAACTCCTCCACCTCAAACAAGTTGAGTTGAGTTCTGATCTTTAACAGGTTGAGCAGCTTGTGGAGTGTTTTATATAGCCTCAATGGGTCGGCAAGACAGTGCATGGACAGCTTGGGTCAAATATACTAAGAGGTTAGCTACCTCATCAAGTCTCTCGTCAATGCTTCTAGGAGTTCCCTGAGATTGTCGTCCATGGTGGACAACTCCACTATCATCACCAGTACCAACATTCATATTTAGGTCTGTCATTTTTTCCTCACAGATTCAAAGCTTAAATAAACACTTTAAGAAGTTAACGGTTAACAACATAGCAGTCAAATGAACATAGTAACTTGCTCTATTTCAAATACGCCAAAATAGAGTACAATAGAATTTTAAGAAGAACTAATTATAGTTCACACAAAACCTCTGCTTTGATACCAAGATGTTGCAAACCATGACCAAGATCAAATAAGGCTGGTTACTGGATGGGTTCAAGCTTGTAGAAAGCTTGAAAAAGGATTGATGGGAAAAAGTGCGAAAAGGGCAAAAACGAAGAATGAGATAGTAAGCAAAACCTATGAATAACTCTAAAGGATATGATGCACCAATGAAACTTCTAAGGACTCACTGCTCAATTCGATATGATGCACGAATTGATTTAATGAGGTTACTCATCACCTAACCTTGCTTAAGGGAAATGATAAGAGTGATGCCAAGAGTAAACAAAAAGTGTTTACACAAAAAAAGAAAAAGTACTTAAAGAGTATATTAAGAATGATCTGATGTTGTCATAGTTATAAGTACAAGGGTATTTATACCTATAAGTTAGGGCAACTTGCCTAAAAATAAAAAGACAAAAAGGGCATTTCCTAAGGAAGTAATGTACAAGATACAAAAGGTAAAAATAAATATACAAGAAAAACAATCATTGGTGTAATGAATTCTGTATATGATACTATACACGTGGTGATGCTATATTGGCGAGGTCGTTAGAAGATGCAGGCAAAAAAGTATGGATAGATGGGCTTGTCCGAGTAGGGATGGTTTAGTCAATTCGGACTCTCTCTCTCGGCTTCTCAGTAAGAAAGATGTCGAGTAATCAACTGACTCGGCGCTATTGAGTAATTATCAACTCGGTATACTACAGAAGAATGGGTAGTCATATAGCACAACATGAAGGGTGACTTGGCAAGGAAGTACTTGGTTTCGACAGGGATTGTTAGAATAGAAGGATTTATCGTGCTAACCCCTCTAGTCCTTAGGCTCGACTACGTATTAGAAGTTTGGTAGCTTGAATCCCATCAAGTTATGTTGCTCTTAACCTTACTCAATTGATACGTGCGTGAAAAGTGGGCTCGAAGGAGGTTTTCTTAAGCCTGTTTAGACTTTGTTCAACCTTAAAAAAAGCTATTTGGACTTAAAAAAGAGTTATAAGCTTGTTTTATTATTAATAAGCTCATATTCTTCTATTATGAGTCATTAAGCCTATCTATAGCCTGTGAGCTAAGCTCATGGTCCATAGGAAAAGAAAGAGTGAATTCTAGCTATTGGATTATCTAAGGCCATCCAATGGTTGTCAATAATGCCAAATCTCAACAATCCATCTCAAAGTAATCTAATGGCTAAAGCTTACTCTTAAAATCTATAAATAAGAGGCTCATCCTCTCATTTGGAATCATTTTGAACATTGGCTAGCTTGAGACAAATGTGGAAGCTTTATTGAAGTTACTCCACAAAATATTAAATAAGCTACTTGGTGAAGAGCGAATCAAGAGTACTTAGAAATACAAAACTCCATCTTCTGTCATGTGTGTGCACAAGTGATCTAGTTTGCCTGTTTCTCCTCCCATGCTTCTCTCTATTACATTCGTACAGATGTCATTGGATCAAGTAATCTCCAAGATCGACCATCATAAGAATAACATGTGATTGATCATCATCAGCAACCCTACTTACATCTCCTTATTTTTTATTCATGCTCAATAGATCCATTTCTTTATCATCTTTTATATGATAAATACACATATCAAAGTTAAAATGCATACTGTTGCATATTAAGAAAAATGACCTCCTGATTGTTTTTCTTAAACAGTAATTTTAGTGACAATTTGTCAAAAAGCAATCTATACAAAAGAATTAGAAAATTAGATCAATAAAATTATATACACCTTCTTGTTTTTGTAGTTTTTTTTTTCACACTACATAGATCAATTTCTTCATAGTCATCTATACAACAAATACACATATATGAAGACACTAGAATTTAACAATTAATAAAAAACACAAAAGAGTAATACATAATTAATTTCTTCATAGTCACCTATGCAACAAATACACAAATGAAGAAACTAGAATTTAACAATTAATAAAAAACACAAAGGAGTAATACATTAAAAGAAAAATTATACACATAACAAAAGGAGTTGATAGAGGATGGTTAAGTAAAATAGAAGGTGAAGTAAATGTAACAATGATACTAAAAGAATCATTCTTTACATTTTTACAATATGGGTAAATTATAAGAACTTAACCTTAAGTATGGAAGAAACAAAAGAAAAAATATAATGAGATTTGAAATAATAATTCATGAGAGAAAATTAAGTAGTATTTAAAAAGTGAAAGAAAACAATACAAAAAAAATCTTGTTATGTTGCCTTAGAATTATGTATTATAGCTATTGGAATCATTACAAACTTTTGCAATTTTACCATAAATTTTCGAGCTATCAAATTACACACCCAATTGAAACTTTATTGTCTCCATGCAACACCATCAATCTAGCCATCTCGATAACCTAATGAACCCGTAGTACGTATAATTTCCTATCTATCTATTTCTTAATAAGCTTATCTGATTTTAATGAGGTACCTAAATCAAAATAAAATATCCATATCATTACAGATTAAATAGGTTTTATTAGCTAAAAGAAAAAGATTTACACCATATCAAAAGAAAATACTTGAAAACAATAAGAAAAGAAAACAATAAACATTTAGATTAAAACTTACCTCAAATCAAAAGCACACCCTCCATTCTATGCAATGTTAAAAGAAACCCTTAGCCTAACCCTTTAATACAATCGAAACCCTAACCCTAAAGCAAACCCATCCTCTTTCATATGAGGCCGTGTGAGGACCATCATTGAAAAAACTATTAATCTTGAAATAAATAGGGATGCAATTAAGTCAATCATCGTTATAAGGTACCTAACCTATTCAACCCAGTAAAATCCTATAAAGTTAGGTTTTGAGACTAAAGAAAAAATGATGGAAAACTTGACCAAGTAAGTGATAATGTATTAATAATAATGTTTGTTCTTAACCTATGCACCATGTATACTCTATTGTAGTTCTACACCATACAATACATTTAATTTTTAAATTTGATTTACATATAGGTCAACAAGTGTAGCCTTAACTCTACCTACTTGCATGCTACTTTAGTCTGTCCATCTTATCTAAATCCTATAAAAACCCGTACTTATATGGCCATCTAAACTCTATAAAATCTTGCTCTTATAGGGTTAAAACCTATAAGGGTAGGTTTAGAGAGTGAGATACAAAAACCCTATAGGTTCTTTTATGGGGTTTTGGTTTTGGGATATGCTAGATTCTATAAAGGCACGTTCATGTTTTGTAAGACCCTCCCTGAATTTGCTCTGGTTGCATCCTTAAGAATAATTCTTCTAAGTCTATCACTCTTAGATATAGGAGAATGTTGCTTCAAATTAAATGGCCATTTTTACTATACTTAAATTGTGCTTCAATGTTCATAAATCTAAGCTCTTGGTTATCTTTATAGTCACTTTCATAGGCTCCATTTCTTGTACTAATTCAATGTGGAAATTTTATTTTGATGTGGATGCCTTATTGGAATTTGATAAACTAATGTGGAAATAAAAAAACAAAAAAATTTACATGTGTGGCAAAGTCATTGCGTTATCAAGTTGACTAAATTGATGGTGTTACACTAACATAATGGAGGTAGTGATGGAGACAACTGAAGTTTCATTTGAATGTGCAATTCGATAACCTAAAAGTTCAAATGTAAAAATTGGAAAACTTTATAAAGTTCAGGTAGATATTGTAACATTATCCAAATAAAAGATTAAAGTATAATGTGTAAGGACAATAATACAAAAATATAGATAGTAAAATTGATGAAATAATAGATATAAATACGTTCTTCAAGTTGCAGTCTCCATAATTAAAGTTAACGTGCTGTTACTAAATAAAGAACAAATTAGGGGAGCAAGTATTGGAAAGAAGATAACTGGGAAGTTGAATCTATTGAAATTTTATGGTGTATTTTTATTGATGAGAGATTATTCACCAAACAGTACTAGTGATATTCGATACACTAAGTGTAACCTTTTTTTTTTTCTTAATTTATGTATAGATGACTTGGTGGTGATAGCAATCGAACCTTTAAGAAAAAAAATTTGTGGTAGTTTTATTTCCAAAATAGTTGCGATTAAGAAATTAATAACTATTAAATGTACAATAAATGACTTATCTTGTCAATGGATTGTTAGATAGAAACTAAACAATAAAATGCTAGAAATTAACCAAAAACAGTAAATTGAAATGATTATCGAAAAATGCATATGCGTAGCAATAATTATTGAGAGAATGCATAACAATTTTTCAAAATTATAAATAAAATCATATACAAATTAACTTATGGTGATGGTGATTATCATGGGTATTACTCTTGGCTAAACTTTTGGCATTCTGTCAGTTGTGCATGGTGGTCAACCTACAAGAAGTCTCATGTGGCATAGCCAGTAAGGGGCCTCAAATGATTAAGTTAGTATGGAGTGTATTTGATAGTAAATGAGAGTTTCCAAGAGGTTTAAAGGTTCAAAGATTCATAAGAGATATCCTTTAGCTGGTGCCTTCACTCTTATTTATAGGTTAAAGGGATTGACCTACTCGGATAAGTAGCAAGAGGGGATTGGCTGATGCGAAATTTGAGGTAGTGGCGCTGTTAGTAAGAGAAAAGACTTCTACCCTTCTGTTGGTTGGTATAGGCTTGGCCCTTGGGGGATGGGTTTGTCCTATTGATAGAGGGAGACCATCTTAGTCTAGTGACTAGGTAATAGGTTGCGTATCAAGTAGTCATCAAACATTTAATAAGCAGAGAGAAAGAGATGAGGAGAAGAAGACAAGCTTAGCTTCGTTAAGCGGTACACTCTTTGAAGATTGTCTTGAGTCAGGACTAAGCACTTTTTGATGTTGCTAGAAGGCGAAGCTTGAGGGTTATGGGAGAAGATTCTTAAGGTCCTTAAGGTCGGATTTGAGCTAAGCGAGTAGAGTTGGGGCTTATGTTGAAGATTCTCAAAGCACTCGAGGTTGGGCTTAAGCTGAGCAGGTTGAGCTAGGGAATGTGCTGAGCTTGTTCTCATTTACACCAAGGAAAGGGCATTGGACCGTGTTATCTAAGCTCTTGAGTGGGCTTGGGCCTTAAGAGCTTTGGACTGGAAGGCAACTGTCAACAACTTAATTGATGGTAGATTTGCGTTTATAAAAAGTTATTCATAGAAGAAATTGAAGTTTATGGGTGGATGGTGGTTAAAAATGAACTAACATAGTAACTAAAAGATATAAATTAAAAAAAGATATGAAATTGTTCCTATATTGATTAAAAAATTAATAAATCAAATGGCAAAAAAAATGAACTTTTATATTGAATAAAGAAATTAAGCATATATAAAAACTCGAACTCTAAGTTTGGAGAGATTAAGAAGATGAAAACGTGGTTGTTTGGGGAGCAGGTAAGTGGGGGTTTGAAGAAATTGACATAATATTATACATTAAGCATTTAGGGATGCGACTGAGAGTGGGTTTGAGTTGGACATTATAAAAAGCCCAAAGCCATCCTTATAGAGTTTAGCATATCTTAGAACCCTATAAAAACCTTAGAGGGTTTTACCTTATATTCCTAAAACCCGCTCCTATAGTGTCCTTTAGGTTAGGTTTTCAGTAAGTTCATATGACCGTATAAAAACAAGTTTTCATAGGATTCAATGAGATAAAGGAGAAAGTAGAGTAGAAAATGGTTAGATGAGTTTAAAGTTACACTTATTGACTTACACACAAATAAAATTTTAAAATTAAATGTGTTGTATAGTGTAAAATTAGTGTAGGGTATGCATGATGTGTAAGTTAAGAACAAATATTTCTATTAATATATTGTATTTTATTAAGTCGGTTTTCTATCAAGTTTTTTTATAATCCTAAAACGTAACTTAAAGCCTTAAAGGGTTTTAAATCATGTCTTAAAACCTTATTACCCAATAGGGTTTTTATTGGGTCTTGTACCCTATAATGACCCATTTGGTTACATTCCTATGAGCATTTGATTTCTAATAGAGAGAATGTAGGAATTTGATGGAGATTGTAATAAACTTAAGAGAAAACCCTCAAAACTATGGACATTATACATTTATTTATGCTCTTCTTGTTGCATTTCAATCTTTTATTAATAACTCAGTCTGTAAAGTTGCCATGGAGATGAAAATGGAAGATAATAGTAGAGGGATACAATTTAAACATTGGACTGGTTTATGTATGAAACTAATGTTGGGGAAAATGATTTTACTAAACGATCATATGAGATAAGGAGCTAAATATTGATAGAAATCAGATAACTAGATTTCTAACTAGAGCTAAGCTTAAGGCCTATAGCGTATGGCTAGTCGACTTCTTTTTTGTAACCCAACTCTTGAGGAGATTGAGCTATTGACCATACCCGACCTCCCTTGATTGTTAAGTTGCTCTCAAACTTATACAATATTCGAGGTCATAGAATGCTTACTCAAAGAAATCCTGAGCCTTCGAGTACCCTAAGCTACTCATGAAATAGCTTGGCAAGCTTGTTCAATAGCTAAGCACTTCTGAGCTACAGGGACACTATTTCAACCAGTTCTATGACTGCCAACCTATCTAGTTTAACATGATAGCTGTATCTAACCTAGCTATGACATGTGTCCTTTGATAGCCGTATTCTAAGGACAAAGGTGGATATTCCTTTCTCATAATTTAATGAATTGTCCTTTTCATGTATATTCTTTCTTGTACTTCTCCTTTTTAGGTGAATTCCCATTTTAGTAAACTCTTTCATTGTAAAAGCTACCTTAGATTAGCAATTATAAATACCCCCTATAATTGTAAGTTGCATCAGATCATCAATACACACATTTTCGAACTCTCCCTATAACTTATTCCTATTTTCCTAAGTACATTTTACACGTCACTCCTATTCAAATCCTTGAGCAAGGTTTAGTAGTAAGTAACCCAGTTGGACTAGTTGTGTGTCACATCATTTAGTTTGGATTGGTCCATGGGGGTTCCTTGGTGCATAACATTCTAAGGAAGACTCGTGGCTTTTGCTTGATTCCCTTCAACATTTACCCTTCATTCGAGCCTTTTATAGGTTCAAACCTACCTTAAATATAGTTGTCCTTGTCTATTCTTAGCTGAGACATATTAGGTAGGTTTAAGAATGCATATCTTCTCAAAAAGGATGAAAACTTTGTGATTCATAACAATGACAAGAGTAAGTAAATGCAAAAGTGCGGTTACATTAAAATTTTGTGCTTAAAAATTTTTAAATGGGTATGAAGTCCAAAACTTAAGTTTTGACTTAATGAGATAGAAGAAGATATAGATAAAATAAAATCCAGAAACCCTAAATCTCAATACAAGGAAGATAAATAAATAATGGTTTAATTAGTGAAGTAGAGAGAAGGGGTACACTTTCATCCATACCATACTTTGTTATTTTTAAATTACAATTCCATTTTTTTTTAATAATTTAATGATTATTGCAAAGTTGTGCTATCATTATTTTGGGGCCAAATCACTTAAAGAAATGTTTTTTTTTTAACATTTGGAAAATGCACTTTTAGGATAAAATATTGAATGAGAAATTATTAATAAAGATGTTTAAAAAGTAAATAGTAAAAATGAAGCACTAAATGTGAAAAAAAAAATCGCTGAAAACTGCAAAAATTAACAAAAACCTTCATTTAGATCTATAATAGATAGTTAAAATGAATATATTGAAAAAAAAAAAAGAAATAGCATTGCATACTTCTTTATAGCTAATCAAAATCCCAACTTTATAGTCATTACAACAAGAACATGGAATATGAGCTTATCCAATAATCCAAATAAAATAAAATCTAAAGTCTCAAACATTTATTGGGAAGATTAATAAATCAAAATGATACTCTAATATTTCTATCAAGAAAATATTTGTAGTTTTTTTCATGATACTACTATGTTCATTTGTCAATAAATCTTTATATTCCTTGGTTGACAAGAAAGAAAAAATTCACACTTAAAATTTAAAATTATTGTATTAGATTTAAGCAAAACAATTAATTAGACAATAAAAAACACCCTTATGAAAAATTATGTTAAATAAATTTAAGCATCTACAAATGATCTAATTCATGCAAACCATTACATGATAAAAAATTATCTTTAACAAATACCACCTATAATATAAAGGCAAAACATAAAATGGGTAATTGTAGAAAAGTGTAATCATATTTAACTTAACGAAGAGAGATTTTGACAAAAAATTATATGATAAAGATATATGATAGATGATTTGATGGGTAAACAAAGAAATTGTAAAATAATTTCTTTTAACTTATCTAAAAGAGAAATAATCTTCTTGAAACCATTGCAACAAAGAATTTGATTCTATGAAAAAAAAAAGGTAATAAAAATAAGTTTCATAATCAAGATATTATTAAAAAAGTTATTAAGAGTTAAGTGCCTCCAAGCCTACATGCATGACTTGAAAACAATCTCGTCCTTTTTTAGTCTCTTAGGCAACTAGAATGGAACCCACTGCCACAACAACCACTCTAGTTTCACCTAACCCTTATCTACCAATATGTACAACAAACACAATCTTAAATTTAAATTTATGATTGAAAAATTCATAGAACGCTAAAAACTTATAAAACTTTTGTACCAAAGACTATCTTTGCGAATACATAATAATGATTCATCCAACAAAAAGAAAATTATATAGCAAAAAGTATAAATGTTATTATTTGTAGGTCTATAATAATTTAAATTCACTAGAGATCAAGTAAAATAAAATAATCTCTAAATCAAGATTACAAATGAATAAGATAAAGGAATAGTACCATTGAAAGAAGAAGAGAGAACTTATAGCCTTTTAGGGCTAAAAATTGATAAAGAAAAATGAAAGCCAATCATAGTAGACAAAAGGAATGGAAAATTTTTATCAATTGCAGTCATACCCTTGGTCATTCTACCATATACGCAGCATGTGTGATTCTCGTCTTTTTGCATGTGAAGTTTGTAGTTCTAATTTTCTAAGATCACCTATATACCCTAAATTATATAATGGACAAGGCATACTATACATATATTGAACACTTATACCTATCTCATAACTTATTCATTTTTATCCTATTACAATGAATACCAATAATCTTCAATTGAGCATAATTTTTTCTAACACTTGCTCATTTTTTACTAACTTTATGTGCATATGAATCTTACTTTATGTACTTTACACAAATTAACTTTAAGAAATTATCAAATGACTACATAAAATTTGGCACTATAGTTAAACTATCTCTACTTCCCCTAACATTCATGTACAAGCATATGTTCCCATGAAGCAAAAAAGACAATCAAGAACATTATATAATATTTAAACAAGACCTAGCAAATAAAAACATAAGAAGGCCTATTTGGCTTATGCAAACATTTGCATGTATCATAGACTTGTGATGGAGGCCAAGATTTGAGTGGCTATTTAAGGCCCAATTATGTGAGAGGCTTAAGGTCCCAATGAAGGCCTAGTGAAACTTCCAAAATTAAGATTGTTTTAGAAGATTCTAGAGCTGTCTAGAATCAAAATTATTTTAGAAGATTTTGTAGGTGTTTAAATTCATTGTACAACAGTAGATAAGATAGATAGATAGATATGGTAGGTGGAAATCATTTGCAACCATTAGATTAATGTAATCTAGGCCACCCATTTTTATAGGCCTTTTGTATATATAGAGGTGATCCCTTTAGTTGTAAAGCATTCGGATATTGAGTAGAATTCATTTGATACACAAAACTTCTCACTATATTTTCTCTTTGTAAGTGTTTCATGTGTGTTCTCATACTAGACATTGCCATCCTTAGTGTGGTCAGGCTTACTGAGTGCAATATGAGAGTATGTGAAGGAATATGCCCATGACACATACATGCAAGTGCACATTCATGTAGGTACATACATATATAAATATATGCTATGACCACCAACACCATGTTTCACCCATTTTCCTATGCAACACATTAATTTAACCTAATTTTTATAGACACCAATTTATGTATTCCAAAAAAAAAATAAAAAATAAAAAAGAAAGATTGGGTCACAATATCAACACCACATAGGACTAGAATTCAAGAAACTTCCCGTTCTCACATTAATTGATCACTTGACTCATAAAAACATTAAGATCATACCTATACTTCCGAAGAATACTTATGATCACCATACATGCATGATTAATTAAACACATGATCAAGCATTAGAATCAAACTAATTATGGAGTAAACCTATTCCAAATATACTATTTGGAAAGGAAACACTAATTATATCTACCAAAACATTATGTTTTTATCTACCATTAGTTAAATTTAACCATAATATGATATAAATTTGAATGAAGTAAGATTAGCACCTAAGTTCAACTTGATTGGATCAAAAGAGTACTTTGATAGCTTTTCTCATAAGATAGAGAAGAACAAGGGAGAATGTAGGTTGATCATGGCCTTTTCCCCTCCTTTGACTCACAAGTCAAGCTTAGTGGTGGTGGTGGTTTGTAATTTGAATGTGGTGGTCAATGAAGCTAGTTTTCTTTATAAAATCATGTGGAGAGTGTTATCTTAAGATTAATCCTTACGTTCATTCTCCTCCTTTGACCCATACATGAAATGTAATGGATCTCCTTCTCCTTACTGCTTAAGTGGTGATGGTAGGTAGGTGGTAACATAAAGCGAGAGACCTAGAAGCTTAAAAAGGATGTAAGATTGTCATGTATGTGAAAGAAATTCCAGCGAATAAGGAAGTAGAGAAATTAAAATGGTGTAGAGATGGGTGTGAGAGTAGTTCTTTAATAAAAGAACTCAAAGAATGATTGGGTAAAGATAATGAGAAATAACTAAGTGAAAAGCAAAAGCTAAAGAAAATGGTGTAGAGATGGATGTGAGAGTGGTTTTTTAACTTAAAATGGGGTATATTGCATGTGGTTAAGTTATCAAGTTAAGGCTGGATGCATGAATTTTGGTAGTAAATTATATGTGAGCTAAGTTCAAATCATGGTTATATTCATTCATTTGATCTAGGTAAGGTTATAAGCATGCTCTTAGATTAGCTTGTGGTTTGAATAATGTAGGTTAATGTGTTATAAATTATAGCATTTAGTTTGACCTACTTAGGGTTTTTGCATGAAACTACGTTACTATCATACTTATTTCAATCTACTTATAAAATATGATAAGCTTTAAGGTTTTAAATAGCTTACTCACTTAATACTAGGTACATCCTAACTCTAAAACTTGTCTTATTATAGCTTTTCTTAAAGTGTCACACATATGATCAGTTTCTATTCAAAATTCACTATTTTGAAAATCTAAGGTACTACGATTCTCTTGGATTATTTTTTCTTTTTACATAGTCTATAGTTTCATTAGCTAGTTTTTTATTTTTATTTTTATAGTAATTTGAATGCACTTATGATTTAATGACTTTAGTGCTTGAAAGCGATGGTCAGACCGAAGTTGGGAGACTATGTTTGATCTTAAATTAGTTGAACAGTAAAAGCAATATCAAGAACTTATTGCATCAATGTAATGATGCACTTATCTTAGATGCCTTTGCTATAATAAACTTGTTTGCATACATCTTAGACGAAAAGATAACACCTTGATTCTTAAGATAGAAGGGTAGCTCTTAACTTTTATTTTACTTTGTAGTCTAGATATATCTAAAATATCTCTATCAACCATTAAATCTAACTGTTTAGGAGCAAATAACTTAAATTGCATTTTGACATTCATGATCTATTGTGATTGTGATGCAATTGTTGGAAATGAATGACTTAGCTAGAAAATGTTAATATTAAATATCTGTTTATTCAATTACTATTATTATAAGAATATGAGCAATCTATATTCATAATAATTATATTAGCTCAAAAAAATTTATTAACATTTTAGTTGTAAATTTGAAATATTATTATAAAAAAATTAGATCCATGATGTTTTATAAAAACTTTTGTGTTTAGAAATATAAACTCAATTTGGTTATTACCGCTAACAAAGCAGGTCACTACAGGGGGACAATAAGATGAATTCAAACTCAGATTTATGGAACATTAATACATTGGACAATATAAAATAAAATCAAAACAATTTTCACCTGAAATGGACAAGTGGCACCTTGTCACCCGACCATTCAAGGGTCATGCAATATGATTGGGTTCGAGGATACACGTGTGTTGACTAGAAAGGTGCTTAATCATCAAAAGCCTAAACAAATTAAAAGGGAGCATCATATCATATTGGTATCACGAGCCAAAAGCCAAGTACATGTAATCTTTTAATATCATGAAATTTTTGAAGTTACATATTTCTAGAGAAGGTAGCTTAACTTTATATTAAATAAGGTAACTTAACTTTATATTAGATAGTATTATATTAGTGTTATATCATCTAACTTCCCTATTGGGATTAAATTATTTTAAATTAACTAACAAACTTATAAATATTGCAAAGTGACCCAAAATAGCTAGCAGTTAAGGTTAGATTAATAGGGAAAATCTATAGCACTGTGGGAGTATTTTCTGCATCATAATGTGAGTGTTTTTTCTTTTTTTCCCCCCCTCCCCTTTCCCTCCGTCACGAGCTTAATTTCATGCATCTGTTGAAAAAAAAAAGAAAAATTCATGCATCCTAGACATTTTTAAGGGACTACACACCCGCATTATGATGCCTAGATAATAAACGAAGTTACAATAGGGAAAACAATATATTTAATCAAAAGTGATTATTTATAAGAGGAAAGGTGGAAATAAGAAGAAACAAAGAAATTGAATAAAAAAGATTGATAATAATGCAAAAGGGTTATTTTAATAAAATTAAGTTTTCCACGTAAGAAAAAAGTGACGGATTATTTACTTTTTAAAATGGAGATAAGGAATGGAAAAGATATACTTAACAAATAATTAGTATCAGGAATAGACTTGAAAATTTTATTTTCAATATTTACTTGGTATAAATTTTTTGTAGGGAACTCTTATTCCATTGTTTATTTTACTTCATTAATTGCAATATTGAGTTAAGAATATAGGTAAAAATATGATTTATCATTTTGAAAAGATAAATGGAAGTTATTTAATTGTAGTATTAACGAGGGTACAATCCAATTGAATTTTCTATTTACTCTCTAAAGGAAGTAAATTCCATATCTTCTTAGGTAATAATTATTCTAAATAGAGTAGGAGTAGAAAAGCCTTACCCGAAATTCCTTACCCATTTTTTAAGTAAACATGATAATAAAAAGTTAAAAAATAATTCCACAAGGTTCCATTTTATCGGTATAGATAATAAAAATTACTTGTGCTGTTATAAAATCCAATTATTTATGCGAAAGGACAATACACACATGCAAAATAATTGAATAACCATCCGCGTCCATGTATTATGAAACGAAAAACTTCTGTTTTACCAAATTCAACTGCAGGGCAGCCCCGGTTAAAGAGATAAAAAAATTTCTACTTACATACACTCAAATGAGAACTAGGGAGGGACTAGACTGAACGGAACTGAACTCAAATGACTAAGAATTGTCAAACCGTACTACTATGTTCCAACTAGAATTACTAGCTCACCCTTTTTTTGATGGGTCTTCTTGACCAACCATTTTCTCTCTAAAACGGGTCCTTTCGGGACAATCTTCCAAACAGAGTAAGGCAAAAGTACGACATCACTTGACCTTAGACACTATGCACTACGTATACTTCTTTTTCTTTTCCTAGTAAACCTCCATGTAATCTTGTAAGTTTGTTTCTCTGGGTTTGTTGTGTTATTTGTAAAAGTTGCTTATATTTCCTACCTAAGATTGCTTGTAAAAAGATTACAAACTTATTCCTAAAAGATATAAAAGGTTTAATTCTGTTTCTACAACAACGACTTTCAAAGTTTGGCAAAAGGGGGAAAAAAATGAGAATCAACAAAACTTGTTTTATAATACATGTGGATCCCCTATTAAACTCGTGTAAAATACTTAAATAAAACAAAAATCCACCTAATATTATCGGAACACATAAAATCAGGGATCAAAATGGTCCATTTGAAAAATTTAGAGGAGGCATTAATAAGATGGGAAAAATACACATTTGATTGTCATCCTCACCCTATATTTCTATTTGAATTTTTAACATTTTTTTCCCTTTTCATTTAAATCTGAAATGTTTTTTTAACTTTTATAAAAGCAAAACTTCCATCCACATCATTAAACTTTTCCGTATATCCTTAACACACGTTAGCTATTGTTTGGTTCATAATAATTAATTTTATGAATTGATAATATTAATTATATCTAATTATAGAATAAAATAAAATACTATTAACTACATTTAGTTATATAATATAATAAAGTTAGCAAAAAAAAAAAAAAGAAGAAGAAGGAAAATGGACTGCAAACCTTAGCCACCTTGATGGATCACCTCAAGACCAATTAGAAGTTATCACATGCCAATGTTGAAGGGATAATTTAATAGATTCAATAGAGCTCCTATTTTGCAAAGGTCTGAAAACGTTGATATTTCAAATAAAAGTGAAAAAGAAGTTAAGAGATAGATAAAAAGTTCAGAAGTTATGACATGTCACTGATGGATGGAAAAATTAATGGGTTCAATAGAATTTTTACTTTGTAAAAGTTAAAAAATATTGAAAACTCAAATAAAAAGGAAAAAAAAAAAGTTAAGAGTCCAATTAAAAAATAGGAAAATGTTGAGTGTTGAATGTGTATTCTTTGCAATATAATACATTTGTAATAAAATAGTGCTATGATGTTCTTTATAGGACAAAATTTTAAATACCAACTTATATCAAAAGGTAATTATAAGAGCAATGATATTATAATATATAATTTTAAAAACTCTTTTCTTTTTTGCATTCCTTATTTCCATTTCATCATTCATGTATTTCTATTTTTGTTTATCAAATTTTATATAATTTTAGAAGCACCTACCTTCTACAATAAAAGAATAATTTGATAAAACATATTTCCATAATTTTTCATTATATCATCATATTATAAATAAGTGTTATTGTTGTTGTTGTTATTAGTTACTTTCTTTCGTTAATAAATAACTATACTAGTAGATACCATGCTTGCTTTACACATTAGTCTAGAACTACCCCATCTTCTTTAATATTTAATTATATAAAGAAATATATATATATATTTTATTTGAGATCTTATATAACTATTATATACATTTTATTGTAAGCATAAAAGGATTATGATATAAAGTGGGAATAAGAGAAATACTAAGTTTTCCTTTTTAATTTTTTCTAAATATTCATGTAATCACTTTATATATAAAATATATATATTTTCCATTGAATATTTTACAAACCATATATAATGAATCATTCATTTTTAGGATCTTATATTATTTAAATAATTTTTAAAATGTTTTTCTATAATACATAAAAATCATTGGATTATATTTATATTTTTTATTTTAAAAAAAGATTATAATCATTATTTAAATTTTTATCTATATATTATGCAGACTCTTTAACTAGTAAGGACCAAATGCACTAATAGAAACAGAGAGGAAAATTATTGTATCATGTTTCAAGTTCCAACTTTAAAAAAATTGCTTGAATAATTTCTAAAAGCCATGTAGCATTAATGCGATATATTTTAATATTTCCTTCTCCATAGCACAGGGTGGTATGTTATTGCAACATCATAGTAAATCATACGCAAATTCAATTTATAAATCAAGCCATAAAAAGTAAAATGAAAATTGTCAACAGTTTTATTTTATCATTAATATTTACTGAAATTTGATAAAAAAAAGAAGAAGAAGAAGCTATTGTTAGCTTTTATTTATGTTCATGGTATCATTTATAAAAATTTGGTGTAATTTATTATGACATTATAGTACCTGATCTTGCTGTAGAAAGCTGATTAACAAGTCACATGATATTACAGTAGCAAGCCACATAGATCAATTCAAAATTTGAAAAAGAAATAATAGAAAAGGACTGTAAATCAGAAAAGGAAAAATTCACATAAAAGAGAAAACATTAATCTAAACTAAGATGGTCGGCCAACTCCTACAGTTTTGAGGAAAGCTACTGCTTACGTACACTCATGTTCACGATTTGCAAAGGCATCCATTCAATCATAATTGCCACAAAGTGGCGTCACCGGATACCCCTTAGAGGAAGTTCGAGCACACCTGATCGGTAGTCACCAATGCCATTCTTGATGGTGGCTGCCAGGGACGGATTTAGGAACCAGCTTGGAAAAATTAATTTCTAGTTTTTTAAAGAGAAAAATATAATATAAAATTAATATAGCTTAGTCATTAAGTTATCTTGAAACAATTAGATAAAATTATTATAAAAAAAGATAGTATAATGATTATATTTATGTGAATTTTCCTTTTCGGTTGTCCTAGTAATTTCCAATGCGAATATTTTTTTCTAATCTGTTTTTGCTAAAAATAAAAGTTACATAAGTTTCTATATATTAATATAATTCTTTTATAAATTCATCATTAAATTTTATTTAGTTTATATGCATAATAAAAATGTTAAAAGTTGATTTTTTAACTTCTTATAAAGTTTACCAATTACCCTTGATAATTTTTAAAAAAAAATTTTCCATTCTATTAAGTTTTAAGAACTATTGTAAGTTAAATTATTAGCAAGATCTTTTAACATATATAAAAGATACAATATAATTATGACAGCAAGAAGATTTTTATATTAACTTAATTAAGATGAGTCTGCTACCCCTCAGTTATGTCACCCTAGGTCGATCCCTTATGGCTAGTCGACATCTAAAGCTTAGTGTAAGACTTCTATCAACAACTTTTTCCTTTTCTATATATTTTGGGATTTTATAATCCTTTTTTTTTTTTCGAATGGTTTATCCTCCATGGTAGCCACACTAGTGCCACATGGTAGGAATGGGTGTAAAAGGATATAAATGTTACTTTATATGAGATTCCCTAATTAATTACCCAAAACCAAGGGCAAAGAAGTAACTTTTCATTTAAAGTTGGGAATAATATGGACTTTTGACACTCTAAAACCTTAATATAGTAAAACCCTACATGTACATATAGCCTTTTTTTCATTTTGGGGAATAATTTAAGTTTTACCATGGTTTCAAGCAATATTTGAGTAGAGAAAACTTAAAAAAAAGATTAGTGAATCTCATGTACCTCCCTTCATTGATATTGTTAAGCCCCAAACTTGTAAGGTGTACTAATTCGTTGCATGCCCATACTTTGGTACAAGTGTCTAAGGCTCATCTTTCACACATTTGTATCTTTTAAACCATTTATCTAGATCTTAAAGGAAAAAAGATCCCTAGTGGGTGAGTAGAAACCTAATACATAAACATTACACACATATGTGAATGCCCAATCAAACTCATACATGTATAACCATAATTAATGCAATATACAATCGATTAACATCTTTATTAAGGTGGCTCAATACAACAAAATTCTAGCATCTAAGACTTAAGATATCCTATGATTTTATAATAAACACATATACATAATACATGCTTATATGGACACCAAAAACCAAATCCAAAACCAATAATATCCTCTTTGAGTAATACTTGACCAACCATTAACATACTAGTCTAGTATAGTCGTAAAGGTGTCTTATAACACCAACATAATTGACCATAGCTTCTTCTTATATATTAAGAAGAATTGGTGGAGTAAATGGGACTGAAAGGGTTGAACTTAAAATTATAGCGTTAGAAACAAGTTTCAATGAACCATATTCTAGTAAAATTTTATTTCCCTTCAAATTTTATAGTACTTTATTATTAATAAATCAATCCCTATTATTAAGGAATTGTTAAAATTTCTGTCTTATGAAGTGGTGGTATCTCTTAAGTACTAATTCATCTTTATATTTGCTCATTATATATTTTGTAATGGTTTTAAATTCTAGTAGCTTTTCATTTAATTATTTTTTAGACTTTTAGTCATTTCTTATTAATGGGTTATTAAATTCCTAATTTAATAAATTCTAAAGTCTAAATTATTTATCGTCCTATTTAACTTGCTTTTATATGGTATAAATATAAAATCTTCATTTAATGTTATATGTAAATATATATATACACATATGAATATGCAGTATATACATATGTATTTGTAGCTTGAATTTTATGTTATCAAAAGTCAATGAACTCCTATCTTTTATTCATCTTGATTGTTCATAAACAAATACTATGTTCACTAATGTATTTTATTTGATATTTTTACTAATGCATTTTGACATAAATTATATTTATTACATTTTACTTTGCTTGACTTATTTTTATTGGGGTAATGTTGTTAATGCAACTTGAACTTTGGTGGAAAGTTTATTTATTGCCTAAACTTTCAATTTGTCATATTTAGTATCTAATTGAAACTTTTCATACCACCATTGTTTCCTACTTATTTTTATCATCAATCAAAGTGAGACACATATCACATATATGTATTGTAATTCAAGTCATCAACTAAAATGAGTTACTTGTCACATATATGTATAGCAAGTAGTAATGATTACACAAGAATTTTCAATTGGTTTTTGAATTTAATGACTTGGAAAGCTCATGTAGTAAATTGAATTTTTCATTATAGCTTAGTAGTATTTGCAGCACTATCCTTATTTTTATCTCTAGATCTTGTGCCCTTTATCCATCAATTAACTTAATTTCTATGTCTAATGTTCCAAAATTATTTTCATCATATATTTTTTTCCTTAGAGTTCTTAGCTTTCTAACCAATCTCTAATACCACCTGTACCATCAAACCACCAGCATAAAAGTTATACCAATCTACCACATACTCATATTATGGCATGCGTATTTAAGGCCTGTATTTTGCACCTTCACTTCTTTTAAGCCATTTATCTAGATCCTTAAAAAAAAGATACCCAACAGGGTGGGCATATGCCTAATACATAATCATTGCATACACACATAAATGCCATGCAATCAAATACAGTGCATAAAAGTTAAGTAGTGAAACATTGAGAATGTGATCCAGCTCTAAGTTGAATGAAAGATAAATTGCAAATATATCTAAAAAGTATTGGCCATGTGATAAATCTTCTAAATTCTTGAAGTGTGATTTCATCTCTTTATAACATTTGAAAGTTGCATATACTCCTTAAACCATCACTAAATTGAAAAATCACAACGTTTATGATTTTGATGGTGATGGATTTTAGGGTTTACCACCAATTAGTAAGGTATAGGCACTTTTAAGAGCTATAAGGAGGAGAAATTGCATGTTAGGAGTTGAAAGGTTCTGTTTGTATCTAACTAATGGTTCTGTTTGGTAACAAAGGTGGGGGGAGGGGAGGGGATTTATTTGTAATTATCTCTTAGTTGAGTTTTTGTAAAATAGTTGACTGGATAAAATAGGATAATTAATGGATTAATTAACCTTAAATAACATAAAGGAAGCCTAGGTTAAAAGTATGACTAGATTGACTATTTATAAGTAAAAACCCATTGTTAAATTAAATAAGAAGTAATGGACTAAATTGAAGGAAGTTCAAATCTCAAGCAAGCTTAAAAAACACAAAAAGATAGATGTTGTTTGTTCATAAATATAGTTTGATTGATCAAATTGACTAAAAATAAAAAACCTCGAAATCGAGGTACTTTAATCAAACAAATCTATAAGAAGGGTCAACTAAACTTAATTTAGAGTCGATTACCCCCTCTAACTTGGTTCAATAAATTGAACCCCAAAATCAGTTAATTGAATTGTGTAGGTTAGAAGATCTACATTTTTTGTAACATCTCATGCTTTGGACATCATAACTTGCCATATATTGCTACTAGCTAAGGATATGCTAGGGCTCTAATGTATAAGTCTCCTATCTCCAAAATTTATTTGCTTAATTGCTAACATTAATACAATAATGAATCTCCATATTAAATGAAACATTAAATGACTTAGGTGAGTCGTTCTAATGTTAAATATAAAGAAAGGATCAAGTGGAGCAAAATAGAAACTATACTCATCTATTGGAGTTCATCTCTCATAAATAACAACACAAGAAACACTAAATATATTAATGTCTAATATCAAAGCATGATATAAATAATAACATCTAATCCTTCTATCAAGTCTAGCCTAATGCTATTGATCATCCTCATAACAATAATAGTAATTGTTGCTCCCTATCTTGGAAGTAATAATAAACATCCTTCAATCATCATAGTTTGCTAGCTCATTGAAAGCGCTTATAGCTTAAAGACAACATAAAGTGAGCTTAAACTTAGTATGTAATAATGCGAATGCACATACATGCCAAGCATTAATTGTAAGTGCATGCATTTGAATGCAATAAGATAGAATAACCACTCAATTTAGTTATCTGAAATTTAATCCATCAAGTAACACAAGGATATTCACAATCTGGCTCACACTTTACATAATACACACATACACACATATATGCACACATACACAAAGCCTCCCCTAAGAACTCACACCAGCAATCTTAGGAATTCCTAGGTTAAGAATTGTCACTATGGACCATATTTAAATGGTGTCAGGAACTACCACCATCAATCTTAGTACACTTAAATCTACCATGGATCTTTATGTTATGGAACTTTACTAAGGACAATGCTGTGTATCGATCATCAAGATCACCTGTCATGACCCTAAAAGAGGCCTAGTAGGATTGTCTAAAATTTTCATATTATGTATACACTCATGATTTGAAAATTATCTATAATATGAAAATTATCTTGCAAGTCAAAGATTACAAGATTCTAAACAATTAGTCATTAAAGTTTTTATTTATTTATTTTTATTCTTAATTTAATTAACTTACGACCACATATATGTAACTATGGATATCCGATAAGTTATAGTTCATCAGAACCACAGAGACTCGGTATCCCTTACCAAACAATAAGATTGGGTAGTAAAGTTCTAAAACTCAAACTTACTAATGTTACAAAATTAAAATGTAGTATTAATAATTATATATATAATAATTCAAATGAACCATATAGTTTGTCCTCAGAGTCTAACTTCTATGCATCCCGATGTTGACACTCAACTCTCAGTTCTTAACCTATGCCTGATCATCTAACAACCCCCAAAAGAAAACTATTAAGAAGTAAGCTACAAGAGTTTAGTGAGTTATCCTTCGTACTATACCAATAAACAAGTTATCAAACAGTTTATTACTAAACATATGAATGCATGAACAAGTAGTATGTCAAACAGTATATATGCAGTTGATTAGTGTTGCATACAACATCGGATTTAACGCCCTCCAAAGTAAGGATTGGAGATACATCGGCGCTAATCACAACTGGGCTCTAGCACCTAGGTTTTTAACCTTGTATCATTATATATATATGGATTCCTTGTTTCACAAAACAGGTTTCTATTTTCAATAGTCAATAATATACAAATAGCTAGGTCTAGCAGTGAGGTAGCTCCCGTAGTCCACACTCATACCCTATGGCGGTAGACTCTAGACGTGACTCCTAACCACCCATGTTTAGCATCTCCGGCGCCAATAGAACCCGCGAGCCAAGGGTAGGGTCTTGTTGTACCAATGCTTCTACACTGTACTAATCAAATTATGTGGGAATCCATCCCTCCAAGACCCTTCATTACCAACTACGTGAGGTGACGGCCGAAACATTATATGCAACATTCGTGCTCTATGCATGAACCGTTTAATTTTAGTTGGGTTGAATATGATTAAGTCAATTTATGAGGTGGTTAAATATTATCAACAAATCATTCAAATAATGCAATAATCAATTATATAACCACATTTTCAACTATCACATTTAACAGTATTTTGCACAGTAATAAATCAATATCAGTCGCATGTGTAAGCCCCAAAGCTAAGCCAATTGACCATAGGATTGAACTTAGAACATAAGGTTTTGGACGATTAGATAAGGAATCCGATCAAACCCCAAATTATAACTATTGAGAGGAATTTTAGTAAAAATGATCCCGTAAACTTGAATTTAAGAAAATAAGTAATAAAATAGGAGACTATAAAATTTTCAAATTTTAAGCATAATAATTGCTAATTACCAAAAAGGCAAAAAGTGTAATTTAATAAATTACTAGAGATAGATTATATGTGTACTAAAAATTTTAGAATGATCAAAATAATAATTAGAAATGTTCACATGTACCCCACATGTATTTACGTGTAGATAAAAATACGCGAAATTACCTAAATTGGCCAAAAACTAAGTAAATAATTAAAGAAAATTATAAATTAATTATGGAAAAATCAGAAAAAAATCAGAAGAGGATAAGATGATCCAAATCAGGTCGTGTCATGTTAGGATGTGCAAAAGAAAAATCAACCAATAAAAATTAGACAACATAAAAGCCAAAAATCAAGGATAATGGGCAAAGTCTTGTCAAATTAATGCATAATAATTACAAAAAACGTCTATAAATAGCATGAAAAATTCAGAAGCTCATTTGGATAGATGCAAATCAGAGAAAATTAGGGAGAGGTGAAAATTGAGAGAAAAATTCGGTTTAGAAAAAAATTAGAAAAAACTGTGCAATTAGGGCTTTCAAAGGGAACCTACACCAGACGAGCAACTAGAGGTGGACGGCCACCACCACCACACGGTGGTGGTAGCGCCCAGGCCGGTTGACAAGGCCACGGCGGCCGACGATGGCCGGAGCCACCCAAATCGGTGAGTCCAATTTCCAGCCTGATTCTTGTGTAATTTTGTAAAAATAGTAAATATTATTAGAAAATTATGAATTTTGTTATTATATAATATTTTTGTATGTAGTTTGTAGGAAAAATATTATTTTGATGAAAATATGTCTCGTGATATAGGGTTCTTAAGAAATCATGCAAAACCGAGCATGTTTTGGTTTAGAAATAAATAACCTTAGGAGTGTAGTTTCAAGCCCAAAATTTTTGTGTAGATTACTTAGATGATATAGAATAGTGCTATAAAGCCCGTTTTCAAAAATTAATTTTTGAAATTTTTAGATAATTTTTAGGCCCTAAAATGAGGTATAAAATGGGTAATTTAAGGTTAATTAAGTAATTAAATTATTAATTACTGACTTAGTGAATAAGTAGATGTTTTAGGATGTGGAAATCTGATGGAGTATGATAATTGTAGCATTTATGGTGTTAGATGTAATTATTAGGTTAATTATGTAGTAAATGATTAATAGGGAAAAATAGTTAACTTTAAGTTAATTTTGTAAATTAGGGAAATTAAGAGTAAAATCTGATTTAGGATGAATTTAGACATTTTAAAATGATAATTGATGTTTAGAGATGGTAATTAAAGTGATAGAAATATTAGAAATGCATTATGTACATAATAGGCAATAATGCATGATATGTAAATTTTTGAAACTATAATAAATAGAAAATATTAGGATAAAAATTGATATTATATAAATAATAGGGATATATAATAAATCTGATAAGAAACTTGAATTTATGTAATTATATGAAAAATGTAAAAATTTCTCACATTAGGAGTGAATTCGGTACACTAAAATGGATTTAAGTGTACCGGGTAAAATAAATACTGACTAGGGGTAATGATAGTATTTAGGAGATCGGGAAGTAAAGTGATTAATTTCACATTATGGGTTGAAACGGATTTATAGGATTGGAATCTAAAACATTACTTAGAAATCGAATTAAAACTTAATTTGGAAATCGATACGAAAACCAAACCTGAACCTAACCCCAAACATAGAATAATTGTAAAAGACTTAATACTTAAATAATTAGGCATATTAAACCTTAAACAAAACCTAACAATAAGCGTTATAGGATAAAACGAACCTATAATAGTTATATGAAAAGCTGAAACCACGTTTGTGTTATAGGGATGATCGGCGATGGCTTGAGCAAATTGGACCTTGAGTGAGTGAGTGATGAGTCAAGGTAAGTTGGGATTAATACAATGCTGTATTTTGGAGGTTTAAAATTATACTTGGTTGTGCTTGTTAGATAGTTGGATGTATGCATGTGCTTGATTATGAGTGATGTTATGATTCTGTTTGATGCTCTGGCATATATTGTATGATTTGTATGAAATGATTGAACACCCTAAACCGGACTTAATCAAATATAAGACCAGTAATCATAATCGGACATGATGACAACCTGTTAGGGGAACTTAGGACTCTCCGGCCAAATACCGACTCTTTCGAAATGGATTGCGCAGGATTGCAAAATGGTCCCTTCTTTATCCTCAGTCGAACTAAGTGACAGGAGAGGAGGTCGCGGCGAGGGTCAAGACAGTGGTTCGAAATTAGTCGCGGGAGGAGCAAGGTCTCCATTACACAAGCTTGGGTTTGGTCGTAAGCTGTTGCATTAATGGCAACTCCTCAACCCGAATTAGAGCGGGCGCAATTTCTTTAATCTCACGACCGGTCGGACAACGTTGTGCGATGGCATTTGCTTGCACATGCATTGCACCTAATAAGTGATTGAAAACCTTGTTATGTTTCTGGTATAGTTCTAAGTCTTCCGTCCTAACTTACTGAGTTGTGGTTGCTCACATCTTTATAGACGTCGTACAGGTGCTGGTTAAGAAGCGGCAAACAACTACTCTGAAGCTAGCAACTGCTGGATCCTGGGGAGTAAGGAAAAACATTTGAAGAACAAACATATATTTTTAAGGTCTAAGCTTTTACTTTAGAACTTTTCATTTTTGAATAATGTCATAACTAGGAAATATATTACGGAGAAATATTGTAAACCTTAATTGCAATTACTGTATTATAGTATATATATATTTCCTCACTTTCTTAAATAAATGATTTATTTAAATTACAAACTGTTTACTTCAAAGCGGGTTAATCGTTGACGCCTTGTGTAGATCAGGTCTAAGACAGCGGTTGTAAGGCCAACTTTTATCTTAGGATGGTTTATACGGCGGGGCTGTTACGACTTTTCCGCTTCGGGGCGTGACAGCATGTATAACCTGAAACCCTATGCTTCAAGTTATTAATATTTAATTCATGTGCACTAACTACAAGCACAAAACAAGTATAGAGTCATCAAGAGTACTCACTTGATCATAAATGATGTCAGGGATTATAATAGTTCAAAGGAAAATCAGTCTCGATTTTAGGATCACCTAATATTAGAGGAATATAAAAAGTAATAAGTTTGAGAATTAAATAACTAAACTAGTATGCTAAATTGTACTGTTTACTTAAATCGATTATTAATTTACGTGAAATCATCGATTCGAGCTTTTTATAGAATCGCGTATAACTTTTACGTTTTAGCTTGGATCGTTATGAACTTATAGTCTATTTTGATCGTTTTTGAGCGTATTTTTCTCGTAGCGAGGTCCATTTTGGATGTTGTGATTTGCAATTTGAATTGTGATATAAAAATATCATAAAATTTATTATTTTAGTTTAAAAATTATAAAATATTAATTTTAGCTTTTTCTTAATATATTTATGATTTAATAATTATTTAAATCATATAATTGATATTTTTATTATTTTAAGCATATTTTTCCTATTTTTGATATTTTAGTCTTATTACGATTGTTATTATTATTTATTATTTTCTTATTATTAATTTGTATTTTACGATTTACGTATATATATTTATGTACTTATACTATATTTACTTAATTTTATAATTTACTTTAATTTGTAATTCCTAATTTACGGTAATGTACATATATATATTTATGTATCTACTTCTTACATATTTATAAATTTATTTTATTTAGTAACTATTATACTATATATATACCACTTAATGTTCGGTATACTATATATATATATATTATATGTTGTACATATACTATATATTATATATATCTTAACGCCACGTACATGTATACCCATATGTATATAAAATATAACTTACATGTATATATATGAAATATATATTTACAAAAATACTTATACATACTATTCGAATACATATTCGTGTATATATATATATATATACCTCACGTGTACAACTATATATATATATGTCCATATTTATTTTGTAAAAATATTACTAAATACATATTATGTATAGTCTTATTACATAGATACACATACCATATATTATGCTTATATACGTACATGTCTACATACATATCTTTATACATACATATATATATTAATTTAATTACTTATGCATACATACATATATTGGTAATGAAATATTTACTAAAATACAATACAAATACTACATATATACATGCACATACCATATGCTAGACACATATACTATTAAAATACTTTTACTTACTTATTATTTTTAAAATTTTCTTCTTCTTTTCTTCCTTCTTCTTCTTCTTCTTATTCTTCTCCTTGTTCTTCATGGTTTGGGTTTTGGCTTTGTTTTGCTCTTCTTTCTTTCTTTCTCTTTTTTTTTTCTTTCTTTCTTTTGTATTTTCGATTTTGAAATTTCCAAGATTTGGGTATGATATGTTTCTGATTTTTTTGAGGTAAATAATATAAAAATAGAGAAGCTTATCCCCTTTATTAATTAGGATTAGATAGTACATGATTATTTTGTCTTTTCCCCCTTAATTGGTTGACACATGTCCATTTATTTTAAGCACATGGGTTGTTGAAATTGTGCAGCTAAAATTCACGTGTAGGAAAAGGAAAATAGAAGAGAAGAAAAAAAGAAAGGAAAAGAGAAAAAGAAGGAAGGAAAAAGCAAGAAAATGGAAATTAAAAATAATTATATGTAATTTTTCTAAACATAAAAATTATTAATTTTAGAATTTTTGTGAAAATTTATCAATTTAATCGATACCCATTACAATTATAAGTTTTACAAGTTATTGTATCAATTTCGTTAAAATTTTACGTGATTACACGATTTAGTCGATAATTATAATCGACTATAATTATATCACTATTAAGTGATATTTAATTATTTTATAGGCTTAAAGTTATAGGTTTAGAGTTTCGATCAAGTTCGGGTTCGATTTCGAGTATTTGTGCGCACATTGGATTTAGGGTTTTTGTACGCGATTTAGGTTTTAATAGATTTTTCTATAGTTTTTATTACTTATAATATATTCAAATTTATAATTTATTAAATTTTTATCTTACTCGGCTTTAATGACTTATCAAGTTATCTACAGTATTAGGGTTCAATTCTACTCTTAAATAGCTAAATATGCGGGGTTTATATAACTCCTAGGGATCTACCACCTCCGGCCTTTAGGTTGATTCAAACACAAGTAACACATATTTATTAATAACCAGATCCATTTAATTTGTTCTATTTCAGCACATACAAACAACATACACAATATTAGGGACTCAAAAAGGTAATGATTCATTCAAAAAATTATTTCTTCTATCTTTTAAATCTAAAAGCATCAATGACTAATAACAAATCTTCACTCATAAAGCATTTTTCCTAAGCTAACATCACTTTTAACCCTTTTATTCCCCTTAATTTAACTTAATACAACAAATAATAGGACTTACCTTAAGTAAAGACAAGAAAAACAAAGAAAGGATGCTAATTTAAGAGTTATATAGGTGCAATATGGCCATGCTTATTGCTTGTGTATGTCATTGACCAAGGGTTTACATCTCCTTTGGGTAGAATGGTTGTGCTGAGGTTATACTTACCAACAAGATTTTGACACAACCATATCGATGGTCATGTAACTCTCTTGGCATCAATGTAAGGCAACATGGCCTCAACATGACCGTATTGAGAGACCTATTCCTTTTGCCCCCTTTTCTTTGGTGATAAGGCATCAACACAACCATATTGATAGGGCTGTATGGATTGCAGTCTATAAATGTGACATTTTTTATGGAAAACACCCTTTAACGCCACAGTGAGCCTCCAAGATAAACAACACTTGAGTTCTTGATACCAAAACAAGAACTCCAACTCCTCAAATGATCAACCCCCTACACTAGTTCTCAACAATAACACACTCCAATCCCTTTTCTTGCTAATTTCCTTCTTTAACACCAACAATAGTAGGATAATCAAAGAAAGGAAAGCAGAAAAATTAAAAAACACAAAGACAAAAGGAATTTGATCGAGAAACACTCCATATATGCTCAAACTTGAAGAACTGCAAAACACACGCAACAATCCATCTTTTTCAACAACTAGATGAAGAGAAAGAGTAAACGTGGAATTCCAGGGACACAAACTTACCCAGAACTTGACTAGTCTCCAATTTTACTTCAATTTCCTTGATTTTCTTGTAAAGATTTGAAGTATTCTTCTATTTCTTGAGTTTGCTCAATGAAAACTACTAAGAGAAGAGGGTGATGGATGAACCACATTGGAAGAGAAGGAAGGCAGATACAAGGGAGAAGGTATCATAATTTTGGGAAGAGTCAAGTAAGGATTTAAAATCTTAAAAAGATCATCTTATTCCTCATTTAAAAACTTAATTACTCTTACTGGTCTTATTAGTTTTTCTAGATTACATTTTTTACAAGGTTGAAGTAACTAAACCTCAAGTTAGGTTCAGCGCCCTTATTTTTGTAATTAATCATTGCTGGGATGCTTCATTTACTTTGCATCATTAGGGGTGTTTGGTAGAGACTTAAAAGGATGCTGTATATAAATCGAATTGAATTCTCAGTAGTCTCTATTTTAAATTCTTGAATTTCTATGGAATAGTCAATAGTCATAGATTCTATGCCCAGTCCTACGTCCTCAAAAAAAGGAATAAAACTTGATCAAATTAATAATTATTTTTCCATAGTGCATATTGTGCTGTCCCACCCTCCCCTTCTCTCTCTCTCTCTCTCTCTCTCTCATCACTATTGTGCTTGCCAACCTCACTTACAAAATTAACATTCCTATATGGGTTTTGTTTTATAGCTGTCAGCACATAATTAGCATAGGCCATACTGTGACCACCGTGAAAACATTGCAAAGTGGGGAAGCAAATTAATTAGAGAAGAGAGGTCTGTATTCAAACAAACTAATAGAACTAATGATTAATTTATGTTATTCCCAATGCCATTTATATGTATATGAAGTTAATAAAAGATGGGGCAACAATAATGTTTTCTTCCTTTGGAACTTTAAATTAAAAGAAGTTAAGTGACCCACTAATTAGTTTTGCTTGGACAGTTTTAAGTTTATTTTTTCCTCTCAGCTTTGATTGCACTTTTGACCATAGCCTTTTTTTGCTTACTTTTGGATTTTGAAGACGCTGACTCCTTTCTTTTTTGCATTACATTGTGTTCAATTTCAGAAAGCAGATTTGGGAACCCAAGAAGAGGGAAGGCGCCACCAACCTACCATCTTTTTCATTTACATATTTTTAAAGAAAAGGTTACATGAATTACCGAGGGAAAAAAAAAAAAAAAAGGAAGAAAAGATAGCACTAGATTTTTTTTTTCCCCTGCCCACATTAACAATTTTAGCTAGTGATCTTATCGTTAAATTTAGAGTACCGGTTACTTCAGTTTAAGAATCATTCAAAAATATATATATCTGTGATGCATGATCTCTGAAATTATAATAGATCTAAACCATTGAATATTAAATGAGAGATAATTATATGATTCTGCTAACGTAATATGTTTGTACAAAATAAGTAACTTTCACCTTTTCTTTTCATGCAGGTTAAAAATGCAAAATTTCCTGGTATTTACTTTTATGTAAAAGGAATCTAACGCTATTTCCGTTAACTCATCTGTAAACCTTATAATTTAGTCTTATAAAAATTGTACTTGATAATGTATGGAGTTGATGACATGTTCTGGTTTAATAATATAAAAGATTTACGCTTTTGAAGTTTAGGCTTGCCATGTCAAATATGCACGCGACTGTTTGTTGATCTAAAACAAGATCAAACCACAATGTTAAGACTGCCTAGCTGTCAGAAAAAAAAAATGTCTATGTAATTCGACACGGAAAATGTAAATGAGTGTGAATGGCCGCCTATTAATAACTGAAGAAAAAAATAAAAATTATGCTTTTTCATGTACTTAAATATTTTTGAAAAGCATATAATTATTCTTTGAAAAATAAAACATTGTTCTTGTTATTTAACTGGCACTGGATACTGATTGATGGATTTATTTTGATTAATTTTACCTAACAAAAATAATAAAATGTAAAATTCTGCCATTTCGTAGCCGATCGACCATATACAAAGATTATTCCCTTCTCTCTCCCCATGGAAAATTTAGGTAGAATAAGCATTTTTTTTTTAATTAATGAGCTTTTTATACTTCCTGAAAGTTCCTAAATCCGACATATTCTTTGGTATATGTATATTGTAGAAGAAGC
This sequence comes from Lumnitzera littorea, assembly GCA_024138015.1. Lineage (NCBI taxonomy): Eukaryota > Viridiplantae > Streptophyta > Magnoliopsida > Myrtales > Combretaceae > Lumnitzera > Lumnitzera littorea. The sequence goes on along the minus strand of JAMXBB010000001.1, from coordinate 66,610,946 downwards.
AATAGCATTTAAAAACTACTCCTAGATTTTATTACTTATAAAGTCTACATGCTGACAAGAGGAACAAAACTAGAGCTTTGACTCATGGGCCCTTTAGAAGGAGACCATTTGTGTATTGTATTCGTTTGTGGGGTTGCTTCCATGAAACAGGACAGGAAATGTTAGAAGAAATTTATATTTTTGTCGAGACAATTTTTGTTTAGCTAGAGATAATCTTAACTGCTCCGTTTGAAATTGATGAAGCAAACAAGAACTCACAAGTAGTGATTGATGAAAATATAATTGCATAAAATGCGGATTTACATGTGCAAGTTTGAGGTAAATATGAGGTTGTAGTGATATCAGTACCTTCGAAATTCAAATGTTTGAGATTCTCAAGAAGTATATGGACAAAGCATCATGGTTTTTATCTCTTCTGGCTTTGTCTCAGGACGAATAATCATATGTGTTATAGTCCAATGCCCTTTCCAACAGCCAGTCAATTACTTATTGCACGAGTATTATCCACCAAATGCCCTATACTACCTCAATCTATGTATACTAATATCACCGACTACAATTGATTAGTTTACTTTAGAATCTCATTTGTGTTGATCAATAACTAATTAGGTTACATTATTAGCTGCTACTCCAAAGGGACATTCTTGAAGAACATAGCTAGTTCCTTTTCTATTCTTCTCTTGTCTTTCCTTTTTTTTTTTTTTTTTTTTGTTAATTATAAGAATGGGATGAGTATTCCATAAATTACTCCATTTCCTTTGTTCCATTAGGTCTAATATATTCTATTACTAAGTTTTTGGCTCAATTTACATGAGGCTTGAGTTTTAAGAGTATGATTAGGTGATGAGATAGACAATGAGTAAAACTAGACCATCATTGGATGGAATGGCCATGTAGTGGTTAGCTTTAGGAGGGCCTTGGTCATACAATTGTGTGACATGGTTTGGCTGGGGAGATGTGTAGGGATGGCGATTCGGGATCTAACTTGTGCGATCCAAACATGATAAGATACAATTTAAGCCGGTTTGTGTATGGAAAAAATCGACACAAGACTACATAAATGGGTCAGACTCGTCTAAATCTGTTTAAATTTGTGTCTGGGTTAGTATAAAGCTTCCAGACTTAGACACGAAATATGTCATATATTCTTTCATATTTGCTTTTTGTTGCACAAAACTCTTCTTTCTAAGTTAGAGATATCAATCAAAGATATAAGATTCACTACTCTTAACGATATATTCTTTTTACTACATTATAGTTTAAATAAGCAAAAAGCTACGAATCTATAAATAAAATATTTTATTATCTCCCTTCAAAATTTAATAGAAAATGTGATGAATTTAAAAATCAAAATCGATAGTTAGTAGGATTCCCCTCTTGAAAGAAAAAGAAAGAAGTGTATCTTCAAACAATAGAGCAAATAGTAGTTGAGTTGTGAACCAATTGTCTCATCTCTAGCAGTAGTCGTGAAAGCTCCTATTCTATTTGCCATGAAGACATATCCATCTAAGCTATGGTTCCACTTGATTTAATGATATTATATAATATAAATTTTCAGATTTCTTATATTTGATGAGACTTTACTTCACTAAAACTTTTGTTTGGTTTGTAATTTTATATTATATATGAAGATCCTACACCATTTGTCTTTTTAGAATGTAGATATTATTATCATCTTTTTCCCTTTGTACATGTAAGTATTTCATTTTATTTTATTTATAACTTTTTAATCGATAAAATGGTTTAACTTGGATATGAGACATACTTATTAAATGTATTGGGTTATAGGTTTAGGTTTTCATAAACGATTAATAAACTAATTGTGTCATGAGTTGAGATTTTCTAGATACAAGCTATTTAAATCACGGAAATGAGACATAATATGATAACACGAATTATTAGCTTTAGTTATGTAGTGGTCGACCAGATGCTTAGTAACTTCTTGTTTCATATCTTTTTGATACTTGATTTAATTCTTTTAACAAGTTAGGTTTTTGGAGCTCATTGCAACTAAATATACATGTTATTAGTTATATTGGATATAGGAACTAAGAGAGAGCCATGTAAATCCTATTGGACCTAGATGTGAGGGAATTGCCTCAAAGTAGTTGTGAAATTCACATACAATATTGTTATACTAATGGATCATTTTTAGTTTCACCTATAGCTTTTCACTCAATTATTTTTAGGTTTTCTATGTCAAATCTTCTATGTAAAACTTTCCCTTCTTTTACTGATTTTTATGTATATAACTACAATAATAACTTAGATTAGGTCTTGCAAAAAGTATTGTTCATGCTATGCATGTTTCAATAATTGGTATTAGATTTAAGGTTGGCATTCCTAGGGTTAATAAAGCTAAAGTAACGAGAGTTAAGGTTAACGGAGTAAGGTTAAAGCCAAGATTGTTAGAGTGGTAGATTGGTCGGAGCCTGATGGGTGCATACTAAAAATTGGTGGTAGAATAAGAGATGGGGGATTTAATATTTGTGATCGATACATTGAAAAGTCAAGTATGAAATCAATGAATGAGATGGAGAGACAAATTTGGTTTGTAGCAAATGGGCTCTTCTTGAGTTTGAGCACTAATGTTATGCTAAATCTACTGCCAAAGAAGATGATAGTGGATACATAATAAACTTAATGTGCTGTCTTACGTCCTTGATCCATAAGTCTTGAGGATAACCTATGACTAAGGACAACTAGATGCAGATACAATAGAGATGTAATTAACTTACGAACAATCTAATTAGTAGAGATTAATGGATATTTAGTAGCTGTATTTGTTCTTTGAAGAGATCTAGATGCCTTTGATTTGCTTACATTACAAGTAGAGGAGTTATGTGCTAAGAAACTTGATGGTAGATAGGGGATGGTGAATAAAGTAGTTGTTGTAATGGTTGTAATTAGGTTAAGGAAAATTGGTTGCTATGTTTCCTATCGGATGGATGAGTTGCAAAAGGGCTTACTGTGTATGTTTCATGAAGATTGGTACTAAGGTTATAAGCTTGTTTAGAGTGGTCTTATGTAAGAAATAGTAAATGTTAGAAATTCTATTATACATAAAGTTCAAGTTAGACAAGTTTTTGAATGGAAGTGCATGGTGTCTAATGTAATGCATATATCGAGATCATATTATATTGCTTTATCTCTCAGTTTAAATGATTGCCTTAAAGACTATAGCATAATGAGATTTAGTGTCATGAGGAGATTTATTAGTTATGAGATGAGTCTAGGTTTATAACTTGTTCCTATAGCAAGAAATTTTACTAATTAGTGATTTCCATGGTGGTGGTCAATCTTAATATGGAGGATTTAGGCATTGGTGTTGTTAGCTATGAAGGAAAGAACCAGCTATTTAGGTATCCAATGGCATTTTCTATTTTACTTCATTGGAGCGTTGCATGGAGTTTGTAAGTGAATGAATCTAAAGGAAGCTAGAACTTGAGATGTTCATAGTGCATTTAGTCACTTAATGGAGAGTTTGGAGAAAATCAAGCCTAGAGGTTATGGAGTCACTCAATGACTTATTATAGTTAAAATTTAATAAGAGTTGTCTTTAGTGCTAAGATTTACATCTACGCTTGTGTTTTATAGCTAATAAATGGCATCATTTTGAAATAAGATGACAAGAAGTGTAGGAGTTTATGTAATGCATTGAGTAGCTGAAGGTGAATGGTTAACGAGAGTAAAGTACATAAGGTCAAATGTAGGTGAAGCTCGAGTCTATATGCATACATTAACTTGTACATGTCCAAACCAAGATGAAAATTTCTTGAGTTTATGCCTTAATTTCGTATAATACTTAGATTTTGAAGCATGGATGGGAAAAGAAGTGGGAAAATGAAAAATATGGAAAATATCTAATTAAATGCTATTAAAACACTTGATGAGCCCAATCAATTAGGAATTTAGTTGGCCATATAGTGTATATTTATAGTGAATAAATAGTATCATATGGGAATATAGTTACTAGAGGCTTATGAGTGTGCAATATATTAGGCATTCCAAAGGCGAGTGGTAAGAAATGCTAAAACATAGGATTTAGGTGTAGGTGAAGATTGAGTTTATATACATGTGCAGGAAGGTGCAAATTTAAATCAAGAGGGAGATTTACTGAGTTCATATCTTGAATTTACTTGAGAAATGGATTTTGGACTATGAATAAGGAAAGACGAAATGGGCAAAGTGTAAAGTGAGAGAGTGATTCATTTAAGCATTAGTAGAACACTTAATGAGGTTGATCGATTGTGGAGGCCATGGCTAACTATATGGTGCATTTGATTAAGATCATGTTGTGATTAACTACAAGGGTAGTGAGGTGCTTGGATGTTTCTTCATTTGAGTTTTCTTAATGCCTAAACTATTTTCTTTAATAGGTTATTATTATTAAGGTTTCTTGAGACTCGATTGTAAGAGTGGAGTAGTTATGAGAACTATATATCATGTTGTGACTTTAGTTGATCATCCGCTACTCTTGCCTATAGGTTTTTCCTTTGGTTGTTTTAGAGTTGCTATTATTAAATCTTATGTATGAAACATTCTCTTTTTTACTTGTTTATCTCTTATGTATATATATTTTATGTTCTATAACCATAATTCATACTAAATCCTTAACAAAATGGTTTCAAGGCTATGGGTGTTATAACACCTATCCTTGAATAGAGAATACCATTGAACCAAGCACCAATGCCTTGCTATAGTAGCTTCTCTCTCTCTCTCTCTCCTTTGCCCTTCACTTTTAGAAATCTATACACTGTGTCCCTCTTTCTTCTTGTATGCTACTTGTGACGCCAAGCATAACATGACTCTTTCTCTTCTTAAATGACTTTAAGGCATTGTATACAAATCTCTCTCTCTCTCTCATGCATGTAGCAACTTAACCATCATGAATGGATTTCTCTCTCTTTCTCTATCTCTCCCCTTTCCCTCCTTCATTGTCCTTCCATTCATCTAGATTCTATTTCCTTCATTATAAACATACGTCTAAATGGGTCGCCTTTGCTATATATAGAGGAGACCCTCATAATATACCCCATTTTTAAGAAATTTATTTGTGATATGAGTATTAAATCATAATTTATCTCATAACTTCCAAAATAGACTTTATTATAACCTAATGGGAATTATAATTGCATATTTAAAATATGCTCATTTGTTTATAATTTGATAGTACATTTTGTAAAATATCATGTTTTTCATAATTTTTCTTCTCTTCATAATTGTCCCTAAAACATTCTTAAAAATCTTCAAAAGTTCATAATACCTAGTTTGTAAAGGATGATCCTTAGAATTGTATTCTTACTTTCATAATGTACTTATGGCATGTTTACTCGGGGGAATGGCTTCCATTCCTCTCTTATTCCTTGTGCAGCCTTCATTACCATTTTCTTGGTTTTTACATTTCGAAATCGTAATTCTTAAAAATCCCAATTCTTAAAAATCTTATAATAACCATTCTTAAACCTACCGCATAAATTGCAATTCCTAACTCATTTGCTTCTCTTTATTCCCAAAAATACCCTATGTCGAATTTAAAAATTACACCCTTTACCCTCATCAAAAATAGAATTAAGACTAGAAAAAACCTAAATTATCTCACTATTCATCTTGTTCATTATGATCTCTCCTCTTTGCCTACTACTTCTCCTTCCTCTCTCCTCTTGATCTCTACCCCTATGGATTTTTTTCTTATAATAAAAAATTATGCCTTCAGCTCTGCTTCTCCTTCTTCTCTTCATCTTGATCTCTAATCTCAATTTGTCCTCTTTTGCACGAAGTTGAAAAAAATTGAGAGAAAGCTGAAGAGAAAGTGGATGTACGTGGTAGAATTAGTAGATAGAGAAAATCTCAATCTCTTCAAACATTAATTAGCCTACCCTACATGGTTGAGCATTTAGAAAAATCTAAGATGAAAAAAAATTTGAACCTTTCATCAAAACTTTCCCTAGTCTATTCAAAATTACTTCTTTATGTTTGAAACCCATTTTGCTTGTCCCTTTTCCTTCCTCTCTCCTCTCGAGCTCCACCCTTGATTTTTGATGAAACTAATGTACACAAAATGAAAGTTTAATAAGTTTTTTTTTTTTTAAATCTTATTTACATAATTAATTAAAAAATTAGGTAACAAACATCTCGATTTGGAGCTAGGGTTGCTCGATTTATTCTACTCGAAGGTTAAGGGTTTGTAGTTTTCAAATTAGGGTTAAACTTTGTTGTTCAAGCTTGTATGTTTTTATTTTATTATTTAATTGATAAGGGCATTTTGGAAATTTCATATTTAATCCATTACTCATTCCCTATTCAATTCAATTAAGTGAATAATGTAACTATCATTACATTACACTTAAATAAATATTGTAATATATATTCTTAGCATATTAAACCTCCATTTGCAATTCCATTCTCACCCTATTTCATTTAGTGAAGTGAATGTCTCATTATTTCTTCATAATTATAGCTTAGCATAAAAGTTTGTAAATATCATGCTTCTTTAATTTTCTCTCTCTTCATAATTATCCATAAAGTATTTGTAAAATTCTTGTTCATAACATGTGGCTGATAGGTAAGCCATTTTTCAGTAACTTGATTCTAAAAGCTTGCCTACTTAATAGATTCAATTTATCCCCAAAATGTCTAGTTGTTTATGTGTGGTACAGTAAATTTATGGGAATATTTAGTATAACTATATATCCATATGGTATATTCAGTAATAATATTAATTAAACCTTTTCAATCATTTTTCAAACTAACAATCTGAAAATTTGAATGGGATCTCTACTTCCGATACCCTTAGGCTTGACAATTGACATGCAAATAAGAAGGAAAGAAATCGAATGTTAAAATATAGTATATTAATTCAAGGATAAAGATAGGATACAAAGAACAGAATTTTTAAAAGTTGATAGAAAGAGGAAAGATATGACACTTCCGCAGAGTGCATTTCTGCCTCTCTCTAAGATGCACTTAGACTCAAATCTCCCTTATAAAAACCTACTCTTGTGCTCTCTCCAAACCCATTCATATCTTAGACTTGACTTGAAGCTGAGAGTCTTTCTTTACAACACATACCTTCTATATATTTCCAATTAGAACCACTTGAAGCTAAACTACATTAGATCCACTTTAAGTCTCCCTTTCCTTTTCCCTTGATTGTCAAGAGCCAAAGATGTCCGCTTCTACATCCAGAACCTCAGATAAACCCTTCAAAGTGTATGAACTAACTCAGCACAGCCAATCTCCAATGACTATGGGGTTTTCCATCCTTCAAAGAAACCTCACACCCCAGTCTGGTGAGAGGAGAGGACGAAGAAAGGTGGCTGAACCGGGCCGGTTTCTTGGGGTAAGACGACGGCCTTGGGGCCGATACGCGGCAGAAATTCGAGACCCTACAACTAAAGAAAGGCATTGGCTTGGTACTTTTGACACTGCTCAAGAAGCAGCACTTGCTTACGACAGAGCTGCTTTGTCAATGAAAGGCACACAGGCTAGGACTAACTTCATATATTCGGAACACACTGCTTATCATCCTCTTCTTACTTCTTATGACGTCCAATCACTAACCTTACCTAACAATAATAATAATAACGCTTCACAGTTTACGCTTCCCAACACCATCAATCAAAATCAAAATGAGACCAAAGCTATGTTATCGTCAATGCCATCCAATCAGATCACTCCAAGTCAGCCAATCAACATTTATACAAGTAAAAACCAAACAACATCATATGACCACCAAACTTGTGAAAACAATAATTCATATGACTCTTCAAATGACATTGATTTCCTTTTCTCATCCAGTGATACTAACTCCGGTTACTTAAGCTGCATTGTTCCTGACAGCTGCCTAAGACCTCCCTCCAATAACAATTCCATCCCTAGTCCTCCTAAAAGTGCAACGGTTCATGATTATAACCATCCTAGTGACAATGCCTCAGAGCCACAATATTTTGACACATTGGTTTCTGATGCTTTTGGGACGGGTCAGTTCCATAACTCATTTTGGAGTGATCAGTTGACATGGGAATCCAACTCAGGCGATCTTTCTACCGTGATTAATACCCCAATTTCGCAGCTGAAACCGGGATGCATTGGAGGATTTGTTCCTTTTTCCGATAACAGTTCTACCTACCACAGCATGTTGGGTCAGAATAATGAGTCGTCGTCTTCGTCTACACCAGTCTGTTGCTCCCATGTTCCCAGTTTTGGTGAAACTCAATATGGTTATAGCTCACTCTTCTGATAAGTGCAACACTACTAGCTAGTTGAAGCGTTTGATGATGGAGAAGTGGCTTTTTGTCCAACATATTATAAATTACATCAAATGCTTTTATTTTATTTTATTTTTTTATCGTAGTAATAGTAAATTAATGAAGTGTTTTCACTGGATATGCTCTTGCTTCGACTGTAATGAATATCTAGAACAAAATGTTGTACCTGGAGACTGAGAACATCGGTGTTCATTTTTTGGTGAAAAAGAATTATTGTTTTGTTACTTTTTTTATAGTTCATATGCCTCCTGGTGAATAAGCACTTGCATGGGACGCCTTATATTTATAAATTTTGAGAGAAAATGCAAATAATTTTTTTAAATTTTGATTGCATAAGCACTTGCATGGGACGCCTTATATTTACAAATTTTGAGAGAAAATGCAAATAACTTTTATAAATTTTGATTTAGGTATAGATTGATTGCTTGAAATGTTAAAGTATAGTTTCTGTCTCTATAAATTTTGATAAATTGATAAATAACTCTTATAGGTTAAGAATAACTTTTTTAATTTTTGATTTTTATGTATAAAATATTTTTTAAACTTATCAAAATATACTTTAATTCTTTTAAACTTTGATTATAGTGTGACTTTTTTTAAATAAAAAAGGAAATGTCCTTTGTATTATCAATTTATCAAAATATTTGGATGGAGGAGGAGGGTTGGAAAAACACACTTTAAAAATTCAACGAATTAATCTATATTTAAGTCAAAGTTTAAGAAGTTATTAATAATTTTTCGTATAATCCAAGTTGATTTAAACTTGAACCTTTTAATGCACAAATCATCTCAATGTTTTTTAAGCATAAAATTGATATCTATTAGTTATTTAAATGTATGAATATTGCCGATGGTAGTATATGGTATGTAAAAGCATCAACTATCCCAGAGCTTTGCATGTATATGAGAAAAATTATAAGGTGAGAAATCTCTCAATAACTATACACAAATAAGAATTATGCAAGAAAAAGGCACATAAACAGAAAAAGTTACCGAGAACATTTTATCCTAAGGCTTCAACAAGAATGGGCAGCTACAGCTACAGGTATCATGACATATCCATACTCTATCTTATAGGATATATTGTAATTAAAACTTATAAATTTTTCATTATACTTTTATAATATTAATTTTAAGCTAGATTTTCAAAACCTATTAATGTATACATAATTTTTTTTAACAATCATGTTTGTATAAATTTAACTTGTTTTGGAGTATCTTAACATCTTGTCCGTTCAAATTAACTGCGTGAAGAATGCACATCCTCCATGACTTTGGAATATGACATGATAGTGACACTCGGATTATAGGTTGCGGGTGCAAATAAGTAATCAGTAAAGGTAAATTCAGTAGTTGGTAATAAAATGAGACAAAAGAGGCAAAAAAAAAAAAAAAAAATAGAAAACTTAGAAATACAAGAGAAAGATGGAAGAAATGAACTAAGAAATGTTTTAGGGTTTTTTATGGATGATGGACTTGGGTCATATTCTATACGTTTATTTCTTTTTTCCTTTTTGGTAGAAATTATTTGAAGATAAAAATATAATATTATATTACATTTATTATTATTAGTTAAGAAAATTTACAAGGTAAATATATGGTATCACAAAACTCGTATTTTATATACCTTAGATTACAAGATTGATATAGATAAATCATCTTTGTACCCTACCTACGGGAAGCAAGTTCCTAAAACCTATAACAAGAACTTATCCCGTGGCTTTCCATACCAATTTGAAACATACTTGGTCAAGGAGGATAAAGCAAGTATAGGATGCAATAAGGGTGTTCACCCACTCCTATTAGCTTATATATTAAGTTAAATTTGCTCAAAATTAGGCTTTTATGTATGATTACAACAAACACGCACCATACTTTAAATTTTGTGAACTTAGCATCACATATGTTAGAACAAGAACCTTAATGAAAGATTTTTTTATGATAAACCTCGAATCAAATGTACTTTGATGATAAGAAAATAGATGTAAAATGAGCAAAAGGTATTTTGTTATTACTAATCAAATTATCTAGTGTATAGAATATAGAATGTAATTCTTGAAGGTACTTGAGAAGAATTGAATGATCAAAAGATAGTTGAAAGATTAGAAATTGTGAAACCGGTATCAATAGTGGATGTTAAATTAGAAGTCGCTATTGCTAGAAGTTGATTAAACTTAAGATAAAGAGAACAATGTCAATCAGAAGCACAAAAACAACTACATTATTTTCAAGATTAAGGAAAAAATAAAAAGAACTAATTAGAAGACATAACTAAATAGAAGCACAAGAATTAACAAAACTACATATCAGAATCATAGGAGAAATATTAGAAGCTGGACACAATCGGAAGCTTATTATAAAAAGAATAAATCAAGACCCAATATTATAGAGATATATTTGGGTAATATATCTAGATAAACCAAGGGATACAAAATAATACTTATGAAGTTTTTAGAAACATGTAATACAACGTACTAATAAAAGTTTCCAAGTTTTTGAACCTAATACAAGAAAAGCATCTCATGATAGATAAGTATATTAGACATGACAACTAAGAAAGAAGATCACAAAGATTTAAAGATGCAAAAACCATACAACAAATGCTACCATATTGGGGACATTTGAATGTTGGAAGTAATGACTATTCAAAGATGAAGTGATTGATTAAATAGAGAGAAGAGAAGAGAAAAGAGCAAAAAAAAAAAAAAAAAAAAGACAAGTGCAAAAGAGTTACACAAGATTTTGTGATATTTTAGCTTAACTCATAAACTTTATTTGGTCTAATAGATAAGCTTTTAGCTTGAGAATTTCATATTACTTTGAATTATGAATGTAACACCCCAGAATCGAGCACATAATAGATCATTGTGTGTCCTTAGTCCCTAATGGCACGTCAGGCATAATATTTGATTAAAAACTCCAAATAATACTACAAAAGTCTCCAAATAATCTTATACAATTAAATTTTCAAATAATGCTAGAATAATAACTAATTAAGAAATATTGATACCCAATCACTCAATGCTATCACATAAGACTAAATAATCTTATTATTTAATTTCTTAGGATATTCTTCAATATCATACGTCATCCTCACTTTTCCCATTCCCGAGACAATAATAATTAGCTCCAAAAGTTATTGAAGTCAAGTAATATAATTGTAGGTCCTATATCTAAAAATATAATAAAGTAAGCCAAAGTCAAGTATACAACACATAACCACATGCGCATGATAAAAAATGCATAGTCATATGTGTAGAAATGCAAAATAAGTAATCTACACAATTGATTAATTTATCTTTGCTTTTAAGTCAATTACACAAACACACAGTAGTGGTCCTTACAACCTGATCACATCATCAACGTATTACAACATAGCGCTTGGTCGTGTCTCTTTAGGCTCCTCTACAACCTAACGTTGGGCATGCTTCTTTGGGCTCCTTTACAACAACCTAGATCATTTCCAAGCAAGACTCTACTAAGGACAACGTATTGCAAAGATTATTGGGGTTGCCAGCCAAACTCAAGCAACAAAAAGATACATAACTGAATATACATTTATTTAATTTTAAATTTTGCTATCTTAACAATTACATACAACAAGAAAGTATCACATACCTAGATATTTAGAATCCATTACCAACGAATCAAGCCTAGCTTTAAATTATAGAAATAGTAAATACTCATTAAACTTTTCTAAATATTGAATAAACGATTTCTCCTAATTAAAACTCACTTTTAGACTATTTAAATCTCCTTAAATTTACTTAATGAAACATTGAAGGGGTTTACTTTAGAAGTAATAAAGGAATAAAACAAAAAGAAGAGAAAAAACTTAACTTGTTGGAGCAAAGCTTACGACATGGTTAGGGACGCCATCATGTCTTTTTAGCTATGTAACTTACTAAGTTATACTTCACAACTGTAAGGGACATAACTAGGGATACGATCGTATCTTTCAGTCATGTAATCTTCTAGTCTACCAGGCTACGCCACTTACTACAAGGGATACGACTAGGGATACGACTAGGGATACAGTTATATCTCTTGATTGTGTAAACCACTATTTTACGAAAACTTTACTTTTGTTTTTTTATACTCTTTTGTAAGGGAACTCCATTTTTTTTTCCTCTTTTGTAACCCACCCTCTTTTTTTCCTCTTTTACAGAAACTCCATTTTTGATCGTGTCTTTTTAGTTGTGTAACTTACTGAGTTACACTTCACAACTGCAAGGGACATGACTAGGGGTACAGTCGTATCTTTCGGTCGTATAACCTTTTGGTATACTAGCCTACACCACCTACTGTAAGGGATACGACTAAGGATACAGTTGTATCTCCTGATTGTGTAACCCACTATTTTACGAACACTCCACTCTTTCTTTTTTTCCTCTTTTGCATAAAACTTTTCTAAACTCATTTTATCCTCCAACACCTCAATACATAGATCAAAACAAGCTTAAATTATTAAAAACAACCCGACTCCTTAACAAAAACCTCATTAGCAATGTATCCAAAAGTCCACATCTCTAAACCCTTAAGTCAAATACAATATTTACTCCATCAACATCAAAATTTTCCATTATTTTTATCACTTTAACCACCAATTCATCACCAAAAGCTTCTTAAATAGAAAGATTATAAGAAAAAATCCTCGGTGTAAGGGATACTTTACCTTGATTTTGATGATTCTTTCAAGTTCTTTGTTTTCTCACAACTTATCAACACATAACCCTAAATATATCAATACGTATCACTTAAATTCTATAATTGACTCTTTACTTACTATTGGAAGTCTCCAAAGATTGTGTAAGTCTTGCAATTCCTTTCTTTAGATGACCTATATGACTAAGAGGGATTTAAAATCAATCTAATTTTTCCCTTTAAAAACCATTAAGTTTTAATAAAATTTTTAGCATACCTTAAGGGTTTCCTAGGTTTGCAGTGGAAGAGTCCTATTCTTTAATGCCAAGAAGTCTGAATGCGCTTCTAGAAAATAGTGTAATATATATTACATATTGGCTAAGTTAGGAGACTTACATACTACCAACATTATCCCTCATTAAACTATTGCTTAAGACCTTAATACTCCTTACTTATAACTTAGTCATCCTTTATTCTATTTTTATGACTTTATTCTTTTATATCCCTTTTTTTTATTCTAAGGTATTACATTCTCAGACACCCCCCCCGCCCCCGCCTTAAAAAAAACTTTTGTCCTCAAAAGTTGCTTAAACATTAAGGTAACTTTAGAGACTTATTCCTATAAGTTTTTTTGATTTCTAGGTAAGTTGCTTCCTTAAGCCTTACTAATTATCTCTCCTCCTTAAGATCATCATTATATATTCGACTGTTTGTCTCGTTATAAGATCATTCTTAAAATTGTTATCTACTGTTCACCAAATCTCCTATTATTGTTATAAATCTTCAATTACTTAAGGTTTCTTCTTTAGTCCATCATTTGTTGTGCTACTTTTATTATAATTTAACTATGGAATTCTGATTATTTTTTCTTTTAACTTATCTCCATTATTATGGATCTACATAACTTGATCCTTAGCCCAATTTGATTAAAAAAACTCAAGATTATTCGGATTACTTTCCTAATAACATCAAACTATGACTAGGTTCTCCCTAAAAGTAATATTTCTCTCTAAGTCAACTCTTAACAACTAAACTTCTTTTATTTATTTGAGAGCTCTAACTTTGCTAGATTAAGAATATCAATTATTAGTTTTTAAGTAACCTCTTATTCATTATCGTTACTCCACTACACCTTAGCATATGAATAAATTCACCTTCTTTAGATTCTCTTGAGTATCTATGATTCCACTTAAATACCTAACTCTCTCTCTTTCTAACTTCGACATGTACTTTAATCCCAATCACAAAATTGTTTAGGTCCTTTCAACCTTACAATAAATTCCTTCCACTTATCTCATATTACTTTCCCACTACTCCTCTACTTGTTGACTAACTTGTAATAAATTCACCCCATAACTCAATAAATTTTGTAACACTTTGTAACTCAATAAATTCAACTTCAACCTTGTATTTTCTTCTTTTATCTCTTTTATATTTAAATATTCTCTCCATCCTACCTTCTTATATCATTCACTTCTTACTTATCAATCATTTAATTATAATACTATTGACATTAGATGAATAATCACTACATTAACAATAGGAGCTACACGCAAAACATTTTTTACAACCTCATTTCTTTCACTATTCTATAACTCTCAACATATTAGAGACTTAATTAAACAACAAATGTTCCCATCTTTTAGATCTTATGATCTTATAATCTTTAAACAATCTATGACTTTATGGACGAAAGTTTAAGCTTTTAGAGTCTGTTAAAATTCTTCTCTCCACCAATCATCTGTTTTGAGAGTTCTCACTATTTACACTTCTACTACTGCTACCATAATTTAATCTTGAGTTACCCATTCTCTTGTGATTTGTGTCGAGCTCAAAACTGTTAGATTGAAGGGGATACACTTATTGCTATATCTTGCTTTTGGTGTACATATGTTTGATTGATTTTACCATATTACTATAATTATTATGATATATATAACACAATTAATTTATTGTAATTGATTACATTTAATCTGTTCAACAATTAAACATTGCACCATATATGTATATATATATCTCATTGACTCGTATTGATTACTTATGTAAATTCATTTGCATCATATATATGAAAATTAGTTTAACAATTGAATCTGCAATGGGTATTAATTCATATTAATCATCAAAGCTATGTTCATACATATCATGCATATACATAACATACAAAATCAACTTAATTGAAACTATAAGTGGCTTTGATACTACCGTTGGGATTTAGAGATCTACAAATCTCTTTTCACATCGGATTTTTTTTTAAACAAAATTGAATCCGTAAAACGCTAATAGATCCATGCAATAAATAAAATTGATATGAGTGAAGTTCTTTTACTTATGCAAATTTAGGTTGCGTTGGTGATGTGGATCTATTGGCATTGCGATCTTAGAGCCCCCTCTATGGTATCCACACTCGATATATACATTTCAATACTTCCTGCTAGCACAAAAAAATGAATGCAAGAAACTCTCATAATTTCTCACGTTTTACTCTCTATTTTTTTTTCTACAAAGTTTCTTTGCGAGTCTAATGTTAACAATATGACGTCAGTGTAACCTTAATAGAGAGATGTCTATATCTATATATAGACCAATGAAAATGTTTTCTAGAAGATATTATAAGATTTGGTGAGATATTAAAGGACATTAATAATATAAATATGTTATTTATTATTTTTCACCAAAAATAATAAACATAATTATTTATCAATCTTAAATCATTCAGAATAATAAATATTTCAATACTTCTTACTAGGTTTAATCTAAATAAACCTATAGCCTATTTTGTTCACTCTTTGTGTACGATCTTGTAGGTTCACTTAATATTGGTAATAGGCCTAAAAACTCCTTTCAGGCCTACAAAACATAAGTGGCCTCTAGTAAGATGTAATGTGTACCCAAATTAAACGAAGATTGTTGATTTGACTTTACCTAATCCATAACTTATGTTATAATCCTTTTGTCACATGATATCATTATAATGAGAATCACTTATGGCATTAATCAATGTAGTGATCTCATAGCAGGTTAGTCTGGTACATAGTTCTCTAACATGTACCTATGAGTTTGATTTGTATCTCTATATAAATAAACATCTCATGATTATCAATCAAACCTTATACTAGATTTAATTCATTATTGTTCCCATAATAATGAGCATCTAGAGGCATTTGGAATAACTATACGATTATTCAAGGATATTATTATAAAGTAAACATGTAAACAATATAATAACAAATGGCTCTTAGTTCATAAAATGTAATAACGACAATATCCAATAATTGGCCTAAGGGATAAGCACTAACAATATTTACACATACACTTTAACTATCATATTTTACTATATAGATTTTATTAAATTATTTAATATTAACAGATATACATAATTATCTATTGCTTATAATATATTGTTTCGATTGTTTCCAAATGTACATTTTATTGGTCAAATTGCATTTCAATTGTGCAAAGATCGTCATAAGTTGATATTTTCTATAATACCATAGAAAATACCTATTTTACTACCTAAAGTTTTCCAATTTTAATAAAGGCAATATCATTGAATTTGTCTGAACTTAACAATATGTATTATGAGTTCTATTCAAAAGATACTTTCTAAAGGGTGCTTTTAATCTTGGTGTACAAGTAAATCCATATAGCAAGTAATATCGCATTAATATCATATCATTCAATTTACCCTTAGCATATGTTTATGATAACCTTGTTCATATAATATTATGAAATAAAACAAAAATGATAGATAATCATATTTGTTCAAATTATGTAAATTATTATATAATTAAGTAATTAACATATTTTAACCAAATATTACTAAAAACATGTATTGGTTATTAATGTAAGTCATTTAACTAGGAAAATTTATAGTAAATAGTACAAATCATCAAATAATTCTAAAAAATTCCTATAAGTATAAAAAAATATATAGGATTTAACTAGCAACTTGTTTCATTCAAATGTGATTATCACTTAATCAGGTAAAATTATATTTTTGCTATCACATCCCAACCTAGTACAGAACACACCATCACATAAGAATACTTATTGAAAACTTAACTTAATTTGCTCATTTATTAAAAGATAACTTTGTTTACTTGATAAAGGGGTTGCTACATCAGAGTTCAGTTGGATATTCTATTACAACTTATGTGTACAGCATAATATTTACATCAAAATGTGAACCGGTTTTTTTTTTTTTTGGTCATCTTCACAATAGTAGGAATCCAAACTTAGTATAGGTTCCATACAAAAGTTGCCGACTTCGAATTACACTCTCAATATACATCCCTCCTTAGTATTGGGCCATTCATGATGCTATTAATCTAAGGATAAAATATTTTATCACCTTAGCTACTGAAGCTGAGTGAGAGTGGATAACAAACAATACAATATAGGTAATAACATAACTAAAACATTGCAATCATAACCAGCAGGTACAACTTCACACATACATTAGCCCAACCAGGCATTTATTGCTAGCAATGCAGTATGTTATGCTCATGCGCGTGGCATGCACTGGTAGTAATATCCTATGCCCTTCAATTTTCATCTGGTTAGTCAACATAAATGAGCATTTAGATACAATGTCTAGGAACTTATGGGCAACCAAGAGCTGCTTAGGAGTAAGACCTCTATTAAACTAGACTATACACTATAGTAGTCTACTAATATAAAAAAGGGCAATAAGAAGCTACTTAGGAGTAGGACCACCAACTTTGTTTTACAAAATTAGATTATACACTATAGTTCTCCAAATCAAAGAGGCAACAAGGCTAACTTAGACTATACACTATAGTCTACCAAATCTGTCTATCAAAATAGTCAAGATGTTTGGGCAATGTAAATCTATATGCTTCCAAAAAACTGAGTTTATAAAGCTATGATTTTTCCTTGATCACTTGTAAGCCTCATTTTGAAAATTTTAACCTGTAGGTCGCTTTTATGCCATGCCATACTGTACAGTAACAATTCGGGAATATCATTTAGCATAGCCAATCTTCAAGTTTTATTCATCCTAGTTATCTAACTTTAGTTTTCGAACTCTCCTTAGTAGAGATTTAGCATCTCACTTAAAGTTTACTTAGGTGAATACTTAGAAGATTGAGTTAGCAATTACTCAACTCTTAATGTTAGTACAATAATTCGTAATGCCACATCAACACCCAACATCAGCATAACAATTAACCAAGATATATTTACTGTCATTCAAAAATCACCACGTTAGCATCCACTATAGTAGAATATCAATTCACCTAAGATATAACTATATTCAATCAACACAGCATCAAACATCATACAGTGTTATGAATAGCAATATATCTACTCTAAGCATGTGTTAGATCCACTTACCTAGGCTTACTAATAGCATGAAATCCTAAACTCAATGACGTCATCCTTCCTTAAATATCACACTAATGAAAATATAACATAATCTTCAAATCAGCTATAGGTTGAACCTAATCTCTTATAGGCTTTTACTATTGTGTTTTTAAACTTCATTTGATCATATTTTATTCATTTCTTATTTGATTTTAGTAAACTCTATATCGTCACAATTGTTATTTTAAGTATTGTTAAGATATCTTAAGAATCAAGATTAATGAATATTGTCAAAAGCTTAAAAATACTATTTCGTACTACTGACTTGATCATACATTACCATAATTCCGTAATTGACTTGAATAAGTTTTAGTATTGAACTAAAAACCCTAAAAATCATATGCTCCAAACTTGTCTAGCAACACTTAATATACCCCAAAATTTTTGTTTTACATGAATTTGACAAATATTTTACTAGTACTAATTACTATATTACATATTAAGTCAATGTATAAGCTTATATTAGGAAAATACATGATAAATAGTATATGAGTTGGATTAACTCCGCAAAAAATCCTATAAACTCACAAAAATATATAGTTTAATTATTGACCATGAATTATGCTAAATTGGCTATTATCTATTTTTACGAAAATAGCAGTTTTAACTTGAAATAACGGAAAATTAGGAAAAATAAATAAATTTATATGTGAGATAAAAACCAAATGTTCCAAATATCATTATAAACTTCCAGAAGTCAAAACATGTAGGGCTTATTCATTAATTTTATTAAAAAGTAATTATTTTAACAATTCGGTAAAACTAACAATTTTATTCAAAATAATTATAAAAAATAGTAAAAATGCTTAATTTAAAAAATCTTATTACACAATTAAATATATATGTTAGTTGTAGTATATACAAAAATTGAACTTGAAATAATATCATCATTTAATATTTATAAAAATTAATTCAATTTTCTTCCAAATAGGGCATTTTTTTAAGGACCTTATATTTGCAATTGTTATTTAACTAAAATAAAATTACTACATTAATTTTCAGCTAAAATAATCCTAGAAAACTAAATTTCATAATTAATTAACATTATTTGCTATTTTTAGAAAATTAATAAACTTTTGGCTAGAACTTTGATTCACTTGATTCGGCCGAATCCAACCACCTCCTAGTCGCCACACCTTATCAGAACAACTAGGTGTATCACCTTCTCTTTAACCCCTAAGCTGCTCCAAGTTAGGTTATAGTTTGATACGTGAACCACTTTAGACTAATTTCTACCTTACTTCTTGTTCTATTTTTATTTTATTTTATATTTTAATTTTTTCCAATTTTCTAAAATTGTGTTCTTACATTTTCAGGTTTCTAAAATATTGGAAATGATGTTTGGAGTCTTATTTATAGGCTTTAAGATTTTTAAATGTCAAAAAAGTAAAATAACATATGTCATTTCCTCCTTTTCCTACAAGTTGACTAGATACCATGTGTCGTTTTCTTGTTAATCTTGTGAAAACTCATGTTTTCAAGTCGTCCCCATGCTGCCACAACATTTGGTGACTCATCCATTCATTAGTTTAATTAATTTTCCTTACTTTGATAATTTATTATTATTATATGTATATATTTAATATATATAATGCATATCACATGTAAATACATATACATTACGTATAATTCAAATTTATTTATTATTTTTAAAAGTTAATTAACTTATCTCTAATACCTCGCTATATCTAAAAGTTTAAATTTCACGTTTTCCATATTTGTTGGTTTTATCCATAAATTTAGATTTTTCTTTAATTAATATTTTTATATAACTCATTTTGAGAAATTGACTTTACTAAAATTACTTTATCTAACTTTTCTAACCTTACAGTAAAGTTTAAAATAAAATAGATAACATAGCCTAGCGCTCTAAATTTAGGAGCTTGGATCCTAGAATTATCGTATTAGCTTGAAATCCTAGAATATTACATTTGTCCTTTGAATTGTCACCAAATTAAGCAAATAATATTTTTTATATGAAAAATAATTTCTATTAGGCCATAACATCAT
Organism: Lumnitzera littorea; assembly: GCA_024138015.1. Lineage (NCBI taxonomy): Eukaryota > Viridiplantae > Streptophyta > Magnoliopsida > Myrtales > Combretaceae > Lumnitzera > Lumnitzera littorea. The sequence continues at coordinate 66,590,637 of JAMXBB010000001.1, read as the reverse complement.
TAAAAGTGTCAATAAGTCATTAAGTACCACTTTCACCAATTATCTTTTTTAAAATCAATTTATTTGAATAAATTCCAATTTTATTGGCTTTTAGGCTCATAAATACAACAAATATCAAATAAGTATGAAATCAAAATCGAGCTACATTGCATTAAATAAGATGTAATAGGGATCCTATAGAAAAATTTTAAGCTCAAAATAATATCATTTGATATATTTTTTTTAATTTGAAAATTTGGATGAATAGTGCATTTCTTAAGGAAATATATTAAGTTTTTAAAATTTTATGAAAATAATTATACCACATGAAAGTACACCTAAAATAACCTAATAATAGATGTTTCCATAATTTTCCTAATTGGTTTAATATTTTTAGAAATTAAATGAAAAATAGGGCAGAAAATTAAACCAACTATTTGCTCAAGCTTCGGTGGTCGTTGGTCAGCAAGGGGCAGTCAAAAGAGCTAAGTGATGGGTCCTCTCTTGGTGGCTGCAAGGGCTTGCTATTAGGTTGTCGTTTGGTTGCAATAGAGTGGCAAGGTACCTTATTTTTTATTTTTTTTTTTTAATTTTCCTTAAGTGTTCTAGGGTTCCAAAATGTATAATTAAGGTATTAGTATCCTATTTATAGTGATTTGGGTTGGCTAAATTTTTTCCTTAGTCAAATAGAAATTTTCTTCTTTTTTATTTATTTATTCTTTTAAGGAAAAGTAAGTAGGAGGTTGCACTTTGCCCTTGATTTACTTTTGATTAAGATATTTGATTGATTTCTAAGCTGCCACGGTTGATTTCAGTAATTCCCTAAGTGGTTTAGATAGGTTTTGATTAAGTTTTAGTGTAATTTTAGTGTTTTAGGCATTATCCATTAATATATTAGAGGTTTTTTTAATATACATGTATATATCCTATATATTTGTTACATGTAATGATTAATTATATTTATTAGGTTATGTTTCATTCATATTTTTAATTTTTACAATATATTTGCATTCAAAATTTTAGAATTTACATCTACTTTCTCATATTTAGTGATTTTGTGTAATTTATGGGTATATTTATTATATATCGAGTATATTCATATAGTACTTTATGTAATATTATTAATTTTTATAGCTTAAATAACTTATTTTTAGAGTTTCATTGTATTTTAAGCTTAATTTTAGGGGATCCGATGAGTTTTACACTATATTAAATAATTATACGTTTAAGGCTAAAATTGGGATTTTATGAAATTATTTTTTAGAATCTAACTTCATTAGGTCACTTATACTAACTTTTCTAACTTAATTGTAAAGTTTGAGTTTAATTAAATAAGTTTTCCCGAAAGTCCTAAAACTAGTTATAATTATCCTAAAAGTGATTTTAGGGGCTTACATTTCCACCTCTTCTTAGAAAAAGTTTGTTCCTCAAAACTTTCTCATAACTACAATTATAGGGCTAACTTTTTGCATGATTAACTAAATTTATTGTAAGAGATCATTGACTTGTGATTCTGAAGTGCCATGGATGCTTATCTTCCATCTTAGTTATTGGTTCCTAAGTTGCTTTTGCTTCAAAACTGCTACCCCATTGTACCTTAACATGAGCTCTTTGTTTCTTAACTTTTGAACATGATTATCTAGTATTTTGATTGGTCTATCTTCAAATGTCAAAATTTCTCGAAACTCTACAAGTTGTAATTCCATTATTGCATCAGGGTTCTTTACAAATTTCTTCAATATTGAGACGTGAAATACGTCATGATATCCGGATAGATTTGGAGGTAGTGCAAGGCGATGATACTTTGCCTACCTTCTCTAGTATCTCAAAGGGGCCTATATATCTTAGGCTCAATTTTCCTTTAAACTCAAATCGTTTGAGTCCTTTAAATGGGGTTACCCTTACATATGTATGATCTCTAACTTAAAATTCCAAAGGTCTCCTCTTCATGTCTACCCAACTTTTGTATCTATCTTGAGCTTCTTTCATTTTTTGTCAAATTATTTGTATTTTCTCATTCATTTGACCTATCAGGTTAGGATCAAGCATTGCATACTCTTCATTTTCCCAATACAAAGGAGATCAATACTTCCATTTGTATAAAGCTTCATATGGAGCTATTTGGATGGTAGCTATATTGAGTGTCTCTATTAGAAACTATATTAAGTGGCACTTCATGTAATCTAACAATCTCCTACACATATAGATTAGCCATTTTCTCTAATAAATAGCAAGCACAATAGGGTAGAAAATGTGCACATTTTGTTAATTTGTTAACAATCACCCATATCAAATCATGTCCAGTTCGTATTCTAGGAAGGGTTACAATAAAGTCTATTGTAATATGGTCTTACTTCTATTATGGTACTTCTAACGGTTATACTATACCTCTTAGTCTTTAGTGCTCAGCTTTAACTTACTGGCATGTTATATATTTTGTTACAAATTGTGCTACATCTCTTTTCATTCCATGCCACCAAAAAGTAGACTTCAAGTCTTGGTACATTTTATTTCCACTTAGGTGTAGCATATATATGTGCTTCGCTCATTATCTCACTTTATAGATCAAGAACTTGAGTTACATAGATTTGTTCCGTACATCTTAATACTCCCACTTCATCCATCTTGAAATCAGGTAAGTACTCCTTGTGCACTAATCTAAACTTGATTAGCTTCAAATCCTCATCTTCATCTTGTAGCTCCTTAATTCTATCATGTAAAGTTGGTTGGATTGCCAAATTCATAAAACACATATCGGTGTCATACCACTTGAATCCTATTTCTAACTTTTCAAATTCTCGAATCAATTCTTGTTGTACAGTGAGAGAAGATATAACTTATCCATAGTTTCGATGTCTAAGTGCTGCATTAGCTTTTTGAAGGTGGTAGTTAATGGTCAAATCATAATCTTTAATCAATTCCAACCATCTCTATTGCTGTAAATTCAACTCTTTTTGAGTGGAAAAGTATTTTAGACTTTTATGATTAGTATATATCTCACAATGTTGCCCGTATAAGTAATGTCTCCAAATGTTTAGTGCAAAAACTATTGCATCCAAGTCAAGATCATAAGTAAGGTAATTCTTTTCATGTAGCCTCAATTGTTGTGACTCATATTCTATAACTTTTTCGTCTTGCATCAGAACACATCCTAACCTATTGTGGGAAGCATCACTGTATATACTATACAGCTTGCTTAGGTTTGGTAATGTCAATATTGGGGTCATAATCAATCGATTCTTAGGTTCTTGAAAAGTCCTTTCACACTCTTCATCCCTCTTAAATTTTACATCTTTTTGAGTTAGGCAAGTCAAAGGCTTAGCTATCTTTGAAAAATCCTTTATAAATCATCTATAATAGTTAGCCAATCGAAGGAAACTTCGAATATCTATAATAGTCATCGGTTACTTCCATTTGTTTATAGATTTGATCTTTTTTGGATCGATTGAAATCCCTTCTCTAGACACAACATGACCTAAGAATTAGATCTTGTCCAACTAGAATTCACATTTAGATCACTTTCCATAAAGTTTATTATCCCTTAACTTTTGTAAAGCTAGCTACAAATGTTTGGCATGTTCTTCTTTACTTTTAGAATATATCAGTATACCATTAATGAAAATAACTATAAATCTATCCAAATACGGCTGTTATATTCTATTCATCAAGTCTAAAGAAAGGCAGAGGAGAATTAAATGTCAAAATTGATACTCTCTCCCATACATTAAATGAGGTTCATAAGAAAACATTAAATAATGAGAAGAATTTGAGTCAAATACTAAAAGGACAGAGCACCTAAAAAGATTCAAAGAATGAAGGGCAGAAGCACTTAGAAGTAGGAAATAGAATAGAAAAGGAGTGCCCAACCAAAAGGAAAGACAAGAAGTTAGGAAACAAATGGATTTCGCAAAATGGAGATCAAAGGCAAAAATTGCGGACAAAGGTTAATTAGGTAGATCGATAAGGTAAGTCAATTAAACAAAAGCATGTCAAAAGAATTACTTGTTATTTTCACAAAAAGGTTGTGCATTTGGAAAGAAACTATCTTTATAAATTTGATATGCGGTTAAAATGGCAAAAAAAAAAAAAAAAAAAAAACTTAACTTAGGTAAGAAAACATAAAATGTAATTAAAAAGGAGACAACTTTTCCCAAAGTGCCATAAGACAAGATATCCCGCTTTAGTCACTCATTCAAATTAGTCTCTTTCTCTCTCAAATGAATCTCTCAATAAACCTCACTTAAAGAAAACCCTGAGATAATCTTTAGCACAATGATACCAAGAAATATGAGGAATTGATTGTATAAGAAATAAGCATGGAACAAATAAGCAAGACTCGGAAAACAAAGAAGAGATCACAAAAGAAAACCTCAACACTAGGCTCACTTTTTAAAGTCATCGAGGTAAACATTGTAGATTTTTAATTCTTATTTGAACATGGGATAAATATTAGAAACATGTTAGAACACCAAAGGTAGACAAAATTTTGTGAATTAAAGGACCAAATCTCTAAAGGACCAGTAAGAGACATTTATTTGAATCTAGGTAGAAAGATATCTAATATTTTGGAGCTTAAAGTGAAATAAAATCCTATTAGGATCACAAGGGAGGATATAATAAATTGTTTTGGAGTGAAAGACATAAAAGCTTATTCTCTTTTACAAAATTGGACAAAGAAGGAAGTTCTTAAACATCCAAACAAAGGTGATGAAGTTTTATATGTGAAGGAACCTTACAATCATTTCCTTGCTGTTGTGGTTAAAATTTTGCATAAAGCAGTGTTTTACTGTTTTCTATCTAAATCTAGAAGTATAACTACCATGACCCTAGAGCATGGACAAGTGATTTTAATGATGATGTCTTGATATGAGTATGGTTTTACTTGAACAAAAGATTAACACATCCATGAGAGGTAGAGGAAGCATAGTTCTAAGGAATGTGATCACTAGATTGTTATAATATAAAGAAATTGTGTTCACTAGTGAATCACAAGACCTTGTGTTAGAATAAAAAATTATTGGAGCAGAGACCTTTGCAAATTTGAATTGGGAAGTGAAGATTTTGGCCTGGAGCATAAAAGAAAAAGTAATGTGTGGTGCTAGTAGGTTGTAAGATGTAAGAAGTAGAGAAATACAGGTGAAAAGGGAAGTAGAAATTAAGAAAAGGAAAGGAAGTACAAAAGAAACATTTGTGAAAAGAAGAAAGGCCGTTCCATTTGAACCCTTTGAACAGTTCCAACATCTACTAGCCTACCTCCAGAACCTTCACCTAAGTAAACCCCATAAATATTAATTGCTTTTAAGAGAAAAAAAAAAGTGAGGAAAGAAGTAAAACATCTTTTTGTCTTAAGGAAAGTCAAACTCTAAGGATAGGCATTGTAGCTTAAGTTGCTTTGGAATATGTTGAAGGAGGAAGGGTAGAAGAAGGTAAGTTAGATGAGATAATAAAGGAATAAGAAGAAGGAGAAGAAAAGGATGATAAAGAAGCATAAAAGGGAGACCAATATAAAGCTAATGCAACTGAAGAAACAGATGAATTCTCTAAGATTGAATCCACTAGTCCTTAGAATAACAACAATCCAAGGATAGACATAATAACTTTAGGAAATTTGGGAATGTCAAATGAAAATAGAAGGGAGGAGGATAAGGATAATGAAAGCTCAGTCTTTGAGTTAGTTGATTCACCCTTTTACAAAGCATTAATAAGAGGAGTTCATCGTGTAGTTAAGAGTGAAATATGTTAGATAATTGATAAGGTTAAGGAAGCCATCTATGGAGATTTTGCTAAGACAGTTAAGGAGCTGGACAAAACTGTGAAGGATCTTAAAAATGATTTCCATGATTTCAAGGAGCAATTCTCTAGAATTAATATTCTTAAATGACTTGAATCTATGGAAAAAAATATTAACTGAGTAAAATGTCTACTAGGAGGAAAATCAAGTGAAAAATTTCCTAAAAAAAATGTACTATTCAAATTATCACCACCCCCATAATTAGATTGAAGATACTAGAATTTTTTTTTTTCATGTTTAAATACATTTGGAAGAATTTAAGATGATGGCTAATGAACTGTTTCTGACTAATTTGTGAACTATGAATATTATGATGATTAAGTCTTACAATTCAGTAAGACAAGGGGAATTTATATTGAAACTAACAATTTTATGTAAGAATAAATATTTATAGAATCTATGATTATGATAGATTTGAAATTCTTACTATGAGCATGAAGTGATAATGAGTGAATCAATTTTGGGAATTATTTGACCATATGATGCTTCATTTGAACTGTAAGGAAATGTAAGTCTAATAGAGACTAAAATTATGATATGAATGACTAATCAATTTTATACAAAAATACATCTAATAAAAGAGCTTACAATGTTTGTGCTTCAAATTATAAGGTTTTGATTGAATGAATATTTTGATGAATAATCCTTAAATGTTATATCTTATGAGTGATTTGTAAAGTCAGAAAAATTTGATAACAGCTGTGAAATAATTGAGTTTCATGAATGCATAATATGGCATGTCATGATGAATGATTTTTTGATATATGTGATGCTATATACTCTAAAGTTATGCAAATATTGATTTGGTGAATGATATCATGATTATGTGTAATGAATATGAACTGATTAGATAATCTTAAAAGAATGACATCAAAACCACAAAAATTTAAGAGGAGAGAATAGGATGATAAGATCAAATAATGTCTATTTGTTAAAATCCAATAATTTTAAGAACTCATGAATTCCTAGTTATTTTTTCATGATAACAAAAGGGGGGAAAATGGAATAATATAATAGAAAGGGGAAATATAATGAAGCAAAAAAAGAGAAATAAATGATATTACAATTGTGAAATATAAAAGGGGTGATATATGAGATACATTTGTGAATTTAGAAGCTATCAAGAACATGAATATTTTGACAAAATAAGAGATAGCCTATCAAGAGAAAAAATTGTTTGATTAGTGGCTTGTCGGAAGAATAATTGTTTAAACAAGTGGCTCGTTCATTTTTAGATACAAAAAACAAATATTTTGTCATCATAAAGAAAGGGGGAGATTGTTAGAATAGGAACTTGGATACAAGATTTTTTAATGATAAATCTTGAATCAAATGTATATTGATGACAACAAAATATATTTTATAATGATTGAAAGATATTTTGTTATTACAAATGAACTTACCAAGTGTGCAGAACAAATAATGTAATTCTTGAACATACTTTAGAAGAATTGAATGACTATAAGTTACTTGAAAGATCATAAACTATGAAACAAGTATCAGAAGTGGAAGTTGAATAAGAAGATACTATTATCAGAAGCTCATTAAACTTCAGACAAAACAAACAATGTCAATTGGAAGCATAAACACATGGCTATATTATCTTCAAGATGAAGGGAGAAAATAAAAGAATTGATTAGAAGACAAAATTGAACAGAAGTGCCTACATATCAGAAGTGTAGAAGAAATATAAGAAGCAAGGTGCAATTAGAAGCTTGTTATAAAAAGAATAGATCAAGACTTAGCATTGTAGAGATATATTGGGTAATATATTTGTTCATGCGAAGGGATACAAAAGGAATATTTATGAAGTTTTTAGAAACATGTGATACAATAGACTAGTAAAAGTTTTTAAGTATCTGAACCAAATGCAAGGAACGTATCACATGATGGATGAGCATATCAATCATAAAAACTAGGGAAGAAGATCACAAAGATTTGAAGATGTAATGACTATACAATGATTACTACATATTGAGAATATTTGAACATTAGAAGCCATAACTATTTAAAGACAAAGTGATCAACAAGATAGAGAGAAGAGAAGAGAAAAGAGTAGAAAGAAAAATAAAGACAATGGCAAAAGTTGAGCTCACAAACATTTATTTTATCTAAGAGATAAGCTCTTAGCTTGAGAATTTCATATTACTAAGCATTATGCGAAAGTATGAGGAAATCTATAGTAATCCTCAAAGGAGTTACTAATTTCTTTAAAAATTAGTGTAATGTTGTTTGAGAGAATTTATGATGAAGATTCTGTAAACTTAAGATTTGGAGGTATCATAGGATTGAGTGAATTGTTGACCTCTATGTAAAAGTTTTCTTCAAATAGTGAAAGTACGATGTGGATAGTTGTATCTTTAGTCGTGGGTTAGAAGAGTGGAACGACACACAAGGCAAAACCATTATAAATATTTGTCTAATATTCTAATCCCTATACTCTTTATTGCAATTTATTTATCGATTGTGTGATATATTGCCCAAATATTTGATTGATTGCATATTACAAGTTTATCAAAATCATTTGCACAAGATTCAATTTTATGATCAAAAGCACATTTGATATGTTTACTTGTTTGAAACTTTGAATTACTAAGTGTTAAGAACAAGTTCATTTTGGGTAATTGATATTGAACATCAAGAAGTAACAGTTTATTAAGTATTGAAATGTTATAGCAATCAATTCAATCCATCCTTGTTGATTGTGCACTTAGACCAACAATATACAAAGTTTATATGTTACTAGTTTTAATTTGGTATTATTTAATGCATATATGAAGCTATCATGTGTTGCCTTTCTCTTTACAATGTTTTCATTTTCAAAAAAGATGTAACATTTTATTTCAAGAAATTCCTCAATGAAATCATTATTTTTGTAAATGTACCGAACTAACTTAATTTGTATAATTTGTGTAAGTTATTGTTGAGGTATAATATTTCCATGGAGTAGGATACTTAAAAGTTCAACATTGAGCTATTATGTCACGAATGAAGGTTATAGAAATAATAAACCAAGTTTATGACTAATTTATATTTTACAATCTTTTGTGACAATTTATCTAAGTTTGTATCAATTCACAAAGTTAGAGCGTAACGCCTTAAGAGTTGGAATGTTACAACCGATTATGTGTCCTTAGCCTCTATTGATACGTTAGGCATACCTTTAACTAAAATCTCTCAACAATCACCATTTAACCCCCAATACTATCATGGAAGTTTTAGTTCTTCAAATCTATGAAGTGTTCTCAAATAAATATTTTACTAAAATCTAAGACTAGACTAAAACTTTCATAACTACAAAATAGACTTTACAATTTTCTAAATGTCTTGATAGAAATCATATAAGGTACTCCAACTATTTTACTTCAACCACATATTTTGACTAGAGAAGTCTTGGGCGACTTTTTGTGACCCAACATACAAAGAGATGTATAAACTAAAAGCGTAATAACACATTTCAACCAATTCCTCAACCTTACTTAAACTATACAGAGCCATTTGCAACATCACAAGAATATACACAATAGTCTACTACATTACCATAATATTCGAGTCACCATACTAAACTTCATAAATGCCATGACCCATGCTTATTCCTAAAAATTATAAGAAGGGATGAGTCGATGCTTAGTACAGAATATGATGGGAATCAGCCTCCGACTATATCCAAGCTGAGGCCTATCAATGCTTGCCGAGGCCGAGCTGCAACCAAAAGGACGAAGGGAAGGAAAATGAACACTCGACATCAACTCTATTGTCAGTCAAGGTGTTAAGAAACTACAAGGCCGAGCACTCGAGACTTAAGAACCACTCGGCATAACATCAAGAGATTTGTGCTGATTGATTCTAGGACTCGAAAATTATGGGTCGACCTTTCTGGTGTCTTAGCCAAGTTACGCGAGAGTTTAGAGACTCCTTCCCAAACCTGTACATCAAATTGCCGACCCCATCTGGTATAGAACTACTATTCCCAAGACATATCGAGTGACTGTATGTCGACTTCTGTAAAACGCATAGTTTTGTATTCTTGTATATGTTTTCCCGTATTTTATTTCTTGGCTTGATTCTTTAGGGTTTAATGTTTTATACATTATTTATAGTTTTGCCACTAGGGTTTACAACTTGCTATAAATAGTAACACTTATACTAACAGAGACAAATACAAATAGAGATAGAGAGTTATATACAGAGAGTAAAACTTTCCTCTTTTGAGCAAAGCTATACTTGAGCTAGTAGAGCTTACGTTTGCTAGATTATTGAGTATTGTTTACTCTCTTTAATCTTTGTCGTGTTCTTATCAATCTTGTTCTTAGGATTATGGTGAACCCTTTCATTTGAATCAGTTTGTGAGTCGCATCTAACCTTCATTTGTAACCTCGAGCAATATTTAGTATTCGTGAGTTGTATCGAAATCTATTTTGAGGTCAAACCCCTAATTGTTTTTGTGTCTTGGTGAGTTATATTCATCTAAATTTACTATCAAAACCCTTCCTGTTCTTGGTACCCATTTTTCTTTGAATACCCATTCCTCTTCATTTCCAAATCCACTGTTGTTTCTTCTTTGATCCTTATCATATTTATCAGAGCTTTGGGGAGACATGGGTGCTAGTGTTTTTCAAAGTAGATTTGTGGTTCTAACATTTCTATTAATCATTATTTTGTAGTGTAGTGTATTTTTCGTTGTAGTCATAAGTAGCTGTAGAGGTCGAGTAGTGGTTATTTCTAGGTTACTATTATTGTTTTTTGTTGTTTGCTCAATTCTCTGGTCAATTATTGTATGGACAAGAATATCTAAGGATAGTGTCAACAATACTAGTGATAGTCTTTGCGGAAGCTTGAGGCAACGTGTTGATAACCTAGAATATTAGATTCAGAATCTTACTAAGTTTATCCAAGAACTCATTGGATTAGTTAGAGGTTGCAGATAGGATGGTTGGGAGGAAAGAAGGGAGAGAACACCCACAAGTGGAAGTGGTTCTAATGAACTCGATCAAGATGAGCAACAGTCGAGAAGAGTTGCAAGCTGAGAAGAAGAAAACACCATTTAGTGCCGAGAAGAGGAAGTGAAAGGAGTGTTGACTCTAAAGCAAATCAAGAAGCTTGGAAAAGAGATTTGAGGTTGAGAAGAGGTGTAGTAGAGTAGAGCTCTAATAGAAGTGGCCGAACCAAGGAGAATCAACTAGCTCAGAATGCAAAGGATGAACCCTGAGCACCTGGTCGAGGACTTGAAAATATAAAGCTGAAACTGTTGACTTTCTGTGGAAGTTGCCGATGTAAACCCCACAAATTTAGTTTTCTAAGTATAGAAACAAACGTCCAAACTATAGATGATTTCTTGAACTCAAAAGAGCCAGTGAGATTTAAAACAAATTAAAATCTCAATCCAAAACCTCAAGTGGATACGAAAAACCTTAAATCATCAATTGAACCCCTAACCGCATACGAAGACCCTAAAACCTCGAACCTCATCAAAACCCTAAAATGATAATCGAAGATTTAATCCCGTAAGAATATATGAAACCCTAAATGTGTAAAAACATTAGAGATTGTGCCCTAAAGTAATAAAAATCCTAAAACTATAACTTTAAGGATATAAAAGCACTAATTCACCATGATATACCCTAAAACCCTAAAATCCTAATTGATAATATAATGCTCATATTTTGCTAAATCATTAGTAAAAGGTTAGAGATGACCCTCATTCATGCTTATATGATTCGAATCCTCAAGTAATCCATTAGAAACTAAGATAATGAGTCATAGATTATATTTATCCCTTAAGTATGTGATTAAGATAGTCTCACTTAGAGTTAGGATTATAATTGAAGATTAAGTTATATGTAGTGAACTTTAATACTCAAATTACTACTTTTTGCATTTGTTATCCAAAGTAGTTTATCAAATGAGATATATAAGCTATAAAGACCTAAAGTAAGACCTCATCAACTATGTTTACTAATCAATTCACCAAATACCTCATTTCCTTCATTTTTCCCTTAATTTCCCTCAATTACTACATTATGTGCACAAATTTACATATGCTTAAGAAGAGTTGACCAAGTCAACACATGTTGACCAAAGTCAACATTTTGAAAAGTCAACAAAAGACTAAAGGATAAATAAAATATCTACTTCTTCATGATGGCTTCTCTTATCTTTTCTTTTGATTTTTCTCTTCTCTTTCTCCTCAATTGTTGCTGTCCACTTATTCTTCAACTTGACCCCACCATTTGTTCTCTTCCATTATGACAACAAAACAAAAGAAAGAAACAAAAAATCCTCCTCCATTGCCGTGAGCTTCCATCTTCCATTTCACCTTCAACATCTTCCTTTTTGTCTCCTTAATTCCAACATAAGCAAAGGTATGTATCTAAGTTACTTTATCTTGTTTTATCTTCTTCATTAGTTAGTTAATTAGGTAGATTAGATAAGTAGTTATGTGTTTAGTGTTGTCTTGAAGAAAAGGGAACAAAGTTCCCATCTTTAAGTGTAGAAATCTAGGAATCATGAAGAAGAAGAAAGGAAAACATGAATATGTGCTTAAAGAATGTGTACATGAGGTAAACCGAAAAGAAGGGAAGCATGAGAAGCATGGTACATGAGTATTTTCCATATACATAACCTAAATTAAAACAAAACCTAACCATACATACTTATACTACTTTAATTACACACTTAAAAACACAAAGGAATGGAATTAGGAAGCTTTTCTTAAGGAAAAGATTAGGCATACGAATTTTTGTATAAAAATACGTATATGACCGTATGGGTATATGGGTATGTATACAAGTATAAATACGGTATAAGTATAAGTACATGTATAAGTCTATGTTTAAGTATACTAGTATACATATAAGTATAGTAAAGGTATATGTATATAGTAGTTTAATTGAAGTATACATAAGACATTAAGACATTACATAAGCATGAGGTAAGGCTTATGTAATTAAATGATGAAGTAAGCAATGAGGTAATCAAAAGATGACATAAGCAATGACATAAGCGAATGATGATGTAAGCTATGACATAAGCATAGGTTTAGAAAATGAGAAAATAAGAAGAGTGTATAATAACTAAGTACCTAAATTAGTAAATCTTAAGACACCTTCTAAATAGGATTATACTTAATTAAGTACATGAATTAGCAATAGCAAAGTAAAATTCTCTAAGTATAAGAATTTAAGGGTTAACTAAATCATTAAGTATAAATAAAGGATCTAAATATGAGTAATAAGCATTATTAAGTTTTCATAATTAAAATTTCAATAAATTTAGCCCATATCATAAAACACGGGTCTTAATGTCCAAAACGGACATCATCGTATGAATGTGCGTCCGGAAACGATGAAAAACGACTATAAATTCGTAAATGTTGAAAATAGAATGAAAAAGTTACGTACGATTAGTAATTAGGTTTAATCGAATAAGGGCTGATAATAATCTGAGTAGAATTAGGTAGATAGATATTTAGAACCATTAGTTGAGTCAACTACTTATTATCTCTGTTATCTCGTAATGATTAGGTGATCCCGACGAGGGCGAGGATCTCCCGATCGGTTAATACGATTAGAGCAAGTCATCATAGTCAAGTGAGTACTCCCGATGACTCTATACTTGTTTGTGCTTGTAGTTAATGTACCTAAATTGAATATCAATAACTTGATGCATGGGGTTTCGGGATATGCGTGTGCTTGATATTGCTTGATTATTGTAAGAAATATTGTTAAATACGATAATTGATGATTTGATGGTATAATTGATTTTTATATGATTTGGATGGTTTGTTGATATTGATTAATCGCCTTATAATTTGACCTAATTATAGTTGGCTTATCTTAAATTAAAAGGGTTATGCATTATCCATGCATCTCATTTCTTATTATGGCCGTTACTTCACGCGGTTGGTAATGAAGAGCCTTGGAGGGATGGATTCTCACATGATTTGATTAGTACCATGCAGGAGCATGGGTACAACAAGACCCTACCCTTGGCTCGCGGGTTCTATTAGTGCCGGAGACGCTAATCGTAGGTGGCTGGGGGTCGCGTCTAAAGACCACCGCTGTAAGGTGTGAGTGTGGACTGCAGGGGCCACCTCACCGCTAGGCTTGGGATTTTGTGAACTATTGAATTTTTGGAAATGGGAATGTATTTTTGTGAAATACGGAATTCAAAGTTATGGGTAAAAACCCAGGTCCTAGAGCCCGGTCGTGATTGGTGCCAATGAATCTCCAACCCTTATCTCGGAGGGCGTTAAAATCCGATATTATATGCAGTACCGATCAACTGCATATATTGTTTGGCATTTTATGTGTACATGCATTCATATGGTTGTCATAATTTGTTTGATAACTTATTTGCCAGTATGGTATGAGGGATAGCTCATTAAGCTCTTGTAGCTTATTCCCCAATAGTCTTTCTTTTGCAGGTTTACATATGATGGGATTGGGATAAGTCTCGAGTGCTGAGGGTGAGATGAAGATATGTACATTAGTGTTAGGATTAGTTGAGATTTTTATAGGTGATACATAAACACTTTTTGTAGAAAATATTCACATGTTAGAATTTAATATAATTTAATTCTACCTACAGTTTTATAATATTGGTATATCCTGTCCTATTATTTGGTAGGGGATACCGATTCTCTGCGGTTCTGAGGAACTGTAGGATATCAGACATCCATAATTATTTAAAATTATATATTATGTCATGTTACAATAAATGAATTACTTGAAAATCATTAATCTTAGTGATTTATTATTTAGAGTCTTGCGATCTCTGACTTGCAAGACGGTTTTCATATCATAGGTGCACATATGTTATGGAAATTCTAGGTAATCCTACGAGGCCCCCTTTCGGGTCTTGACAGCTGACCTGAAGAGTTCCTTGATTGGGTTCCCCGAGTTAAGAAGTTATTTGAGTGCTACGAGTACAATAATTGAGCAAAGGTTAAGCTTGCTTCCTTATCCCTTGTTGAATATGCAAGTCTTTGGTGGGATAAGCTGGTTGCCAAGCAAGATGCTGAAGGAGAAGAGCTAATCAGAACATGGAGACTTATAAAGCGATTGATGAATCAAAGCTTTGTGCCATCCTACTTCGAGCAAGAGATGCTCCATGTCTTCTAGCACTTGAGATAGGGCCAAAACATTGTTGAAGAATGCTTGCAGGAGTTTGAGACCTTGATGACAAGATGTGAAATTGCTGAGCCACAAGACTGCACCATTGCTAGATTCCTGAGTAGACTCTGAGACAACATTGCCGACATAGTTGAATTGTAGTTGTTCAACTCTTTGGATGAGCTAATTAATTTGGCATTAAGAGTAGAGAGGTAGGGGAGAAGAAGGCATCAAAGGCCGAGTCACCGACCTTAACAAGGTAACCTTGAGCTTGAGAGGAATGTCGAGAGAAGGCAAGAAAAGAAGATGGAGAAGGGAAGAAAAGAAGATGGAGAAGGGAGAGTCTAGTCGACTAACCTATGCTAAGAAAAAGATTGCCTAGAAAGAGAAGGCACCCAACAACAAGGCCAGAGAAGTGAAATACTTCAAGTGCTTAGGCTATGGACATATTGCGTCCTAATGCCCGAATAAGAGGGTTATGGTCTTGAAGAGCAAAGGGCTTGAGGCTTAAATCGAGAGTTAGAGTGACAAGAGCTTGGATGACCAGTTGATAGAAGATGTCTATCTCGAGGACCTTGATAAACTCTTGGTTATGGCAATACGAGCTAACCTGAAAGTAGATCCTAGATAAAGGGAAAATTTGTTTCATATGCAGTGCTTAGTACAAGGGAAGACCTATTCCCTAGTTATCGATGGAGGTAACTGTACTAACATCGTCTCTGTCGAGCTAATGGAAAAGATAAAGTTGTCGACCTACCTGCACCCCTGACCATATGGATTAAAGTGGTTTAATGACAAGGGTATGATCCATGTACATAAGCGCGCTCGGATTGCATTCAAGGCGGGATAGTATGAAGATGAGATTGAGGTTGATGTGGTCCCTATGAATGCCGCAAATTTACTTCTTGGCCGACCTAGGGAGTATGATTGGAAAGTGATCCATGATGGCTTCCTTAACACTTACATTGTTTGAAAGGATGGGAAGAGCTATTGCTTGATCCCCATGAGCGTTGAGGAAACCCAGAGACACTTGGCACCTATGGTGAAGAGAAAAGGGAAGAGAAGTTTATTTGGCATCCTTACTCATGTTCAATACTTAATATTGAGGACGACTTCCTTTCAAACCCGTAGTAATGATGGGAATTAGTCTCTGACCATATCCAAGTTGAGGCCTATCAATGCTTACTGAGGTCGAGTTGTAGCCAGAAGGACGAAGGGAAGGAAAATAAATACTTGGCATCAACTCTGTGGTCAGTCGAGGTGTCGAGAAACCACTGGGCCGAGTACTTGAGACCTAAGAACTACTTGGCACAACATTGAGAGATTCGTGCTGACTGATTCTAAGACTTGGCAATTATGGGCCAACTTTTTTGGTATCATGGCTAAGCCATGCGAGAGTTTAGGGACTTCTTCTCGGACCCATACATCAAATTGCCGACCTTGTCCGGTTTGGATACTATTACCTCCTAGGAAATGTTGGAATGATTGCATGTTGATTTCTATAAAACGTACAGTTTGTATTCTTGTATATGTTTTCCCTTATTTTATTTGTGGGTCCGATTCTTTAGGGTTTAAGGCCTTATACATTATTTATGGCAAAGGGTTTAGGACTTGCTATAAATAGTAACTGTTGTATATATAAATAGATATAGACAGACATAGAGAGTTATATACAAAGAGTGAAATTTTCTTTTCTCGAGCAAGGCTGTACTTGAGCTAGTAAAGCTTTTGTTTGCCGAATTATTGAGTGTCATTTACTCTCTTTAATCTCTCCCGTATTCTCATCAATCTTATTCTTAGGATTATGGTGAACCTTTTCATTTGAACCAGTTAGTGAGTCGCATCTAACCTTCATTGGAAACCTCAAGCAACATTTAATATTCATGAGTTGTATCAAACTCTATTTCGAGCTCAAACCCCTGATTGTGTTTGTATCTTGGTGAGTTATATCCATCCATATTCACTATAAAAACCCTTCTTATTCTTTGTACCCATTTTCTTTGAATATCTATTCCTATTGATTTCCAAATCTACTACCGTTCTCTTCTTTCTTGTTTCGATCCTTATCAGAATATACAATCACATGTGCATGAGTAAGCATTCACAATGCCATATGCATCAGAAGAATTAGTAATGCAACATGCATTAGTTTATTATCTATATTTTTAGCCAAACAACAAAACAAGGGTGCTCATGACCTTAGTACAGTACATATAATACCATATAGTATTGGTGTGGGTCTTCCCCAATATCTTAAAAACCAAATAACATCCTAAATCTACCTAGATCATTTCCAAGCATGACTCCAATTAGGACACCGTTGTATAAGGATCATCAAGGTGCCACCTTAAGGTCTAGTCCTCCCAGTCTCTTGGACCTAGCCAAGCATATGCAACACACATTCATTTAATGTCTAATAATTATTTAATCTGGTTATATCACTATTTTAGCAATACAACCATCAAGCAAGTATCCTGTACTTGGTTTAGTTGTAGAACTAGGATCTAACTTTATCACACTCTTAGAACTTGACATAACATAAATACCAAAACTCAATTTATGACTTATACTTATATTAGAACAATACTTGCACTTAGTCTTTAGACTTGATTAACAATGCTCTTTAACTTAATAGCTTAACCAACTTACACTTGCAACTTAAGTTTGTTGAGGTACCTAGGATCTCTAAGAGGATGAATTGGTTCATAAAGCATTTAGGGTGATGAATCATGTTTAGAAAAATTTAGGAAAGGGTTTAGGATAGGAAAACAAACTCAGAAAGCCATGAAAAACTCGAAGAAGCGTTGCTACAAGAAATAGGGGTCATGGCATTCGAACGATAGTTCAACTGGTGTCCATATGCTATGCTTAAAAGGAGAAGAAAAGCCTATGGCATTTAGATGCTATGGGGGATGGCGTCTAGGCGCCTATTGCAATTTGCAAAATTCTATAGATTATAGCAACACGATCATCCCCCTAACATACCCCACTTCTTCCTGATTTGGAAAACAACCCTTCGTGGCTTAATATCTTAATGCTAAGTCAACTCCATACCATTCAAAGTGCAAATCAAAACATCCCCTTACAGCCAAAACCTCATTTTAACTTTGTTATTCAAACATAAAGCAATGAAACAACATATACAAGATATGCAAATGGGTTTCTAGCTTTAGAGATTTGTTAATAGCATGTCCACCACCAAAAACACATCGAAGGATACACGTAGAACAACCTTAGACTTGCTTTTCACAGAAACCTATGGGTCAGGACAAATTTTCAAGAGTTTTGACTAAAAACTTATTGAAAACCAATTTAAACCACCTTACCTTGATGCCTTTCTCCTTTGATTAACTTGCACTACCAAAATCTAAAGTAGAACTTCCAAAAGATCTTTCCAAATTCGTTTTTCTTGCTAACCTTGCTAGAAAAATGAATTTTCAACATTCTTATTTCAATAAACTACAAAAAAGAGAGCTCTGTGACTTATCAATACCTTGATGTGATAGATAATTCATCTAAAACATTAGAATCTCCTCTTAGTTAGCAACACATACAGGAAACCCTAGCACACCAATGAGGTACGTGAGTTGTGTTTGAAGAAAGGGTTTCTCAAACCCTAGGTAAGGCTTTTATACTTGAGGTTTATGGACACTTCTTATGCCCAAACTACTTTTGTTAGTTGTTACCAATACTAACCATGCCCTTTAGCTTATTTTACCAATAATCTATCTTTTTCTTTTTCTTTTTATACTTTATTTTTCCTTTATTTAGGATTTTACATGGAGTGACTTGACAACTTTAAGGATGTTTACAAGGTTTAGAGTAATGTTAAAAAAGTCAATTTACTTTAATGTTCATAAGAAAATTAATTTTATGGACATTTAGGCTAAGTTACTTCTATATATTTATTTTATGAACTATAAAAATCCTACATAACTTTGATTGCATTTACATTACTCGAAAACAAATGACATTTATGAACATATGCAATTTTGCAACATTTAGAGTAATTTCATTAAAAAATAGTTTTTATGAAAATATAAATAATTACAAATTTGATTGTCACAACCTGAGGGGGTTAGTCGTGGCAGTTGCTATATAACATACAAAGGATTGCAGATTGAATTCCCTTACAATCGATGACCTTTTTATACGATACACAAGCCTACGGCTATAGCTACGGCTTCAACTAACTACCAAGAGTACACAAGTATAAGTAATATCATTTCATGATAAATAATAAATTATAGAAACATAACACATAGTCTATTTATATAAGAATTTACAAATAAGAAGTTTGAAACATGTCTTAAGTTAAACCAGTATATTAATTATATATTCAACTCTATAAACTATCGGAAATACTCTCTGATCACATCCAGCTTTCACATTGACCTTATGTAGAACACTAACCTCGGGCATGTGACGGCCTGACTTCACAAATAGGTCGGCCTGTGAAAGAAGACTATAAAGGTATAAGCTAACTAGCTTAGTGAGATGATTTCCCTCAACCATACAACAATCAAGTTATACAATAATTAAGTTCAATCAAATGAATGCATGACAATCAGTATACCAAACAAATATATGCAGGTGACTAGATACTACATGCAATTCAGATTTAATGCCCTCTGAAGTTAAGGTTAGAGATACATCGGTACAGTCAGATCCGGGTATCATATTAGAACTTATTTCATAACGAAACTCTGCGTTTCATATTTAAAATGTAATGGTATATCCATTATCAGTTTTATCAAAATGAGTTCTACATATGATTGTGAGTAGGTTCACGCAGCCCTCACTCACCCCTAAACGAAAGCCTCTAAACTTGACTCTTAGCCAAGCGGTTGGTGCCTCAACGCTTAGTCATCCTATGGGCCAAGGTAAAGTCATATCGCAAGTATGCACCGTACGAAATTTATAACAATCAATAATCAACTCACGTATGGCCTCTTGTTACCTCCATATAATGTGACTGCTGGAATTGGTTATGCGGTGTATGATTATGCGTGATCCAAGTTAACTTTTTTGGTCGAATAAAATTAGGTCTTATTTATTCAGTGATCATTCCAAGTCACAAACAATCAATTTTTAGTGAATCTATTATGCAACAATCAATACATTATTGTAATTTAAAGTAAATTTACCATTAACAACAATTATCAGACACAATACACATTCATTTATCTATCATAACTTATATTCACTAACTATAAATACAAACAAGTATGGAATCATTAGGAAAAACTCACTCAACCATAGCTAATGCATGAGTCGTAGTAATCTGGTAGCAGCTTAGGGTCTATATCAAAATCACCTAAGAATAATAAAAATTTGTAAGTTTGGAAATTTAAAACTAAACCAGTATTGTAATTTGTAAGGTTTACTTCACCTAGTTATATGAAATTGTTGATTCGAGCTTTTATCGAATCATGTGTAACTTTTTTGTTTTAGCTCGGATTATTATGAATTTATAGTCCATTTTAATCGTTTTCGAGCGTATTTTCTCATAATGAGGTTCGTTTTAGACGTTATGACTCGCAGTTTGAATTGTGATATAAAAATATAAAAAAAATTATTATTTTAGTTTAAAAATTATAAAATATTAATTATAGCTTTTTCTTAATATATTTTTTATTTAATAATTATTTAAATCATATAATTGATATTTTTATTATTTTAAGTATACTTTTCCAATTTTTGAGATTTTAGTCTTATTACAATTATTATTATTATTATTGCTATTATTATTTTTATTATTCATTATTTTCTTATTACTCATTTATATTTCACGATATACATACACACATATATATATATATATACTTATACTATATTTGATAAATTTTATAATTTTACTTTAATGAATAATTCCTAATTTATGGTATTTTATATATATATATATACCTACTCTTCACATAATTATGAATTTATTTTATTTAGTAAATATTATTATATTATATATTCTACTTACTTAATATTCGGTATATGTATATAGTATTTGGTATACAATATGTATACTATATGTTATACATATACTATATGTTATACTCGGTATACCACATATATACACTATATGTTATACATATACTTTATGTTATATATATATATATACACGTCATATGTAAATTATGTATATATGAATATATAACTACATATAGGAATATACAATTACATATATACTATATGACTACATATTTATATATATATATATATATCTAACTTATTTGTAAAAATACTTAATACATATTATATGTAATCTTATAAATACATACTAAATACTCTTACCATATATTATACCTATGTACATACATGTATAAATACATATCTTTATACATAAATATATATTTCAATTTAATTACTTATGCATACATACATGTAATAGTAATGTTATATTTACTAAAATACAATACAAATACTACATATATACATGTACATACTATATAATATATATCTATACTACAAAAATAATTTTACTTACCTATTATTTTTAATTTTTTTCTTCTTCTTTTTTTCCTTCTTCTTCTTCTTTTCTTCTTTCTTCTTCACGATTTTGGTTATAGTTTTTCTAGAATTTTGTTTTCTTCTTTTGTTTTCAATTTGGTTTATATTCCAAATTTTCCTTCTTCTTCTCTCTCTTTTTTTTTTTTTTTTTTTATGTTTCAGCAAGTTAGGGAGGAATAAAATAAAATAAAAAATCCTATCCTAATCTCTTCATTTATGAGGATGGGACAAAGTAATCATATGTAATTTTTCTTCCTTTATAACTTAACACTTGGCTTTTTTTTAGAGCATGTGGGTTGCTATTTCTAACTGATTTTTCTTGTGTTTACAGGATGTGGTAGCTAAAGGAAAAGAAGAAAGAAAGAAAAGAGAAAAAGAAAAAGGAAGAAAATAAAAATTAAAAATAAATATATGTAATTTTTTTAAATATATAAATTATAACAATACTCATCATAAATGAATTTTGTAATTTTGTGAAAATTTATCAATTTAATTGGTACTCATTACAATTATAAATTTTTACAAATTATTGTAGCGATTTTGTTAAAATTTTATGCAAATAAATAATTTAGTCGATAATTGTAATCGACTATAATTATATCACTATTGAGTAATATTTAACTATTTTATAGGCTTATAGTTATAGTTTTAGGGTTTCGATCAAATTCGAGTTCAATTTTGATTCATGGTGCATAAATTAGTTTTAGGGTTTTAGTATGCGATTTAAGGTTTTGATTAATTTTTAAGGTTTTATTATTGATGTTATATTTGATTTATTAAATTTCATAATCTTTTTTGTTACTAGCGTTATTGACTTATTATACAATTTAGGACACTCGGACTTGAATTAGGGTTCAGATTATCGATTTTCTAGGGTTTACAGATTGAAACTACAATCCTTATGTTAAAATTAGAAATTATGATGCGAGCTTATGAAATTATAGAGTCATTTACGACTTTTTGGTCAAAATTACAAATTTGAAGATGCTTATGGACATTTGTGGAGATTTAAAAACTATCAAGGAATTATGAATTGTAGGACCCGAGGTAAAACAATTTAAGTTAAATTACGAATTTTTATAATGATTTTAATTATTTAAAGGCATGTTACATTTGTTATGATATTAGTGGGAACTAAAGTAGGTTTATGATCATAATACGATTTCATAGACTTCATGAAATTACAAATATTTTGTGCAAATTTACAGATTATTTCGATGTTGCTACTTCTTCAAAATAGTTATAATAATTGAGTGAAATTACAAGTTTTTTTAATATATATATTTCCAAAAGTCATGTTCCAAATTTGAAGTGCTTTTACCAAAAACTTAAAGCAAATATTACATTCTTTAAGAGGAATTTACACTTGAGAAAAGGAAAAAGTATCGCATGAATTGACAATCGTCACTTTCAAATTACTATCATATAACAACTTTTCACGCGTTACAAATATTTTAGTGCCTTTTCTTATTGCAAAAATTGAAATTACAAATTTTCTTCCTGTCTTTTGAAACATAACTTTTTCCTTATTGTTTATTTTATAAAAAAAAAAAGGTTCAAGGGAAAGAAAATGAGAATTAAAAAACATCATCAAAATTATTTATATAATTTTCATATTTATTTTTCATTTCCTTTAATTTTAATTTTACAACATATTGATTAAATGTTTAAAAAAGAAATGATCTTTAGGTCAGTTGATCCATCCGCTCACTGAACTTTAAAAATGTCATTTTATGGAAGTCATTTTTATTACAATAAGTTAGTTATTGTTGACAGAAATTTACATTAACTAACTTTATCTTTTGATTTGTTAGAACCTCTATACCTTACGGAATGTGGATCGATGGGATACCAAGGCCGTGGCCCATGCAATATGCAATAAGCAACGAGGAATGTGCAAGTGCATTAATTTTAGTACAGTTAGGTTTATAATATTTGGAGCATTTAGATAAAACAAAAACGAAAAAATCAGAAGTGGAAGCAGTCAATTGGGAGTAGAAGCAAGGGACTATCAAAAGTTGGTCAAAATCTAAGGTGGCCAAAAGCTAGAAGAATTAGAACTAGAAAAAGTTTGATAATAGAAGTGCATGTTAGATTTTAAGTTCAATTTTAAAAGACCATAACTTTTGCATATAAAGAATTACAAGGTCTATTATATGTAAATAAAGACCGACTTAAGTTTCCTTTCACCTCGGCTATATAGCTTTTGGTTTGCTGCCATTTCTAAAGTGAAATTTGGGCATTTTGATAAGATACGAGCTATCAAGATTTTTCTTGATAGCATAAGCAAGTTTATATTTCATTGATTTAGTTTCCTGATTTTTTTTTTATTTTAATTTTGTTCTATTTCTTCATTAGTTCTTAGGTTTTAAGCCTATAAATAAGTCCATGAGTCAGTTCTATTGATTATTTCATGAATCATTAAAATTTTATTTTTTTTATATATATTTGTGTTTTATGCTGTATGTTGCATCAAAAGGATAATTTCGCTAATTAAGAACTGAGATTCTGCGAGTAAATTATATTTTCAATAAAAAAAAACAGAGAAAGGAAAAAGCTAGAAAACCAAAAATGCTGTTTAATTACTAATCTCTCTCAAACTAAAACATGCATATCTCCCTTAGAAAGAAAACAGCATTCAAAACCCCTCTCAAATAAACAAGATATAGAGTTCTTTACACGCTTATCACAAAACCTGATAAATGAGAACTTGACTAAAGTAGTAAATGCACAAGGTACTTAGTACAAGCAAGATTCCTTAAAAGACAAAGCTAAAAATCTAAGTTATAGAACTGGATGAGGTCTAACATAATAAAAAATTCTTGGATGAAGTTGCCAACAAAATACCTCATGCATGTGAACATCACCGCTTTGAGCAACAATGCGAGGATACGGATGGAATTGAAGATGAAGAGAAAAAAATGAGACAAGAAAGTCAGTAGGAGGAAAAAGTTGAAATTTTGATAGGTATTAAAGCCTTAAACTTCTCCTTCGAAGAAAAAAAGAGAAAAAAAGAAAAAAAAAAAAGAGATGACAAGTCATTGGAAATTAGCTTTGATCATAAAGTTATATAACAACCATTAGGTTACAAGCTTTTATATTAGAAGTTAAAATATTTGAGGCTATTTGCCTAGATTTTACTATGATAGGACTACATGTAGGGTTTTATACTATCAAATTCAAAATAGAGGTGAAAATTAAAGGAGTTATCCATGGTGGTCTATGGTTCATCAAAGATCACTTCTTCACCACTAGGAAATGGGAACCAAATTTCAAGGCATTAGAAGCATGTTTAATTCAGTAGCTTCTTGGGCTATGATACATAAGCTTCTATTAGGGTATTATGCTTGAAATATTTTGAAAAAAATTGATGAAGCAATAGGCCCTTTGTTAAGATATGATACATATACACTAATGGCTCATTCACTTCATTGAATAGAGAGGTAGTGTAATAACAATTCCCCCTCTATTTCATAAGATGAGCCCATTATAATGTTCACTTCATAGTAATAGCTATTTAGAGGGATGAAAAATCCTATAATAAAAATGGCTATTATGAAGATAGACCCCATGAATAGCTAATACAAGTCTATTCATATTCAATCCTACAACTATCCTTCACTCACCATAATCACAATAGGTTTGCATTGTCCCTATGGGCAAACCATAAATTGCAAACATGTGGAAAAGGCTTTATGAAGCATCATTCTCCTCATAAGAAGACTCCATATCACCACCATCTCTCTCTCTCTCCACATCCAATGCTCTATTATATTGATTTTCTCCCTCTCTACCTTTTAAACATTCGACTACTACTTTTAATTAGATTGATAATGTACTCAACTAGAAAACAACTAGGTGCTTAACTATTAACTAAACTGGAAATCTAACAGACATCTATCTAACTTAGATGAGGCAAGTGAATGCTTTAATAGTTTAAGGATAATTCAATAAAGGAATTACTGACATCTCTATAATGGGTGTTAATAGATAAATGGATAGTGCATTTTTAGGTTTTAAGTGGAACACAAATGTGGTTGTTTTAGGGATGATGACTATAAAGTTTAGGTCTTGATGATTAGGATGTTGAGAATCACCATAAATTTAATACTACTTGGTGCTCAATTATAGATATATTTCTTTTTAAGGTTAATGTGTAATTTTGTTTTGAGTTCAATCCATGTTATTGTTATATGTTTAATTAGTGTAGTGATTTGATGAAGGGGGCATGAGAGGTGTAGGTATAGAAGAAGAACCATAATGGTATGGTTTAGTGAAAAAGGGCAATATAGTCATTTTAATTGTATTATTGGTTTGTTTCATAAGGTGTTTTCTTATTGGGTGCAGTTGAATAATGTAATATGCTATTACAACCTCATTTAATTCCTAACGAATACAAATTCTATTATGGTTTTTTATATACAATGAAGTGAATGAACAAGTAATGTAGAAATAGGTCTTTTTGTAAGGTTTTGTATATAAGTAAATGCCTTTATTACATAATACTAATTGCTAACAAAACAAATCATTTGCAATATGAAGGAGTTGAATTGCCTTGTTATCCATGTGATTGTGCTAGGTATGATAGCTTGAAATACCCCAAACAGAACAATGAAGAAAGTGGCCAAAGGAAGGGTAAGGATACATGATCTTCCATTAGAGTACTGTTGATATGCCAAGGGACAACAAACATTGGTTCGTGATAAATTGGTAAAGATTGAATTTTAAATTGTTTTTTATATTTTGCGTAATTTGGAAAGAAAATAACAGATATGAACAACTTCCTTATGGATATGGCACACCACAAAGAATTGAAATATACTTACCTATCACGATATTACATATGTAACAAGCAAGTGATTTGATCACCACAATTCTTAGTAGAATTGATAAGATCTAGGGTTTTGAGAAATTCTCAAAGAAAAATGTAACCTTCACTAACTAATGAAAATAATTTATTACAATTTTTAATAAATCACCACCAAGGTTCTCTAGGGCAAAATTGTACTTATAAAATTAAACCTAGCTACAACTAAGTAGGAAATTTAGTAAAATAATTATAGAAATAGTAAAAACAAGAGAATACATGGTCATAGCTGCCCAATACACCATATGCATTCATAGGAAATAAGGTATACATGGTGTATATGTAAGATACATGGTCGTGTGTTCATTATTCATATGTAACTCGGACTTCATGGCTAGACATAGCCATGTCTCCACATTATGCAACTCTTGGGTCTCTAGTGCTCATAATACGGTTGTTGACATGATCATGCCATTAGTCATGTTACTCTTAGATGTTCTTTGCTCGACACAATCTTTGACACGGGTAAGTGGAGCTTGATATTGCCTAATTTATTTCTCCCTCTTATCCTTTCTCCCATCTTCATTAATTGGTAAAATTTGTCTTAAATAACTTGAAAATGTATGAAATACTATAGAATGAATTCAATTTCTCTGGGTATTAGGCCTTTAAACATTCTTGTTTGAAACAAACATAGTAGCTTATTTGCTTAATATTGAATGTTGACTCCACTTAATTGTAGATTCCCATCATTGCTCCAAGGTTGGAGAAGATTTGCCATTGAATCTTGAAGACAATCTTCTAGCACAAAGTTTGAAACAAATTTCATGACTAAAACTTTGAATGTTCTTATGAATACCTACAAATGAAGGTTACTAACACAAAAGGAAGTGTTTATCTTACTTGGTAATCAAAATACACCTTCCAAGATCACATATCCCTCTTCTTGAAAGAAACCATGCCACCTAAGAACTATAGATATGCCAATCCTTCTCAAAATAAGATGATAATCCACTTCATTTGCAACATGCCTTCTCATTCGTTCATTCACCACCCTTAATTCACTCCCACCCCCACCCCTCCTTCCCCTACCCCCCCTCATTTTCTTTGATAGATAGGAAAAGGGAAGTTCCTTTCGTGCCCCCTTCCAAAAAAAAAAAAAAAAATCCTTAAGGGCAAATACACAAATTGTTGATGGTTAATTTTCTACTAAGGACCTTATGGCCCATTTTGACCTTCATGGATCTCGTACTAGGCCACTTCGACCCATAGCTACCTTAAGGAGGCTTAGGCCCTAAATATGGCAAACTAGTAATGGGCAAATTGATCATGGCCAGGAGAGAGACCATGGTTTAGCTTGGTCGAGACCTTAGAACCTACATAGTAGATAAACTTGAAGATCCTACACTGTGGGTGAGTATAATCAATAGCTCACTAGGTAGGCCTAGACTATGGGTAGAGGAGGACAGTATCCTTGTTACTTTCCTATTTAGGAACGTATCTTCCTAAAGATATACTTACCAATTTAGGAGTAATTCATATCTAAAGAAGATACTCCCCATGAACCCTATAAATAGGGGGAAACCTAAAAGGTAGTACATATTTTCATACACACATACACATCATCTTCATCTTGTTCCACCATTAACCCTACAGACTTTATTGACATAAGCATCGGAGTAACTATGCTAGAATCGACTGTATTTGCTATTGCAAGATTAGGCCCACTATGGGTCTAAAGCAAAAGCCCTATAGGTGAAATTCAGATGACATCACTTAGTGTCGTCTATGGAAGGCATTTCTTTAAGGCTAACAATCTTCTACCCCTTAAAGAGAAACATCGAGAGTGAAGATGGTAAGAACCACTAGGTCTAAGCAACATGAATAGGCCAACATGGTGGCTATTAAGACGGTTGAGCTTATTCAAAGTCAAGTCATTGATACTAGGAAGGAAATAAAAGTCAAAGATAAGGAGATCTAAGGTGGCAACAAAAGTTGTCATCATGGCAAATGGAGGGATTCATGATCAACTGGCAAGTGCACTGGTTAAGTTATAATATAGTGGACTAGTAAAGTTGAGGTTGTTGATCCTTCGAGGACTGCACACATTATTCACTCTTACTTTACTATTCTACTTTCAAAGAGATATTAAAATTCAATAGTGAAATGAAACAATCAAACCCTAACAACTAAGAGGAGTAAAATTGAAGAACTACTAGTTAATAATGTAATAAATAAGCAAGAAACCCTAATTAACCATATGGATATCTAAACTTCGCCTCACCAAGAAATTAATATGTAATAATTCAATTAGTGCATTAATAAGAATCACTTCACTTATTAACTCTTGGCCTTAACTACACTTAATTTGAATTGATTTTGCAATATAGTAAATTAAGATAACATTAAGAACAAGAATTCCTTTTACAATTATTATAATTAACTTAGAAAGAACCCTATAACTTACCACTAAGATTATAGAAAATTCTCTTCAATTGTAGGAGATCTAATCATACATTGGATCTCCTAACCATAATGCACAATATCAAATAATTATATTGAAAGTCTAAAAATGACAACCTAATTAAATGAAAAACACACAATTGGATTAACAAGAAATAAGGAATTTCATTACAATAAAATAAAGTATGCACATTACATGTCAATTCAAGGATTTACAGGTCTATATATCTACAACTTGCACTACAATAATGCTAGAAAGATAAAATCGTGACAAAATCATAAAACTAAAAATGGGAATCCAAAAGAACAGTATCTTCTCTTCTTGTTTTCTCTCTGTTCCTCTTCTATTCTCCTTCCTGAATGAATATTTGACTTGCTATTTATAAGGATGTATAAAAATAAATTAAATATGAAAGTTTTTACGTATCATGGCATGACTACACCTTAGGAACATGAGCATGTGATTCGGTGTGTACTTCATGTGTGTTGGCAACACTCAATTAACATATGTATTTTAGGATGATTTTATACGATTTTGTATATTAATTAAGTTAATTTTATAGCAATTTGGAGCTTAATTTTTTTAAATTTCATTTTCAAGGACTTTATAAGCATTCAATGAATTTTTTAAGCTTTTTATTAAGTTTTAGAGCTCAATTGAAGAAAAGCATTGATCAAGGAATTGAAATAAAAGAATTTCAAGTAAGGGATGAAGTCCATAGAAGACCACAAGTGAAGACTACGGCTGTGACCCTTAGCCATGGACCTCTTGAAATTAATTTCCATTGGATGTGAAGATTTCAGACAAAGTGCAAGACCATGCCTTTATCTTGTGGTCGTTCCATATCTTCTAGATGTTTACTTAAAAATTTTTCTTAACTTTTGGTATTTGAAAACAGTTTATTATTGTCATCCTTGAGTTAAGGGTAGGGTAGAATATGCATTTCACCTATCATTTAATTTCATAAACACTTAGTTCCAAATCCCTATTTGTACAATATAATAAGCCACAATGGAAATCTTTTGCAAGAGTAGGCCAAACCTAAAGTATCACAATTGTAAAATCTTTTACAATACATAGAACTTAAACCCAATTTTGCAACTCTTTAACTCTTGAGAAAAATTGCTATCACTTGGCTTTCTTTAGTCATTACACTTCCGTAGTGTAAAATCTTACTTAGCTTCTTCCTAACCTAAGGATAAGAAAACTAATCCTCTCAGCTGATTGTGAGTTGAGAGAAAGTGGATAAAAAAATAACAATAAGAGCAAAATGACATCATAAATACATAAGTGATTCATCAAGTCAGTCATAATATACTTTAATTCAAGCAAGCAATGCAATTGCATACCATGTTGATGTATGTGACATGCATTCGTACCAATTTCCTAGCCTAACCCTAGCCTTAGACCTAGACATTCGGGTAGTCGCTATTGCCAAGCATTTGCATTATCAAATTTAGTAACCTACAAAAGAGTTTAGCAAACTCAACTTAGCTTATGTTATGCAATTCCATATGTTTAAAAACTAGTCTTTGTAATTCAAGATGTTCACATTACAAAACCAAGCTTCTAGAAACTAAACTGTTTGCTTAACAAGAACCTAGTTTTCAAAAAGAAGCTTAACTTGACCCGTAGGTCCTTTTTGTGCCATGCCATGAATGCTCATCCACATACCAAGGAAGACCAAGCAACTATTAAACAACATAAGCAAGCTTATTCAACAATTTATTGCCCAAGCCTTTACTTTATTCTTTTACATTTCCATCTTTAAAACCTTGGTATCGAGTTCACTTAAGTGAACACCATAGATGGTAAGGTTAGTCCCCAAATTCTTTTCCTAGTTAGCATTAGTCTTAGTAAATGTCACATAAACAACAAGCAATGTACCACAACAACTAAGTCCAATACCAAATTGTCATTTAATCAACAATAGTTATAAAAGGAAGCTCCATATGATTCATTAAGTAACATGTCAAACTCAAAACCAAGCTCAGCTATGCTAAAACATCAAAAGACATGCAAATTTAGGAGTAGACATAGGTCTACTCGAGACACATAAATATCCACTTAACAGGGCCATTTAGTAACTTTTCTTAAGCACTTAAGCATCGTGTTACTCTTCCTCTCGTATCTCACCTAAACATAAAGTATACGATATTCCTCATTTGTTATGTATTGAATACAAACTAAGATAAGTACTTACTTGAGTATAGAGTTTTGGGTTTAAGATCCTTCTTTAATACAAATCCCCCTTCCAAGTTAGTTTTTAACTAAAGTTTTGATCTAGTTTAGCTACATAGGGGTTTTCTTTAGTATATTTTCTAACTAACGTTTTGACTAACTTTTTGTCTCATGATTTAACCCAAAGATACTAAGAAGTTACTTCTTGTATAAGTTTATATACTTTATTACAACCAACCTTTTGACTTACATTCTAACTAACTTAGCTCAACACATCCACAT
Source organism: Lumnitzera littorea (assembly GCA_024138015.1). Taxonomy (NCBI): domain Eukaryota; kingdom Viridiplantae; phylum Streptophyta; class Magnoliopsida; order Myrtales; family Combretaceae; genus Lumnitzera; species Lumnitzera littorea. The sequence goes on along the minus strand of JAMXBB010000001.1, from coordinate 66,559,516 downwards.
TTTTTACTTACCTTATGACTTTTTTGTTTGCATTCATATCTTAGAAGAGTCACTTCATCATAACTCTAGTCCACCATTTACTTATTTGAACAAAATACAATATCACCCAAAACCATTTTCAATACTCATGCAAATTATTGAAGTAACCAAAAAACTTGATTTGAATAAAATTGCATATGGTTTTAGTAAAAAACATGTAGATTTGGCCTTATAACTTCCATATTTGACTTGTTAGAAAACTTTTCTTCAAAATTTAAGGTCACTCGTTCTATACATCATCACAAACCATCATCCTTTCAATTTATAACAAGAATTACACTAAATTCATGCAAAACAACTTAAAGAACATGCTTCCAATCAAAATTTATCAAAACCTCGACTTTAAGGTTTTAAGAAAGAATTATATAGCATGAAAATATAATCTTTGAGGAACTTACTCAAAAAAATTTAGGCCAAAACTATGACATTAAGTTTTTTGAAAATGTGACGAAAAATTCGTTAATGGGACATTTTTCTTAAGGTGCTTATACTAGCACTCAAAATTTCAAAAATTTGATTTCATATTTAAATTTTACATGCAAAAATACTTGATAAAACCAAATTTCATAATTTTTGGAAATCTTTACTATTTTTAGTCAAATTTTGATGAAAATGAGAAAAAACAATTGCTCATTGGAAGCCATTACTTTGGCTACTGTCATCCATCACAAGTTTTTCTACCCACCAAGGCATGGCCCCAAATGTAGGATAATGATCTTGTTTCAATTTTAGGTTGTGCTTGAACTAGGGAACCCGAAAAACCCTTATTTTACCCTATTTTCTTTAAAATTTTGTAAACATTCTTTTTTTTTTTTACTTCTGAAGCTTTCCCAAATTTTTCCTACTATCCAATATGATGAAGCATCACTTTGGAATTGCTTTTAGGAATTTATGGTAGGCTCTAGTTGATGGTTTAGATTTTTCAAGTGACTATTTTCACTTTTTCTCCCCATTTCTAGTTTATGTGTCCTAACATTTTGATCTTAGTTTGTATTCTCTTCATCCTAATGTGCCACCTCCCTTTCCTTAGGCAAATTAATTCTCCAGCTGTTCCTTTATTTTGTTTTTTTTTTTTTTTAACTTAATTATGATGCTAGTTTTGGTATATTAGTATATTATATATTATTATTTCTCCTATATTGGGTATACACTCATATATGTAATACTTATATTAGTCATTTTAATCCCAATTTGTCCAAATTATTACTTTCTTAGATTAAGTAATTTTAATTTTAGGGTTTTGCTACATTCCTATCTCATATCTTAGGTTTGTGATAAAAAAAATTTGCTATTGGATAATACTACGTTTTTAATAAATTCATTACTTTTCCTACTTTATTTTACAAAATAAACCTTATTAATATATTTCTTTTAACTTTTGTGATTCCATATTATAAATTTGTTTGATTCCAGGAATATTTTCTGAAAACTTAAATCTATTGAGTCTGAGCAACTATGATTTCTTCACATAATAGTATTCATGATTGTACTTCTCACGAGTACTTAATTTCCTCACTTCTTAAATCATATTTTCTAAGTTCCATATTTATTAGGATGTATGCTATCTTGAGTCCTTGATAGTTAGGCTAAGACCAAGGTCTCACATATAATTTGGGAATCTTCCATTTTTGTTAAGTTTTCTTTATAAATACAAGTTTAGTTCTTATAAATAGGTATATAAGCTTTGGCTTACAGGGATAGCCCCATTAGAAAGAGTCATAGGGTAAAATTTTATGGGGGGTTTTTTCATCTTTCTCTTTCCTTTTCTTTGTTATGTTACACTTTTCAATGTTTTTAGTAAATTATTATTGAACTCTAGTTTTTGTTGCAACATTTCTTTTACTCAATCGATGATCTTGCCTTTGTGATCTAATTGCACCATGCATATTGTCACTGAGTTATTATTTATCTAGGTTGTTAATTCGATGTTTAAGTTCACTGTAGAGTTCGTGAGATCCTACAGTAAATAAACTTGTGTAATTAGAAGGAATTGAGTAGACTAAATAATTAGGTATTTGTTTCTTCGGGTTACATTAACCTAATAGTGGGAACCAAGATCTTAATGCAATCTTGAGATGCTTTATTACAGAAGCAACTCAACTAAAGTAAACTCGGGGTAAGGAATTAATTAGAGACACCATTATGGGTAATTCATATTAAGTATCTCCACAATACAACGAGTAATTGAGATTGAAAGTTACATGGAATTAGGTAGTAAATAATAGCGGTTTACAAAGGATTATGTGTTTTCTAAGTTAATGAATCTTTTTTATTTTATTTAGCCTTATATATTTTAATTGTTCTTGTTTATTATTCTTACCCTATTGTTCCTTATTTATTTTCACTTATTAATTGGAATTTTTCAAAATTGTTAAGTTAGATAATTTGTGAATTAGGGCAATTTGCTAGTAATCTAGGGTTTTCTCACATTCATAATTTCTTGTGGGATTGATACTTACACTTACATCCTTTTTACTGTATTATAACTTGACTAGGTGCACTTGCCTATCGATGATTATGTGTACTTTTTGCTATATTCTTTCAAGAAATCAAAGGAAATTATTTGACAAGGGGATCATAATTAGGGAATATGGGTGTATAATCTTCTTCTAGAGATTGCTAACTTTGCCCAGCTCATTAAATTAAGTAAAATTCTTCTCAACCTTATACAATTTTCATTCTTTTTGCTTTAATAAACCAATTACTCTATTAAGTACCACAATCATTAAAATCCTCATCAAAATAGAAGAAAGTCACTATTAAACATTGCAATAAATATATGTAAATTCATACTCATCAAATCTCCTCACACTTATACATTTGGTTGTTCTTAAGCAGATAAATCAATCCTTATTAAAGATAGCCCTATAACACTTCATTAAGCACCTTTAGTAACTTATACAATTTCTTTCTAGTCACTTTTTTCAATGCATGGAAAACACAAATATCATAATTCAATAGTTAATCTACGTAAATTAGAGTTTACCCATACTATTTAACTAAGGATTCATCCCTTAATTAGTCCCTTTTCATGTAATTGGGGAAAGACCATGCACTGCCACTTGTACTTAGCTAGTATGTATACAAGTCTCCCCTTAACCTCGCCAAGCACTATAATCAGGAATAAACAAATTTTGTATCTACTCATCCTTAGACATTCTCTTAGTATATAATGTCATTGGAAGGCCTTTCAATTAAATTTGATTCGCTTAATTAAAAATGATTATGTTAGCATTATGAAAAAACCTTGCTCTTTTGATGGACCAAAGTCAATCCTTACCATTTTAATTCTTACGTCAGTAGCAAGAAAGAACCTTGTTCTTTTAGTGGACTAAGACTGTTCCTTACTAACTTAACCAATTTTTCTTACATTGGTAACAAGAATGAACTTTACTATTTTAACGGACCAAGGCCGATCCATGCCATTTTAGTTGAATTTATTTTCGTTTTAGCTTCCCTAACACTTTTGATTTTTTAAGGGATTTATAAAAGATAAGTTTCATCTACTTGTTTGCTTAAGATTATAAAGCTCTAAAAACTAAAAAAGGATAGGTATACATCCAAGTAAGGTTCAAAGTAGCATATGGCCAATGCTCAACCAACAACACTATTATTTTATTTATGCCTTAGAATCTCAGGTTAAATTGTATGTGACTTTGCTTTATATAGATTCCATTACTCAATTCTAACAATGTGTAAAATGTACAATAATGATTTAAGAAAATTTTGTGCAAGCATTATTCATGCATCACATGGCTAAATAAAATTGGGTTGCAGGCTAAAAATTTTTTAGGGGAGTTAAGTAAAATGCAATTGGTTTCCTAAATGATCACGAATAATATATATATACATGTTACACCCCTTCCTCACACTTAATTTAGTATATTGTCTCCAATGTACTTATAATAAGGCATAACAAGGATAAGCAATAAAAGAAAAAGGACAATAGAAAAAAATTATAGGAGAGAAGTGGGACTCCCTTGGGATAAGTGTAAATGTCAAGTTTAAAGTCCATGTGAGTCGTCTTTCAGGGGTGTCATCAATGAAATATTCAAGAGATTTGAAAAGAGGCTAACAAAAGAAAGGAAAGAATGCAGGAGAAAAGAAGATTTATTATTTCATTATTGATAACAAAGAAAAATCAGGAATGGAAAGATTGTAACTAAAGAAAACATGAACAAAAACTAAGGATTAAAAACAATGGAAATTAAAATAAAAGAGATAGTTAACTTGAATAAAAGAACAATCGTAAGAACAATTGAAAGAAATCTAAGTCGTCCTCTTTAGTGATATTCTCTTCTGCATGAATCTCATCTTTATCACTGGAATTCACATTGATGGTCTCCTTCTTAAAATCCTATTCATCCTCCTCATTAATGTGTTTCAAATCCATTCTTTTAGCCATATTAATTAAGTCCTCTTCCATAGGTGGAGGGATTTTGATTTTGACTTAGTTGGTTAAGATGCTATATAAATCCATCAAATGCGTTTGTCTTTGGAACAATCTCCCCAAAGATTGCTTGAAGAGTTCTTAACTTGGTAGGTCAAATTCTCTTAGTCAGTAAAAGTGTCATTTTCCTTTCTTTTGGGTCTTTCGTTATCCATATCATTCGATAAGAGACCCATTTATAGAAAATTTGAAATCGACATCAGGGCGACATCCTTCACCATGGTCAACTAGGGATTACTAACAAAGGGTTTCAATTTCTTTGCTAAAATTGTAACGTATAGCCCACATCCAATTTGTTTAACCTTACATTAATGGCTTGGTGTCACATATATAATGCTAATGCCACAACCAAATTAATCGAGTATCCCTCTGTAAGATTATAAAGGTAAAACACTTCATGAATTGCTACCACTTCACATTGTTTCCTCTCCCACTAATTGTATGGGTGAGCAATAATGGAGGATTCGATGTGTGAGATTTTTTAGGTAAGATCCTCTAGCAAATTTGAGGTTATATTTATTTACCTTGGTCAACTTTTGCTTGTAGTTTGTAGGGTTGACTCTGCGTAGAGTTCATAGGGTAATGTATAGAACTTAAGGGATTGGACATATTCCTTGTCAAAGAGACCCATGAATACTCCAAGTTTGGTTATGGAAAGTGTAAATTTGGTGTTTCTCACATAAAATGATAATGAATTTTGAGCTCCATGAAATAATTGGTCATTTCCATTATTAAGGTAGTGAGGAATTCTAAGGTGAGTTCTTTATAAATTAGTTCTTGGACACTTAAAAGTTTCTCCTTACCTCCTATCTCAACATTGGCTTTGATCTTGGTTTCCATATTTGCTTATTTGATGGTTTCCCAATCTAAGAAGCTAGATCATTAAAAGCCTTTCTTGCTTAGTGACACGTATGCACCAAATGGTATTAGGCAAGTACTCTTCTTGAGTAATAAGATAGTGGACACAAGAGTCTAAGGTTGTCGATCCTTCGAGGATTGCACACTTACTTACACTCGATTATTTTATTAAAAAGGAGATATCAATTGTAATGATAAAATAAATGGATTAAGTTTAATTTAAAAAGAAATAAAATCAAATAACAATTGATAATAAATAACAAGAACAAATAAGAATCCTAAATAATCATAAGGATATCTAGACTCTGATCTCTAAGAGATTAACATGCAATAATCCTAAAGATTTCTAATTTATTCCCTATTCTTATTTATTGGAGGAATTCAATTAATAAACTAATTGTAATTGCTTCTCTATTAAATCCTAGTTCTAACTACACTCTATCCGAATTGCTTCTACAATAGAATAAGTTAGAATGGCATGAAGAGCAAGAATTACTTAAATACGTAACATAATAAATTAATTCTAGATGAAATCTATAACTTGTTGCTATAAATCTATTCATGCATCAAGACTTGTAAGCTCAATACATAAAATCAAATAATCAAATTAAAACCTAAGAAATAATTACTCAATCAATATAAAACATGCAATTAAATTAATAAGAAATAAGGAATATTATTAGAATAAACGAGACAAGTGTGCTACATGTTAATTCAAGGTTTATAGGACTAGATATCTACAAATCTGCACTAGAAACATAATAAGAACATAAACTTGCTTAAAAAAAGATCAAAACCCCTAAGAAATGCTGTTAAGCTCCTCTTCTTCTCTTCCTCATGTCTCCTCTACTTTCTTGTGCATAGCTAACCTCTATTTATATGGATCTTACAAAACAGCTCTTAGATGGTAAGTTTTAAAAATCTTAGAATGATTGTGCCCAAGGATCACGGTTGTGGACTTAGGACATTGATCTCTCTTTACACAAATTCTTCTCAAATTCAATTAAATTCTTTTATGAGGGTATCACAAGCTAGGGAGCATAGGTCGTAAACTTCATCCATCATCCACTTTGGCCTTTGATTCTTGATAAAATTCTCCTTCGATGCTTGCTATTGTCAAATCATTCTTCAAATAAAGTGAAATTCCTCTTAAAAAGCATACAAACTTCATCCTTTTCACTTTGTTGCTCCTTTAAAGCCCTAAAATCAACAAATGACTTAATTAAGTATTAAAATGATAAAAAATCATAATAAAGTAAATCGAAATGACCATAAAAATATAACTATAAATGCATGCAAAATCACACTCATCAAATCTCCCTACACTTTGACATTTGCTTGTCCCCAAGCAAATTAATTATTCCTTAATAAGAGTTGAGAAATTAGGACAAGGATTGGTAAATCTACCTATTACTATTCAAGATACCAAAGAAATCATATTAACATTGGCATATGTCATGAGTCCATACATCCTAGTAAAGTTTTTTTTTTTTTTTAATCAAGCATCTTTAGCAAATTGTATAATATTTCATTTCTTCACTTTTTCAATGCATCAATAATACAAATACTAGAATTCAATGGCTAATTCATGTAAATCAAATTTGACTCACATTGTTCAACTAAGGATTCTCCCATGAATTAGTTCACCTTTTTATGTAATCGGGTAATAACTATTCACGAACCCCTTACATTTAGTTAGGAAGTATATAAATCTCTCCTTAACCTTACCAAGTACCATAATTAAGTGTAGTTACATTTTGTATCTACTTATCCTTCAATCATTCCCCTAATACAAATTTTTGTTGAGAGGCTGTTCAATTTAATTGTTAATCATTTATTGAAGCTTATTAGTAGTGGGAAAGTACATTGCTCTTCCAATATACTAAGGTCGATCCCTATTAATTTAGCCTTTTTATTTTTATATATTGATAGAAGGAAAGTGCCTTACTTTCTAAGAGACCAAAGTCAATCGTTATCAATTTTTTTATCTCTTTCTTTTATTTCAGCATACTGGTAGTGGGAAAAAGCTATGCTCTTTTTATGGACAAGGTTAATTTGTATCAACTACCTATCATTTTAGTCTTAGTCACACCTTTAACTATCTAAAATTTGTCAAAGGGAATTTATAAGAGACAAGTTTTATTTACTTATTTACTTAGGATTATAGAGCTCTAAAAATCAAAGAGGGATAAGCATAGATCTAAGTAAACTCTAGAAATAACATGTGATTAGTGCTTAATCAACAATTTTATTGTTTTATTATTGCCTTAGAATCTTGGGCTAAATAGCACATAACTTTGCCATACATGAATTCCATTATTCAATTCTAACAATGTGTAAAATTATATTATAGTGACTTAGGAAAATTTTATACAAGCACTATTCACATATTATATTACTAAACAAAAGAGGTAGTAGACATAAAAAAAAAAAATTGGGGGTAAAATTAACATATAATTTATTTCCTAAATAGTAATGTAATGTATACTTTTTTGTCATACTTCTTCCTTATACCTAATTAGTACATTATCCCCAATGTACTTATAATGAAGTATACGAAAAGTGCGCACAAGGAAAATATAGTGACACCTAATGGGGAAGAGAGTATTAGGGAGACAACCTACCTTGGATGAGTGTAAATTGCGCATGAAAGTCCATAAAAGTGAGTATAGCAAAAGTTGTCGATGAATTGGTGTAAAGGAGATCTAAAAGAAAATAGGGAAGAGAAAGAAACATATACAAAATGAACAAAATTTTTATTATTTCATTATATGTAACAAAACATTTCATAAACTTGAAAACTTAAATTTCAACATAAACATAAAAGTACTTAGAACTAATAATAGAAAATAAAAATGTGAAAACTGGAAATTAAACAACTAAGGATAATAGTTCAACACAAAACACTTCAAAGAACTCTAAATCATCCATGTCATTCTTGTCTTCGGAATCCAAATTAATGATGCCTTTCTCGTTGTCCCCCTTTGCATCACCCTTCTCCTCATCCTCCAAATCCTTTTTTTTTTTTTTTTTTTTTTTTTGCAACATCAATCGACTCTTCTTCTATAAGTGGAGGGATTTTTTATCTTGACTTGATCAGCAAGAATGTTATAGAAATCCATCAACCTTGTCTATCAATGGAAAAATCTCCTCACAGATTGTTGAAAGAGAGCTTGGGATGTTAATAACTTGTGAACCTCACTTTTTAATTTCTTCACTTCACGGATCAAGCACTCTTAGTTGATGAAACTTTCATTCTCTTTCCTCTTCGATGGAGTTTTACTAATGTCATTTGGGAGAAGTCCCATCTACTAGAAATCAAAAGAGACATTGGGGTTAGTTCTCTCATCATAGTTAGTTGAGGGTTAATGACGAGAAGTTTAAGTTTCTTCACCAAGATTGTAACATGCGACTTGCACCTGATTTGGTTGACAAGGGTGTTAGTGGGTTGATGTCTTATGTGAAAGGCTAAGGCCACTACTAGGTTGATTGGATAACCCTTTGCATGTTTACAAAGGTAGAAGACCTCATATATCGCTACTACCCCTGTGCTTTTGCCTCTCCCACTGGTAGTGTAGATGAGCAACAAATTAAGGATCCTATTTGTGGGATTTTTCAAGTGAGATCCTCTTGTAAATTTAGGGTTGTAGGTTTTTTTCTCTTATTAGTTTTTGCTGTAATTTGGAGGGTTAACTCTACATAGGAGTTCATAAAGTAGGGTGTAGAACTTGAGAGATTGCATAAGGTTTTTTTTTTAAAGCCCCATGTGATGGGAATCAGCCTTTAACTACGACCAAGTCGAGCTTGACCTGTCAAATTCTAACGTATGCTTTTGATGTGGTGGTAAGGTTGCTAATGGCTCATCTTTGAAGATGTTTTGGGAAGAGGCACTTCTAGTGTTGAGATGGTTAGTGGTTTTAAGTTATGTAGGAGGCATTGATGCGAACAAGAGGGTTTTTCCCCATACTTAGTGCTTTTGGCTATTGTAGTGAGAGTATAAGTTTAGGAGGAGAATAATTCACACAATAATAGAGATTAGTATAAATAAAAACATACCTATTGTGTTATTGTTCCTCGAAATGGAAACTTGTTCTTGACAAACATGGTAAGTGCATAGTCATTATAATTGGTAATAACCAAGTTAACAAGATTTCCTTGAATTTTCAATATGGCCTAAAGAGGTAAGGTATTAGAAAGAAGGAAAGTGATTCTTTAGTAGAGGAAAGATAAATTAGGAAGGGTTGAAATAGAATAATCATGAAAGATTTGATTATAGCTAGTTGTGATCAATATTACATGATTATGGCTAAGATCACAGGTATGATCTTTGGCCGTAGTGTTTCCCTTAATTTGTTCCTTCAATTAAAATTTAAGTGTAATTCATGCCAAGATGATCATGGGTAAGATTATGGGCATAATTTCAATTTTCAAGCAAAATTTCTACCAAGAGGATCGTGGTGAGAATTATAGGCATGATCCTTGACCATGGTTCTTTTTGACCCTCTTTTCACCTCTTTGATTCCATAGACTTAGTGCTTTAGTTTAAGATCATGATCCTTTTTTCTTTTCCTTGGCAAATTCAACCTCTTTTTAAGTGTTTCCAACCTACAAAACATATGAGAATTGTTAAAGGTGGAGTGTGTTGAAGTGTCATATGACCCAAAAAAAATAAAAAGAAATGAAATGAAAAGTCACACGAAAGAAAAATGGCATGGGCTGCCTCCTAAGAAGAGCTTTTATCTAACATCATTTGCTTAATGAATTAAAATAGAGGTTACACATTTTCTCTAATTTGATAGAGATCGAACTCAGTATAGTTCTGTAAAACCCGCATATTTAGCTTTTTGAGTATCGAGTTGGCTTAAGTATTATAGATAATTTTTCTAAGTCAAAAAAGTCGATAAATTTAAAACTGATTAAGATTTTTAAATTTGAAATCTAAAATGAATATAAAAAACCTTAATTTATTACTCGAAACTATAGTAGCATACAAAAACTCTAAATCCTATGTATGCGTAAATACTAAAGATTGAACCCAAATCTGATAAGAATCCTAAAATTATAACCCTAAGCTTATAAAATGTATAAATTTACCTTAGAAGTAATAAAACCCTAATTGGATACAATTATCGATTAACATGCGTAATCGCGTAAAATCGTTAATGAATGAATAGAGATAACTCCCAAATATTTATAAACGTAAAAAGTAACAAATTAATTAACAAAATTGACATGATTACGAATATTATTTTAAAATCATTTGTGAATTCATATATGCATATATATATATATACGAGATATTTTTATGTTAATTTAATTATTTTGTTTAGTTTTACCACATATCTTTTGTTTTTGTATTAGATAGTGTATATTCATTTTTCATTCTATATTTTATATTATGATTATTTCATCCTAAACTTTCCCTAAAAGCTAAGAATACTTTTAGAAAAGTCAACTAAATTATTTTATGATTTTTCTCTTTTCTTTCTTCCTTTTTCTTTTCTTCCATTCTTTCCTTCCTTTTTACTTTTTTTGCTTTCCACCATTTTAGCTGAATTGCAATTTGTTTCAGCTGCCACTTGTTCCATCCTTTTCCCACATGTGTTAATTAAGGAGATAAAAAAAAAGTTAATAGATAAGGTTTGGGTCAAATCAAGTGTCTTCATATCTTATCTTCTTTTTCTTTTTCTTTTATTTCTTTTATTTTTTTCTTCTCTTTTGGCCATTTGCAAGTATGTATATGTATTCTATGTTACTTTCTATTATTTCAAAAAGTTAAAACACAAAATAACACACAAATTTCCACTTTCCTAAACCAAAACTTTCCTATATTCTTTTCACTTTCATCTTTTGTTTTTCTTTTTATTCTTTTAACAACTTTAAGAAGAGGAAGAAGAGCTCTTGATCTTATAACTTCCCAAGCTACAAGAGACTAATTAAGTAGTATGTATATTGTATTTAATTTATTTTGTAATAGCCACTTACATGTACTCCTTGTTATATATGTATTTTATAGAATTTCTTGTATTTTAGAGATATGTAATGAGTCTATATGTATTTTACTATTCTTGTAAGAAAATTTCATGTACGTGTGTTGAATTATATGTAAAGTTGTTAATTTTATGTATATGTGTTCATATATGTATATAACTATTTAGGTATATAACTATATGTACATATATACATAAAATTAACAACTTTACATATAATTCAACACACGTACATGAAATTTTCTTACAAGAATAGTAAAATACATATAGACTCATTACATATCTCTAAAATACAAGAAAT
>JAMXBB010000001.1:66202591-66547867 GCA_024138015.1 Lumnitzera littorea | reverse complement strand
ATTTCTTGTATTTTAGAGATATGTAATGAGTCTATATGTATTTTACTATTCTTGTAAGAAAATTTCATGTACGTGTGTTGAATTATATGTAAAGTTGTTAATTTTATGTATATGTGTTCATATATGTATATAACTATTTAGGTATATAACTATATGTACATATATGTTGTGATCAATTATGTAAACATATGGTATATATCAATATATATATATATATATATATATAGATAGATAGATACATGTATATAGTATGTGTACATAAGTATGGTACTTGGTATATTTAAGTTATTATACATATATGTGAGGTGAGATATACTATAAGATGGTACATGTATATATATATATATAAAGCAAGAAAGCATAAGTGTAAAAGTATATGTATAAGTATAAATATACATATACTAGTAGTATAGTATAAAGTATATGTCCAAATAATACATATATAAGAATACTAAATTACTAAATCTCTAAATAAGATAATATAAGTGTATATATATATATATAATAATACATGTTGGGTTGTGAGCTTAAAGGAGGAAAATATGACTAATTTACAAAATTTAATAAATTATAATAATAGATATATAAGTATGAATATTAATTACTATCACGAAAATTGGAAAAAATGTAAAAATTTATAAGAATTTAGAAAGTGACATGTATACCAATGGAAAGCTGCCATGTTAGCACTCCCATTTATTTAATTAAATTTGAAATTAAATAAATAATAATGATTAATAAAATAAAAAATTATAAATATAACAAAAAGTGATTAGATGTGAATTTAACCTTATAATTGTGAAATACATAAATTATTATAAAATAGAGTTGAAAATAAGAAAATTTCAAAATTATAAAATTTAGATATTAGTTACACCTTAAATTCGTGAAGAAAAGCTTAAAATAATAATTTACAAATATTTGGATCAAGATAATAAAATTCATAATATTTTAAGACCATAATGAAAAAGGCAGGTTATAATATTTGAAATTGACCTTACTACGTAAAAGTATATTCGAAAATGATAAAAATCGGAGTTGAAATGAAAATACAAGATTGATGAAAAAGTTAAAACTGGATATTTTATATGAATAAATAGCTAATTTAGGTAGTTATTACTATGTATGTAAATAGTTTAGTTATTTCACTTAAATACTTATTACCTTTCATATTTCCTAAATGTTAGGTGATCTCGATATGGATACCAATCTTCCGATAGACTATTATGATCCCTAACTATTATTATGGTTGAGTGAGTATTCTTGATGACTCTATACTTGTTTTGTGCTTGTAAATTAGTGTACCTAAATTTTATATATTAATAAATTGATGCTTAGGGTACAGGAATATGCATGTGATTCAATACTATTTGCTTGTGCAAAAAGTGGTTAAATATGGTAACTGAAGAATCGATTGAATTATTGCTCTTTGCATGATTTGAATAATTTGTGGAAATTAGTTGATTACCTAATAAATTGACTTAATCATATTTGACTTATCTTAAATTAAAAGGATCATGCATTAGCACAAGTATTACATATAATGTTCTAACGGGTCACCTTACGCGGATGGTAATGAAGAGCCTTGCAAGGATGGAACTTCTATATGATTTGATTAGTATAGTGTAGGAGCATTGATATAACAAGACCCTACCCTTGGCTCGTAGGTTTACCTAGTGCCAGAGATGCTAATCGTAGGTGGCTAGGGGTTGAGTCTAGAGACTACCGCTTAGGGTGTAAGTATAAGCTGCAGAGCTACCTCACCGCTAGACCTAGGAATTTTTGTACTAGTAGAAGTTAGAAATAGAAGTATATTTTGTGAAATATGGAATTTTTATATATGGTTAAAAACCTAAGTGCTAGAACTTGGTTGTGATTGGTGCCAACGAATCTCTAATCTTTACTTTAGAGGGCGCTAAATCTAATGTTGTGTGCAACGTTGGTCAACTGCATATATTGTTTAGCATACTATTTGTTCATGCATTTATATGGTTGTTAATAAATTGTTTGATAACTTTCTTGCCGGTATAGTAGAAGGGATATCTCACTAAGCTTGTATAGTTTACTCCCTAATAGTTTTTTCTTATAGGTTGATTGATAATGAGTTATAGATTAGGAGTTGAGCGTTGAGTACAAGTATTGAGAAGCCTAGAGAATAGAATTTGAAGATAGATAATATAGTTGGTTTGAAACATTATATTGCCATAAGGTGTACATGTATCCTAATAATCATGTGTTTAACTACTGTTTTAAATACCTGACATTTGCTTATAAATACAGATAAGAAGTACTGTAAGAACTATCTGATAACCCATAACTACTTACTCTTTTTTTCTCTTAAACTTACTTACTGACTTAGGCATTGGAGTAGCTACATCAAACTAGCCTTAGTACCCTTTAGTTCTTTATACTTTGTAGGAAGGAAATTATTCAAAAATTGTACAACAACATTTGGTGCCATCTATTTTTTCTTATACACCTACATGGCAAGAATTAGATTAACTAAGAGTGTAGGTGCTAGTACTTTATCTCTCTACCATGAGGGGGGAAGTAGGTACACTAACGAGCTACGTTTGCTAAGTCGGAGCAATTTTGCCATAACTTAGCCAAAGAAAACCAAGAGCTGAGCAAAAAACATGAAGAAATCCTTAATCTCCTCCATAGTAATGTCTACCTAAGTTAAAATAAAGAATACGGCAATCACTATGCTGAGAATAGCGACAACTTGATTTATTGTCTCGAATTACTGAGAAAGCAAGTTGTAGTTACAATGATGATGCATTGCCAGTTAGTAGTCCCATTACTCACGTACACCTCCAAGGCATCCAATAGCTCTCTCGAAGAATTCTCTCTCGGCAACTTACTGATGATAAGAAACTGTACATTGAAGAAAGGTGGTTGAACTCTTTGAGCTCCTTACATTTTCATACATTGATTTGTACACTCGGTAGTAATAATGCAGACCATTCCCTTATTGAGGACCCTATGCAGAGTACTCTAACCAACTGCTATCAAGAATCACTTGCTGAGTGATGAGAGACTCACTTAAATAGCTGAGTAGTTTTCTTTCGGCATACCACCATCTCTCTGGTCCCGACCCCTTTAGTGCCACAACATTTTGATCCTTCTAACTGTGCTTAGAGAATATTCATACGGGACTAATGCTGCATTACCAGCTATCCACCTCGTCTAACGTTTAACAACTTTTCCATTTTTAGTTTGTTATCCTTTTTACCCTTTTTGTATGTACTAGGAATCCCCTTTTTGTAAATACTTTCTTGTAATTTTTTTATTTGTAATGCTGCCCTAGGGACTTACTATAAATAGTCTTTTTCTCTTGTAAGCCGGAGATAACTTACATCTTAATACTGAATACTCTGTTCTTATAAGACAATCCTCTCTAAGTCCATACCCCTTACACTTTTATCTAATCTTGTCGAGTAGCTCAGGATTAGTGGTGGGTGGACCTTGACATTAACTTGTACATCATATCAAGTGACGTGTCAAGTCATGTTGTGTTTGTTTGTGAGTCACATCCTCTGAGTAACTTTATGTCAACTACTCTTGTTTGATTGTAGATCGTTTCCCTTTAATTTTCTTCGATATCTCGAAGGACCCATTTTAGTTCAATTCTGTCCCGGTAAGTCCTAGTGATAACTGATCTCCTAGGCATACCATATATTCCTGGTATCAGAGCTTGAGGTTGAGACCAAGAGCTGTGTAGTGTTACTTTGCTGTGTTTGCTGTTTGAGATATTTGTATGTAGAAAGCATTTGTGTAAAGTATCCTTGCTGAAGCTTGTATTAAGAATGTCAAACCCTAGTGTATAAGGAGAGATTCATGATGTCGAGAGTGATGCTCATGGTCATAGCTGAGTTAGCCAAAAAACACCATGTACTATTGATGAGCAGATACAAGATCTTACTGCTATTGTGGTTAACTTGGTTGTCTCAGTAGATAGGGACTTAAAGCCTGGACCGCGTGAAAGAGTTACTGAGCAAGGTTGAGAAACAAGAGATAGGCCAAGGAGGTAGATGAGCAAGTGAGCTTTGGATGCCTTTCTTATGAACCAAGCACCATTGCGACATGCCGATAGAGTCGTGAGAAGAAGGTTAGAGTTGGACGAAGTGGAAGAGTATGAAGAGGAAGAAGACCAGTATGATGGGATGGATGAGCGTGACTTTAGAGCGCCAAGAGGTGCTAAGCATCATAAAGTACAGATTTCGAGCTTTAACGAGTTTGATAGTGCTGATGACTACCTCGACTGGGAAGAGAAGAACAAAAAGATACTCGACTTCTACGATTACGAAGATGTCGTCCGCATTAGGGTGGCCACATTAGAATTTTCTAAGTATGTGGCAATGTGGTGGAAGAAGCTACAGAATGTTTGTCTGAGGGCTCGACGTGAAGTCCGAACATGGAACAAGATGAAGAGAGTTTTGAGAAGTAGGTTTGTTCCCAAACACTACGAGTAAGACACTTTCCAACAACTCTAAGACTTGAGGCAAGGTAATAGATCCGTAGGCGACTATGTTCGAGAGTTTCAGTTGCTCATGATACGATGTGATGTTGACAGGCCTGAGACCCAAACTATATCACGGTTCATCTTGGGACTTTGAGCTAAGATTAGCCACGTCGTGGAATTGCAAAGCCTTACAACTCTAGATGAAACCATCCGTGTAGCCTAGAGAGTTGAAAGGCAACGGCAAAATCAGGTTAGGCGAATGCCGAGTAACAGAACAACAATCCTGAGTAGGAATGGCCTGCCGAATAGAGTAGGGAGTAACAGGGCATCAAATAGATCTGAGGTTGAACACTGAGGTCACATGTTGAGCTGACTAGATGAGGGCCGAGGTAAGAGAAAGACTAAGGAACTTGAGATCTAAAGAGATTAGGGTCAGAGCTCAAGATGGAAAACCGAAGAAATCAAATTTTTAAGTGTCTTAACTATGGATACGTGGCTAGTCAATGTTTGAACCGCCAAGTCATGACCATCAAGGGAGATAAGCCCCAGTTTGAAGTAGAAAGTGTGAGTGAAGGGGAGGAAGAAGTAGCATCCGATTAGATGCTGGAAGAATTTGAGGAAGATTCGGGAGCCGAGATACCCCTTGAGGCTGGTGCTGAGTATTGCTTTATTGTTCAGTGATCTCTCAGTAGTTTTGTAGCTAATGAGAACGAGTAGATTCATACAAATTGCTGGGTGAATGGCAAGCTATGCACTGTGATCATTGACGGAGGGAGCTGTACTAACATCATCGTGCAAGGGGTAGTTAAGGCCATGAAATTACTAACTCTTCAACATCCTAAGTTGTACAAGATTCATTGGCTGAACGAGAGAGGAGGATTATACGTTTTTGAGTAAGTTAGAGTGCTAATTACTATTGGTGATAGATACAGGGATGAGGTGCTGTGTAACGTCTTGCCTATGTGTGCATCCTACATATTACTCGGCCAACCGTGGCTATTTGACTTAAGGGTGTTATACGATGGGTATAGAAACACCTACATGTTTCAAAAGGACGGGAAGAAAGTTATATTGATGCCGATGAGTCCTAGGGAAGTGCAAGAAGCCTAGGAAAAGGTTACGAGATCTCTACAGCAGAAGTACTTAGTAATTTCCTGAGCTTAATTTGCATGAAGGTCAAACTCAAGGACTATGTACTCCTCTTGGTTAGGAGACTCCTAGAGGTTAGAGAGGCCAAGAACTTACCTACCAAAGTGCTGCAACTACTTTAAGAATTTGCCGACCTATTTTCATCCGAGATGTTGAAAGGATTACCTCCCTTGAGAGGAATTGAGTATTGCATTGATTTTCAACCTAGAGCAGCCCTACCAAATCAACTCGCCTATAGACTCAATCCTAAATAGGTAGCCGAGATTAAAAAGCAAGTTGATGAGTTGGTGGATTGTGGATATGTCCATGAGAGCATGAGTTAGAGCCCATGTGCCGTCCTAGCCATGCTAGTAACAAAGAAAGATGGATCATGGAGGATGTGTATTGACAGTTGTGCCATCAATAAGATTACTGTTAAGTATCGATACCTGATCCTGTGGTTGGATGACATGCTTGATGAGTTGCATGGTGTACGCATCTTTTTGAAGATAGATCTAAAGAGTAGCTATCATCAAATATGATGAGACCGGGAGATGAATGGAAAACAGCCTTTAAGATTCGAGATGGTCTATTTGAGTGGATGGTTATGCCATTTGGTTTAACCAATGCCCTTAGTACATTCATGCGACTCATGAATCATGTCCTTTAAGCATTGATAGGTAAATGCATTGTGGTTTATTTTGATGATTTTTTGGTCTACAGTGTCAACCTTCCTGTTCATATTAAATATTTGAGATTGGTGTTTAACATACTTTGTGCTGAGAAATTATTCGGTAACCTGAAGAAATGTGCATTCTGTTAGAGTGAGGTTGTATTCCTCAGATATGTCATTTCAGGGAGTGGAGTTCGCATTGATGAGGAAAAGGTTAAGGCTATTAATGATTGGCCTACACCGAAAAGTGCAACTGAAATCAGGAGCTTCCATGGCTTAGCCTCTTTCTATTGAAGATTTATTTGGAACTTCAGCTCCATAACTGTGTTGTTGACTAAATTAACTAAGAAGAACGTTGAGTTTAAATAGATAGCAAACGCTTAGAGGATTTTTGAAGATTTGAAGTGTAAGTTGACGTCTACTCCAATACTTGCCCTACCAGATTTTGAGAAGGTTTTTGAGGTTAAATGTGATGTGTTTGGTGTTGTCATTGGTGTCGTACTTATGCAGGAGCATCAACCCATTGCTTACTTCAGCGAAAAACTTTGAGGTACTGCCCTGAATTACTCAACCTACGACAAGGAGTTCTATGCCCTTGTTCATACACTCCAGAACTGGTAGCATTACTTGTTGTAGAGAGAATTCATCATCTATTCTGATCATGAATCTCTCAAGCATCTTTATAGGCAGCAGAAGCTTTCTCGACATCACGTCAAGTAGGTCGAATTCCTGGAGACCTTTCGCTATGTCATTAGATATAAGAAGGGAAGTACTAATATGGTGGCTGATGCACTTTTTCGTTGTTATACCCTCATCACGATGTTACAAGCTAAAGTGCTTGGATTTGGCACTCTACCTGATCAATATGAGCATGACCCACATTTTGGGCCTTTAGTAGCCAAGTGTAGTGATAGAGGAGCTGTGGACGGATTCTACTTGAGTGAGGGGTTCTTGATGAAGGGTAAACAAATGTACGTACCTAGTGGTTCTACAAGGGAGCTACTGGTTTGAGAAGCTTATGCTAAGGGTCTGGTTAGCCATTTTGGGGAAAAGAGAACAATTGAAATACTGAAGGAGTATTTTTACTGGCTTGGGATGATGAGGAATGTGTACTGAACACTTGAAGGGTACAAGGTATGTAAGTATGCTAAAGGGAGGAGAGAGCCCTATGGAGAATACATGCCCCTGCCAATTCCTGAGCGGCCATAGATCGATTCGATCATGGTGATGGTTGATCAGTTTAGTAAGATGGGCCACTTCATTCCCTGCCATAGGATCAATGATGCTTTATTCATCGTTAATCTCTTTTTACAGGAAATTGTGTGACTACATGGAGTGTTAAGAAGTATTGTATCTGACTATGATTCAAAATTCACAAGCTTCTTTTAGAAAACCCTATGGAGGAAACTCGGTACTAAGCTCCCATTTAGTACCTCTTGCCACCCTCAAACAAACAGCCAAACTGAAGTAGTTAACAAAACTGTTAGTAGTCTCTTGTATGCTATTGTTGGAAAGAATTCTCGTGATTAGGATTTATGCTTACCTATCATTCAATTTACCTACAATTGCTCAACTCATAGCTTTACTAGAACATCACTGTTTGAGGTTGTTTATGAACTTAACCTGAACTTACCCTTAAACTTAGTTAACAATCCGTCTACAAAAGGAGAGAGTCAATTTGGCCTATAGCGTATCGAGGAGTTTCACAAGTTACACCAAAGAATTGCTGAGCAATAGACCAAAACTGTAGCTTGACAAAAGGAAATGGGAAGCCTTGGAAGGAAACAAATCATTTATGCTCCTGGGGACCTTGTTTGGATTTATCTTAGCAAAGAATGCTTCCTTAGCAAGAGAACGAACAAACTATTACCCAGAACGGATGGACCCTATAGGATCCTGAGGTGCATTAACGACAATGCCTACGAGATTGAGCTACCCAAAGGTTTCAACATATCCACCACATTTAACATCACCGACTTAACTCCATATGTGCCTGATGATGATGAAGGTTAAGCTTTGAGGGCAAATCTTCAACACCCTCGGGAAACTGATGCACTGCCGGTCAGCGGTCCCATTACTCGCGTGTGCCTCCAAGGCCTTTAATCCTTCTCCTGAAGATTTCTCACTCGACAACTTGCTGATGACAAGAAACTGTACATCAAAGAAAGGTGGTTGAACTCCCTACATTGTCATATATTGATTTGTACACTTAGTAGTGATGATGCCGAGCATTCCCTTGTCGAGGACCTTGTGCAAAGTACTTTGACCAACTGCTATCGAGAATCATTGTTAAGTGACGAGAGACTCACTTAAACGGTTGAGTAGTTTTCTCTTGGCATACCACCATCTCTCTCATCCTAGCCCCTTTAGTGACGTAACATTTTGACCCTTCTCGCCTGCTATGCTTAGAGAATATTCGTATGGGACCAATGCTATACTGCCAACTATCCACCTCATGTGATATTTAACTAATTTTTCATTTTTGGTTTGTTGTCTTTTTTACCCTTTTCGTATGTACTAGGAATCCCCTTTTTGTAAATACTTTCTTGTAATTTCTTTATTTGTAATGTTGCCTTAAGACTTACAATAAATACTCCTTTTCTTTTGTAAGTCGGAGATAACTTACATCTTAATATTGAATACTTTGTTCTTGTAAGACAATCCTCTCCAAGTCCATATCTTTTACACTTTTATCTAATCTTGCCGAGTAGCTCAAGATTAGTGGCGGGTGGACCTTGACATCAACTTGTATGTCATATTAAGTGAGGTGTTAAGTTGTGTTGTGTTTGTTGGTGAGTTACATCCTCCGAGCAGCTTCATGTCAGCTACTTTTGTTCAATTATGGACCATTTCCCTCTAATTTTCTTCAATATCTCGAAGGACCCATTTCAGTTCAATTTTTCCCTGGTAAGTTCTAGTGATAACTGAGCTCCTAGGCACACCAAATAGGACCTTTGACCCCTACAAACAAGAAAAATGATAAGGGAAGCAACCACAGCAAGTGCATCATGTTAAACCTTGCATGTTAGTACCCCCGCTATGACGAGTAAACAATTCTAAATTAAGAAGAGTCCTTTTATTCCCGAAATCCTGGATAAGGTGATACCATGACACATTAAATTACCATAGTTTGAAACCTATGATGGAATGAAAGATCATGAAGATCACCTTGAGCACTACTATACTTTAGTCAAGTTGCACGGCCTAAGCAATATAATGGCCTACCAAGCTTTTCCCTTAACACTGAGGAATGTAGCAAGTACATAGTTTAAACACTTGAAGCCAACACAATCTCTTGTTTCGAAGATTTGGTAGAAATGTTTCTTCAACACTTCCTTGTGAGTAAGCTTCTTGTTAAGGATTCTTCTATCCTTAATACGATAAAGTAGAGATCAAACGAGTCTATCAAAGATTATCTACCTAGGTTTACGGCCGAGATGGTCAAAATTCTAGAATTGGACATGAGCGTAGCTCTCAACTCTGTTATTGATGGTATCAAGCCCCATGGAGACTTTTTGAAGTCTTTAGCCAAAAATAAGCCGAGAACTTTTACCAAGTTTAAAGCCAAAGCTACGTCTTACATTCGATAAGAAGACGATATTAAGGCTCATCATGAAGTCGATCAAAATAGAGGAGGCAAGAAAAGTGACAAGATGAGAAGTGCGAAAGATCGACTCGGAACGGATGATGACCAATGTCCTAATGCCGAGAAAAAGAAGCGAAGAATTCCAACATTTTCAGTCCATATACTAGTCAATTTTCCAATTTTAGGCATTTTAATGGTGGTGTGTGGACAAAGAGGCATGTTGTAATGGCTAGAAAGGATGAGAGGAAACCTATTAATGAATGCATCAAACTTAAGAATAAGATTGAGGATGTGATTCAACGAGGGCACTTGCATAAGTTTTTCGCTCATGATGTAGAGAATATTAAGTGACCATCTCAAAGGAGATGAGAAGACCAGGAGAATATTACTTGACTAGCTCTTGTCAGGAAAGATGCAAGAGACAGAAGCACCAGTAGAGCACCCTATGGCATAATTAACACTATTGTTGGTGGACCCTCTACTATAGGCTAGTTAAGCTCTTTGAGCTCAACTAATGCCATTAATTATGTTTGCAATATCTAGGGTAAGAAGTTTAAAATTGACAATACCATTTCCTTCACAGAAGAAGATTTTGAAGGCATTCAAAGGCCTTATGATGAAGTACTTGTCATTAGTGTGAGAATCACCAACTTTAAGGTCAAGAAAATTGAAAAGCTACAACCTTTCAGATGATGACCGGAAGGAATTTTTCTCTACTAGCGTCATTCGAAGAAGGAACAAGAAAAGGCTTACTGTTTAGGTAGGATAGATGGATGTAGTCTAATGGCTAAAGCTTGGTTAGCTTTTGGTAGACTGAACTCTCTTCTCTTTAGGCTCCGAGTTGTTTTTAGGTGGGATGGTAGAATTTGTCTTCGCCACTAGTGGAAATGAAGTTATTGGTAATTAACAAGGGGGGATATGATCTACCCTTATAAACAAAAATCATGGAACTTCCTACGTTAATTGGCATCTGGGAAGCAGTTCTTTACTTGACCCCATAAAGAATATTAAACTACTTACTCTTTCAGTCGAACCCTCAACCATGGGAGTTACGGGGCAAATGTTAATAGTTTGATTTCATCCGTTACATTCACTCATCCACTTAGTTGATGAGAAGTTGAGTAATTCACCTCTTGGTAGATACTAACCAAGACAGCCATATTTGGTTTGAATTTAAGTGGCACAAATAGTTATCTCTTGGCATGGTTCTATTACATAACCACCTACTACTCCTGCATTTTAAGAATGTACTTAATGGTGAGGTCTCCATGTGTTCCACTAATCATGTGATTAATTGCAATTTCAGACACCCGAAATTTGCCTATTAATGTAGATAAGTACTGTAAGAACTATCTAATAACCCATAACTACTCACTCCATTTTTCTCCTAAACTCTCTTACTGACCGAGGCATCAAAGTGGCCACATCGGACCAATCCTGGTACCTTTTAGTTCTTTGTACTTTGTAGGAGGGAAATTATCCAAAAATTGTACAACAATAGTATGAATCTTAATTAATATCATGAAATTTGGAAAAAAAAAAGTAAAAATTAGAAAGAATTTAGAAAGTGACACATATACTAATGGAAAGTTGCTACGTCAACACTCACATTTATTTACTAAATTCGCAATTAAAAAAATAATAAGAAAATAATAATGATTAATAAAATAGAAAATTATAAATATAACAAAAAGTGATTAAATGTGAATTTAACCTTAATATAGTGAAATACATGAATTATTATAAAATAGACTTGAAAATAAAAAAAATTCAAAAATATAAAATTTAGATATTAATTAAACCTTAAATTCATGAAGAAAAACTTAAAATAATAATTTCAAATATTTGGATCAAGATAATAAAATTCATAATATTTTAATATCATAAAGAAAAATACAGGTTATAATGTCCAAAATGGATTTTGCTACGTGAAAGTATACTAAAAAACAATAAAATTCAATGATAGTTTCATAAAAATTAAATCTAAAATAAAAAAGTTATATTTGAATGATGAAAAAGCTAATATCGGAGATTTTATATGAATAAATAGGTAATTTAGGTAGTTATTACTAGGTATGTGAATAGTTTTGTTATTTCATTTGAATATTCATTACCTTTCATATCCTTTAAATGTCAGGTGATCCTAATATAAATACCGATCACCTAATGGACTATTACAATCCCTAACCACTATTATGGTCGAGTGAGTACTCCTAATAACTCTATACTTATTTTGTGCTTGTAAATTAGTGTACCTGAATTTTATATATTAACAAATTGATGCTTGGCATTTAGGAATATGCATGTGATTGAATATCGATTGCTTGTTGTGCAAAATGTGATTAAATATGGCAATCGAAGAATTGATTGTATGATTGCTCTTTGCATGATTTGAATGGTTTATTGATATTGCTTGATCACATAATAAATTGATTTAATCATATTCAACTTATCTTAAATTAAAAGGATAATGCATAAGTACGAGCATTGCATATAATGTTCTGATTATCACCTTATACGGATGGTAATGAAGAGCCTTATAGGGATTGAATTCCCATATAATTTGAATAGTACAGTACAAGAGTATTGGTACAATAAGACCCTACCCTTGGCTTGTAGGTTTATTTGGCGCTAGAGATGTTAACTATAAATGGTTTGGGGTTAAGTCTAGAGATCACCACTTAGGGTATGAGTATGGACTATGAGGGCCACCTCATCACTAGACTTGGAAATTTGTGTATTACTAGAATTTGGAAATAGAAACATATTTTGTGAAATATGGAATTTCTATATATGGTTAAAAACCTTATTACTAGAACCTGGTTGTGATTGGTGCCAATCAATCATCAATATCTGAAAGGGAATGTGTAAAGTTGCAGTAAAGTTTGGTTCACTTTGCTATTAGTAGCTATTATGTCTCTTCTGTAGTTGCTGCGGTGTGTTCTTGTGGCTTAAGTGTGGTTCCATTGATACTTTGTTCTTGCTCTATTTTTCACTACAAAAACATAACAAGCTTAATTTCGATCTTGTTCGAGTGATTATTGAGTGTTGAAGTTGTTAAAGTGTGTTAACTAAAATTGTAGGTAATACGATAGTAGTATTTTCTATATAGTGTGTTGTTAATCTATTTGAGAAGTATTGTATCATGTCATATTTGAGTGTTTAGGGTGTTATTCAAGACCAGAATAATGGTGCTCAATCTAGTTATGGTCATAATGGTAGTAACACCTCAAGGTCGGTTGATGACAAACTTGACAGACTCACTAATCTTGTTAAGAGTCTAGTAATAGCAATGTAAATTAATAGACAACAACCCTATGGTGTACACCACCATAACCTACTAGAAAATGCCTTCGAGAGATATTATGGCCAAGGTAACCAGCCAATTGCCTAGTTCGACCACAACAAGATAGAGGAATACTAGATCGAGCTGCTAGATAAATATTAGAGTTAGAGGAGATTGAAGAAGATGATGAGGAGATAGATGCTGAGGAGTATGGAGAGAAAGAAGAAGAGGCTGATTATTACTGAGCGTAAGAATGAGGATGCCAAGCCCCTTGAAGACTAGATAATGTTAAGGTCCAAATCTTACCCTTCAATAGAAGCAAAGATGTAGATGAATACTTTGAATGGGAAGAGGAGGTCGAAAAGGTGTTTGAATGTTATTGTTATATAGATACTGTCAAGGTCCGAATTGCTGCACTTGAGTTCTCTAGGTATGTCACTATGTGATGGAAGAATCTAAATACAGCCAGAGCAAGGGATGGAAGATGAGGAGTAAGGACCTGGGATGAGATGAAAAGGCTGTTAAAGGGAATATTTGTGCCCAAGACCTAATTGTAAGATACCATTACAAAGTTGTGGGAACTTTGCTAAGTAGGCTAATATGTTGATGAATATGTAAGAGAGTTCCAAATGCTTATGATTTGAGCTGACATGGATGAATTAGAAGCCTACATAGTATTGAGTTTCATCACTGGGCTCAAATATAGGATATGTAACATTGTAGAAGTTTAGAGGTTTAATACCTTGGAAGAGGTGATTAAGATATCATAGAGGGTTGAAAAACAGAGGAGAAGTGCTTCAAGCTGACTTAAGCCAACATTTTCTTAAGCTCCTATTCTATGCCGACTTGTTTAAGCCGAACTAAGGAGGCCATATCGAGCTAAGGAAAGGAATGACTGACTCGACGATAGTTGAGCAAGTCAACAAGGTCAAGCAGGACAATCGAGTCAATTCAAGGCTAAGCCGACCCTGAGAACATATTAGAGAGGATAGACCTTCGGATGGAAGACTAGCGAGGTTAAGTGCTTTAGATGCTTAGGTTTCGAACATATGGTTGTTGAGTTTCCAAACCCACATGTTATGGTACTCTAAGGAGATGTAGTGGATAGCACTGATGAGAGTGAGGTTTAGGAGGAGAAGGATGTTGGAAAAGTTGAAGCCGAGGAGAAAGAGGAGACTTGTGTTTATGTTAACCGAGGAGAAGTAATGACTCTCGTATTAAATGTACCATCAAAGGACAGTTGTGCACCAACATAGTGGATGGAGGAAGTTATACTAACATGGTTGTACAGTCCTTCATGTAGAGGTTAGGTCTGCCTACCTCTAAGCATCCCTAACCTTACAAGCTACATTAACTGAATGATAAGGGTGCTTTGCATAAGACAGAACAAGTAACCATATCGTTCAATATTGGAAATATGTATAGGGATGAGGTAGTGTGCGATGTCATCCCTATGGGAGCTTCATATCTATTACTTGGAAGACTTTGGTTGTTCGATTGATGTGTTACTCACGATGGATATAAGAACACTTATGCTTTTGTTAAGGATGGAAAGAAGATTATGTTGCAACCTATGACCCACTCCTAAGTAAACAAGACCCATAATTAGCTTATTCGAGCTAGTAAGAAGAAGGCCTTAGTGATAAGCTAAAGAGAGCTTTGAACTACTAAGAAGGCTAAAGAGCCTATGTTTCTATTAATTAGAAGATTCCTATAGATGAGAGTTCTAAAGGATGTTCCAAATGAAATCTAAAGCCAAATAAATGAGTTTTTTGATCTATTTCCTGAGGAACTACCTAGGGGATTACCTCCAGTTCAAGGCATAGAGCATTATATGAATCTACAGCTAATGCCGCCCTACCGAATTGACCTACATATAAAATGAACCCTGAGTAGGCTACCAAGTGAAAAAGATAGGTGGACAAACTTATAGAGTGAGGATACGTGAGGGAGAGCATGAGCCCTTATGTTATACTAGCTTTGCTCGTCCTTAAGAAGATGGTTTATGGGGCATGTACATTGATAGCCAAGCAATTAATTGAATCATCGTCAAATATAGGTACCTAATACCGAGTCTTGATGTCATGTTAAATGAACTCAATGGCTCCAAAATATTTTCAAAGATTGATCTACGAAGTAGCTACTACCAAATTCGCATGAGACCACATGATGAGTGGAAGACTGCCTCCAAAACTAAGCATGGTCTCTATAGATGGTTAGTTATGCCGTTCGGATTTACGAACACACCAAGTACATTCATGAGATTGATGAAACATGTGATGTACCCTCTAATTAGAAGATGTGTGGTTATATACTTTGATGATATATTAGTATATAGTGCCAACTTAAACAACCATGTCTAACATCTCCGACTAGTTTTTGACATTTTGCAAACCAAGAAGTTATATGGAAATTTGAAGAAATGTACATTTTGCCAAGATGAAGTGATTTTTCTTGAGTTTGTAGTATCAAGGGAAGGAATCTGAGTAGATGAGGAAAAGATCCAAGCTGTTTTAGAATGGCTGATGCTAAAAAATGTCATTGAATTTCAAAGTTTTCATGGCCTAGCTTCTTTCTATACTGATTTATTAAAAACTTTAATACTATATCTGTAAACCCCTAAAATTTTTTACCTAGCTTTTGAAATAGACTTAATTATATTAAACAATTTAGGAGTTGACAAGGCTAATGAAAATGAAAACCCTAAAAGAATTAATCAATCGCGTAAAGAACTTCTCTACCCTACCCTAAATGTTTGTAAATGCTAAAGATTTCATTCAAAAATGATAGGAACCTTAAAATGATCACCTTAAAGACATATGTGCATGAATTTATCATGATATATCCTAAAACCCTAAATTGGTAATATAATCCTCATATTTTGCCAAATCATTAGTAAAAGGTTGGAGACAACCTTCATTCATGCATATATGTTTTGAATCCTTGAGTAATCCTTTAGAAACTAAGATAATGGATCATAGATTATATTTATCTCTTAAGTATATGATTAAGATAGTATTACATAGAGTTAGAGATATAGTTGAAGATTAAGCCAAATGTAGTAAACTTTAATACCCTAATTAGTATTTTTCTTACTAGTTACACTAAGTAGTTTACCAAATGATGTTTATAAGTTATAAATACTTAAAGTAAGACCTCATCATCTACTCTCACTAATCAATTCACTAAATACTTCATTTTCTTAATTTTTCCCTTAATTTCCCTTAATTACTACCTTATGTAGACAAAATTACACATGCTTAAGGAAAGTTGACCAAGTCAACACATGTTGACTAAAGTCAACAAAAGACACTAAGAGATAAGAAAAATATCTTAACTTCAAATGATGGCCTTTTTTTCCTTTTCTTTTGATTTTTCTTTTTCCCTTCCCTTCTTTAGTTGCCATCCACATCTCCCCCTTCTAGACCCTACCATTTGTTGTCTTCCATAATGAAAACAAGAGAAAAGATACAAAACCAAAACATTCCTCCATTGCCGTGAGCTCCTTCCTCCTCTTTCATTTTCATCACTTCACTTTTTGTCTCCTTAATTCCAACATAAGTAAAGGTATGTATCTAAGTTACTTTATGTTGTTTTATATTCTTCATTAGTTAGGTGATTAAGTAGATTAGAGAAGTAGACTTGTGTTAAATATGATCATGAAGAAGAGGGCATAAATTCCCCATCTTTAAGTGTAGAAAGTGAGGAACCATGAAGGAGAGGGAAGAAATACTTGTGTATTTGTTTTTAGGTATGTGTACATAAAGAAATACCAAAGGAATACTTGTATGAGAACCTTTGTACATGAGTATTAACCATGTACATAACCTAAATTAGGACAATACTTAACTATACATACTTATGCTACATTAATTACACACTTAAAAACACAAAAGAATGGAATTAGGAAGCTTTTCTTAAGGAAAAGATTAGGCATACGATTTTTTGTATAAAAATACATATCTAACCGTATAGGTATTGAGTATGTATACACGTATAAATACGGTATAAGTCTAAGTATAGGTATAAGTATATATATGTATAAGGTATAAGTACATAAGTATAAGAGAAGAAATAAAGTGTACATAAGACATGTACATATAACATGAGCATGAGGAGAGGCTAATGTAATCACATAATGAAGTAAGTGATGAGGTAAGCATATGATGACATAAGCATATGATGACATAAGCCATGACATAAGCAAGTAATGACATAAGCAAATGATGATGTAAGCGATGACGTAAGCATAAATTATAAAATGAGAAAATAAAAAGAGCATATATAATTAGATACCTAAATTAGTAAACTCTAATACACATTCTATATTAGATTATACTTAATTAAGTATATGAATTAGTAAAAGTAAAGTAAAATCCTCTAGATATAAGGATTTAAGGGGTAACTAAATCATTAAGTATAACCAAAAGGTATAAATATAAGTAATAGGAGTACTTAAGTTTTCATAGTTAGAAATTTCTATAAATTTAGTCTATATCGTGAAACATGGGTCTTAACGTTCAAAACGGACATTACCGTGTGAATGTACGTTCGAAAACGATGAAAAACGACTATAAAGTCATAAATATCAGAAATAAAACAAAAAAGTTACATACGATTAATAATAAAGTCTAATCGAATAGAAGTTGATAGTAATTTAAGTAGAATTAGACAAATAGATAATCAGAATTATTAGTTAATTCGATTACTTACTAGCATTTTCCTATTATAATGATTAAGTGATCCTGAGGTGAGCGAAGACCTCTCGATCGATTACTACGATTAGGGCGAGTCACTATGGTTGAGTGAGTATTTACCCTATGATTCCATGCTTGATTGTGATTGTAGATAGTAGATAGTAGACTTAAATATTATTGTTAATTGACTACTGTGTGGGGTTCGGGAAATGTTTGTGTATGTAATTATATGTTATATTGTGAATTTACCTTAAGTACAGAAAATGCTTTGTTTATTGCATAGTAGTATAGAAAATGATTGTGTGTATTATTGGATGGTCACAGCATAATTTGAACTAAATTATACTTAGCCTATAAAAAGAAACTGGGACATGCATTAACATGCATAACATGAATACTATTCTGGCCGTCACATCACACGAGGTAAAGAGAGGCTATTCGAAGGATGATATTATTAATTTATTTGGTTTTGTACGGTGCACTCGTACACAATGACCTTACCCTAGCCTACGGGAACACTAGGCGTTGGAGGTGCCAACCGCCTAGCTAAGGGTCGAGTCTAGAGGCCTTCGTTTAGGGGTCAGTGTGGACTGTGGGGGCCCACTCACAATTATACTAGAACTTGGGTTTTCTAAAAATAAAAGAATTATTTGATATAATTACGGAACATGGAGTTCCGTAGTAAAGTAAGTTCTAGTATAATACCTGGATCTGATTGGTGCCGTGTAAACTCCAACCCTGACTTCGGAGGGCATTAAATCTGAGTTATGTATATGAACTAGTTAATTATACGTATTATTTAGCATTCTGGTTGATCATTCATTCATATGCGTGAATATAATGTACTTATAACTTACTTGTGGTGTGGTTAAGGGTTTTGCTCACTAAGCTTAGGCTTACACCCTTTTAGACTTTTGTTGCATGATAGCCTATTTGTAGAGACAGGATGAGGGATGCCACAGCTTAGCTTAGGGACTAGGGTAAGAGCGAGCTGTCTTGTGTACTGAGAGAGAACAGTTTATGTAGACTCTTACTCATGTACTTTTGTTTATCTTAGTAATATAGACTTAGACATACTTAATTACTGTGTATTGTAAGCTTTATAACTCAAATTTTATATAAATATGTTTGTGTGATGATATCATGTGAATCTGGATGTTCTTTGGAAACTAGTGGTTGTAGAGCCTTGTATATTGTGTGAAGAGTTCTTGATTGGAAGGATAACCAATCAGGGGTTCTTCGTACAGTATACGGCATCTGCCACAACTAGGCTGTCCTCAGTTCGTAACAATATCTGCCCCTTTGATCTAGTTGACAAAGAAGAGTGAAGGGCTTAGATGGAACGACTGTAAACCCTAAAGCCAAGCCAAGTAACCATAGGTTTGAACTTAAAACCCAAGGTTTAGGACGATCGGCTAAAGGATCCGATAAAACCCAAATTATAAACTATTTAACAAAATACCAGTAAAAATAACCCTGTAAACTTAAATTTAAGAAAGTGAGTAGTAAAATAGGAGACTATAAAATTTTCAAATTTTAAGCATAATAACTGCTAATTACCGAAAAGGCAAAAAATGTAATATAATAACTAATAAATTAGTAGAGATAGATTATATGTATACTAAAAATTTTAGAATGACCAAAATAATATTTAGGAATGTTCACGTGTACCCTACATGTATTTACGTGTAGATAAAAATACGCGTAATTGCTAAAATAGGCTGAAAATTAAGTAAATAATTAAAGAAAAATACAAAATAATTATAAAAAAATCAGAAAAAAATCAGAAGAAGATATCTGCAACTAGATCAGGTCGTGACTGAAAAGAAAAAAAATTAGCCAATAAGAATTTGCCAAACTAAAAGCCTAAAATCAAGGAAATGGGCAAAATCCCATCAAATTAATGCACATTAATTACTATGTTTGTCTATAAATAAGGAAAAAATTCTCAGAAAACATTTGGACAGTTTGTGATCTGAGAAAAATCGAAACATAAGAAAAATCGAGAGAAATTCCTGAAAATAAAAAAAAAAAAGAAAATTGTGCAGATTAGCAAGGTGAACTAGAACCACCACCCACCACCACCCACCACCACCTGGGACCGAACCACCACCACCACCCTACACTAGGACCAGCGTCTGAACCGGCCGATAGCCTTGGACCGGGTTTGGATGGCCAGAAAGCTTTGAACCGGTTAGTCATTTATTCACCCCGATTTTTGTATAATTTTGTAAAATTAGTTATTTTGCCTAGAAAATTATGAAACTTGTTATTCTGAGGTTTTATTGTATTTAGATTTAGGGAAAAATATTGATTTAGTTTAATTATGTCTGGAAATATAGGGTTCTTAAGAAATTATTCAAAACCGAGCATGATTAAACCGGAAATTAAATAGGCTTAGGGATGTAGTTTGAGGCTCAAAATTTTTCTGTAGGATTCTCATATGATGTAGAACAGTGCTATGAAGCCCCTTTTTTTTAAATTAATTTTCGAAAATTTTAAGTTAATTTTTAGCCCTAAAATGATGGTAAAATTGGGTGATTTAGGATTAATTAGGTGATTAGGATGTTAATTACTGATTTGGATCTTGATTAGATGATTAAGGAAGTTAATCTTTGTAGTGGAACCTTAATCCTAGCTTTTAGGTACTAATTATGGTTAATTAGGGAAATTAGGTAAAGAATATGAGAAATTAGGAATATGTGAAAATATAAATTACTAAATTTAAAAAAATAAAGCTATTTAGTTAATATTATAATTGAAAACAGAAAAATAATAAATCTGAAATAATATTTAATTTTAAGTAAATATCTTAAAATGTAAGATTTTTACACATCGGGAATAAATCCGATATCCCAATTAGGGTTAGTGTGTACCGAATAGTTAGAATACCAAAATTACGACCCAATAGGATATTTGAATACCCGAGCATAAGGTGATTAATGTCACATTGGGATTCGAGCCTAAATACGACTTAGGAATTAAAACTAGAATCTAGTTTAGGAGCCGAACCCCGAAATAAAATACAACGAATTATTAATACGTTGTAGGTATACATGAGGCAAATGAGTTACATTATAAATTAGAATAAGAATCCATAGAAATAAGTACTAAAAGGACCTCTTTGCATTATAGGACACCCAGAAACAAATCAGCTCGCAATTTGAGGATCGAGCGATCGAGCAAATTCATGTAAGTTGGGTTATTGCTTATAGTAATAGAGTACTAGTTTTGTAGTGCTCGGAGACTTAGGCTTGTATATGCTTGTGATTGTAAGTAGTTTGCGCATGTGTTTGATGTATTTGAATTCGTGCTGGAATTTGTGCTGTGAGTGATTTTGTGACTGATTTAATTGGTATGAACTTGTTTGAAAACCTTAACCGGAATTTAATCTTAGTCGACCATAATAACCGAAAACGTCATGCATTGCAACCCGTTAGGGGATCATAGGACTCTCCAACCAAATACCGACCCCTTCGAAAGGGATAGCGCAGGATTGCAAAATGGTCCCTTCTTCATCCTCAGTCGAACTAAGTGACAGGAGAGGAGGTCGCAGCGGGGGTGAGGTCAATGGTTCGAAGGTAGTCGCGGGAGGAGCGAGGTCTCCATTGCACAAGCCTGGGTTTGGTTGTGAGCTGCTGCATAACATGGAACTCCTTAACCCGGATCGGAGCGGGTGAAATTTCTCTGATTTCACAACGGACCGGACTACGTTGTGCGATGACACTTGATTGTTGCATTGCATGAAAATAATTGTTTGATAACCCTGTTTGTGCTTGTATGCATTCATGAGTCTCTAATTCAACTTACTGAGCTGAAGTTGCTCATACCCTTATAGATCCTTTTGCAGGTTCTGATTTGTAATCTCTTCAAGTACCATGCTGCCCTACAATTATCCAGAGGTTAGTCTTTTTGAAGCCAGGGGTGTAAGGATCAAGTTATTTAGCTTAATGTGTAACTAGACTGACCTTGTAGTTAAAGGATGAAGACTGTTAGTTATTCTGTAAATTAGTAAACTGTAGTTATTATGTAAATCTTCCTGGGAAGCTCTATGGACTTATTTATATGATTATCTACGTTTAATAGTAATTTGAGTTACTTATCATATTTGTAGTATAATCATTAATCGAACTGTTTACTTCAAAGCGAGTGGTCGTCGACGCCTTGTGTAGATTATCTCTATGGTAGGAACTGTGAGGCCAGTTTCTATCATAGAATGGTTTACACGGCGGGACTGTTGCGACTTCACGACTTCGGGGCGTAACAACGACTGAGTTAAATAGAGCTTTAGGGAGATCAAGGAGAAGCTTACCTCCGCCTTTGTCCTATCATTACTATATTTTGACAAACCCTTTGAATTGGAATGTGATGTGTCAGGAATTGGAATTGGTGCCATTCTGAAGCAAGAACGACGACCCATCATCTATCATAGTGAGAAACTTAGTGGTGTTGCCATGAACAACTCTCTGTGTATGAGAATGAGTTGTACTCTCTTTTTCGAGCCCTTATTGTTTGGTAACATTATTTGGTGCCATAAGAGTTTGTTATTTACATAGACCATGAATCTTTGATGCATCTTGGAAGTCAAAACAAACTCTTAAAGAGGTAAGCCAAGTGGTTGGAGTTCATGGAAAGATTTTCATATGTGATCTAACATAAGAAGAAAAGCGCAAATGTGGTCACCGATGCCTTATCATGTCGATAAACCTTACTGACTACCTTGTGGATAAAGTTATTGGGATTCTCCCTCATCACTGAGCAGTATGCTGATGATCTTCATTTCAGTCTTATCCTAGAGTGGTGCAGAGATGGAGTTGTTGTTAGAAGATACTATGTCAAGGATGGCTATCTCTTTAAGGAAAGAAGGCTATGCATTCTGAATTGTTCCACACATAAGCTATTGGTCATGGAAGCTCATAGCAATGGATTATCTAGTCACTTTAGAGAGACCTTAATAGCCAATCTATTGAAGGAAAAACTTTTATTGGCTTGGTTTAGCCATGGATATTCATAAGGTAGTTGGTAGTTATGAAGTGTGCAAGCGAGATAAGGGGAAGAGAGAACTCCTTGGAGAATATATACCTTTGCCAATGCTAACCTTACCTTAGGTTGACCTTACTATGGACTTTGTCCTAAGGTTGCCTCAAACATCTAAAGGAAATGATTCTATATTCGTTGTAGAGGACTGCTTTAACAAAATGGCACGCTTTATCCCATGCCATCGAATTAACGATGCTTTATACATTATTGGTTTATTTTTGTAGGAAGTTGTTTGACTACATGGAGCACCAAAGTCCATTGTTCTAGATCAGAACACAAAATTCTTGAGTTATTTTTTGAAGACTCTTTCGAGAAGACTTAGACTAAACTTGTGTTTAGCTTCAGTAGTCACCTTCATATTAATGGCCATACTGAAGTGGTGAATAGGATGCTAGGAAACTTACTTAGAGCTATTGTAGGAAAGAACTTGAGGGATTAGGATTTGTGTCGACCCATTGTGGAATTTGCATACAACCGAACTATCTACAACACCATTGGGAATACCCCATTCGAGGTCGTTTATGACCTCAATCCTATTATCCCCCTAGATATGATCGTTACCCCTATAGTTGCTAAAGAGAGTTAATTGGAGTTGACCTAGCTCGAGAATTATAAGAGCTATACCAATCTATCACTAGGAAGATTGCTAAGTTCAATCAAAGAAAATAAGAGATTGGTAGCCGAGGCTACCGAGTTATTTATTTCCAGCCAAGAGACTTAGTATGGATACACCTCAGCCGAGAACAATTCCCGTACTTGACAAGGCAAGCTATCTCCTCGAGTTAATGGTCCATTCAAGGTCTTAAGGAAGGTCAACTACAATGCCTACTAGCATAAGTTACCTGATGATTATGGTATCTCCCTTACTTTCAATGTATTCGACCTGATTCCTCTCTAACCAGCAACAAACCCTGTGAGTATCCTAGAAGAAGAGCTGTGGACCACTTTAGATTTGAGGACAACTCTTTCAGAACCCTAAGCAGATGATATGAATCAACCCCTTAGACCAATCACATGAAGCCGAACTAGAGGAATTTAAGGACTTACTCAGAGAGTACTAGCTTGAAGCCCTATTTGAAATAGAAATTCCCATCTTGACCTTTGTGTTTCCCTTTTCTACTGACTTGGCTACCAAGCCTTTACGTCTGTCAGACCTATTGAATAGTTGTACTATGGCTAAATATCTGAGCAGATAGCTCCAAGGTTATCTGAGTTGAGCACTCAAACCAATAATAGATGTTTGACCCTAACCTTAGCTAACTAATCTACAATGAAACTGACCGGGCCCTAACTTGATCTAGATTAGGTCAACCCCTAACTGCAAATTCTTTTTCTTGTCTACTTTGTACCATATTTCTAATGTTTAGTCGCCAAGTGATACGTGTCTTCTAGTATGTTATTTTAGAAGGATTCTTTACTTTCTTTGCTAAATATTCTGTCTCTTTTACCCTTTTTAGTATATATTATATAACCTAATTGTAAGTTTATCATTTTGTCTTTTCATACATGTGAAGTAACTTTAGTGGATGGGTATATAAACCCCTACTTAATTGTATGTAAACAATCAATCATCAACATCAAAATATTATTCAAGTTTCCTTTGAGCAACCTTAGTATTCTCATTACCCTTCAACTCTTATGTATTCCCTTTAACAAGGAATAGTAGTGAATGACCCTTCAGTTTGAACTAGTAAGTCATATCTGGTGGATTGTAGACCGAGTAGGATTGATTGGCATGTCATATCCAATTAGTAGCTGCTCGGACTTTTGCTAGCTTTTCTTTGTTTTCTTTTCTGCTCAATTCATTGTGGTGTTTCCCTGTATGTCCAATCCCAGCAATGCATCACATGATATGAAAATTTTAGGCAATCTTACTAGGCCTCCCTCCTTAGGGTCATGACAAGTTTTCTTGATCAAATTCTCCCTTTAAATACAACTTGAGTTAGTGGCCATTTACCTTAAATGTTCCTCGCTTAGAGTTTGAAATCTCCATTGCACCATACGGGAATACTTATATGACTTTATATGGCCCGAAACATCACAATTTTGGCTTGCCTAAAAAGAGTTTCAATTAGAATTGGCATAAAAGAACATTGCCTCTAACTTAGAATTATTTTCCTTGCTTGATTTAGTTATCGTGATAGTTCTTGCCTTGATCCTTGAATATTCTTGAGTTTTCATATATCATTTCACACCATTCTTCTAGCTCATTTAACTGAAGTTTCCTATATTCACCTGTATACTCAAGATCAAGGTTAGCATACTTTATTGCTTAATAAGATTTATGTTCAACTTCTATAAGTAAGTGGCATGCTTTTCTATATACTACCTAATATGGAGTTATTCCAATCGACATCTTATATGAGGTCTAACACACTTAAAGATCATCGTCGAGCTTCTTAAACCAATCTCTTATGTTATGCTCAACTATCTTTTCCAGAATTCTTTTTAGGTCCCTATTTGCAACTCGTTAATTTCTCTCAAGCGACATGTTTTGATA
This sequence comes from Lumnitzera littorea, assembly GCA_024138015.1. Taxonomy (NCBI): domain Eukaryota; kingdom Viridiplantae; phylum Streptophyta; class Magnoliopsida; order Myrtales; family Combretaceae; genus Lumnitzera; species Lumnitzera littorea. The sequence goes on along the minus strand of JAMXBB010000001.1, from coordinate 66,522,492 downwards.
ATAACAAATATTAAAGTTGTCTAATCAAGTTTCTAAGATAAATGCTCCTAAGAGAAAAGTTAATAGGAAAGTTATAAGCTATCATAGTTTGTTGACAACAGTTAGAAGGAGACTCAAAAGCTGATCATGATTAGAGATATTAGAAGCAAGATTAGAAGAAGTTAAATAAAGTTGGAAAAGATTCTTTTAAACAGATTAGAAGATTGATTAAAAGCTTGGGTAGAAGACAATCTAAAATCAATGCAAGGTAGATATACTTAGAAGCAAACTCAAAAAGTCTTTTGGAAGTATAAAATGAAGAAGCAACATGACTTAAAAGTTGAGTTAGAAGCAGTGATAGAAGAACTATAGATTAAGCTAAAAGCTAACATTTCATAAATTTTTTGTTTTGTTCTTGTAGGTTAATGCCCAACTCCACTTGACAAGTATATTTGGGTAATATATTGTTTAGTTCCATTGTGAATGTTAAAGAATCTATTTGAAAGCAAGGATTAGAAGATATTTTAGAAGTTGATTGGATTTTGTGGAACTAACTATAACTAATCCTTATCTTCTTTGTTGATTATGATTCAATGGTCAAATGCTCTCTAAAATATTAGGAGAATTAAAGATTAAGGTGGCCAAAAAAGGAGGATAAATAACTATCATATTTCTATAATTAATAGCATGGATAAGGATCAAAAGATTTAAATTAGTCCCTATAATCCCAAACTACCTATTGTAATGAGAGTTTAAAAATACCAAGAAGGCTTCGAAGAAGTATACATAGATTACATAACTATAAGATCTATCACAAAGCTTTTTGAAATACTATCATACTCTACTTGTTCTAAATTGTTTCAAGTTTATTGTATCTTATTCTTATCTTATTGAAGACTTAGAAGATTTATTTTGTTGTGTTAAGTGTTAGTAATAGGATAGTATATCACTATAGATCTGTATAGCTTATTGATAGCTTGAAAGCAGAGTAATATGACCAAGCTTGTAATAGCAAATTATACTCTCTTATTTTTTAATAGTAGGACATCAACTGTAGAAGACCTAATTCCAACAGTAGAGCTAAAATATTAGATGTAGGCATAAGGCCAAACTATTATAAGTTCTTGTGTGCAAACTCTTTCTAACCCTCATCTCTTTATTTTGCTATTATTGTTGTTTAATTTATTTGTAAAAACATAAAGCACTCTCTTAGAAATTCTTAGCCATTGTATTAAGTAATCAAAGGGATTTTAGATCGAAAAAATTTTAATTTTATTAGCAATCAATTTACAACCACACCATACACCTTTCCATCCTTACCTTACCGTGGCCTTCTCTTAATTGTTTAAGATGGACCAATGCAACTTCTACTTATCCTATTGTTTGAGGTTGGTATGGAGTTGCAATTTAGTGCGTAACTCCATATTGCTTCAACACCATTTCCAGTTAAACATTGCAAAAGTGGGTTCCTCAGTTAATAATTCTTTTGAGGAATTGTTTCACTACCTTAACATCATTGGTTGGTAGAACTTGAGCTTCTACCCATTTTGATACATAGTCCACTACTACTAGGATGTATTTATTTCCATTTGAGTTTAAAAACAACCCCATGAAGTAAATTCCCCAAATATAAAAAATTTCACAGTTTAATATTGGGCTTTGCAGCATTTCGTTTCTCTTGGCTATATTCCTTACTCTTTAGCATCTACTACATAATTCCACAAATTTTTGGGAATCCCTAAATAATGTTGGCTAATAAAAATTGGACTCGAGGATCTTGTGTGCTATTTATTTGCACTACGATGTCCTCGAGTTAGGCTTACGTGACAATGATCTAAAATTTACTAACCTTCTAAGTGAGATACATCTGCGAATTTTTTGATTTGCACAAATCTTTAAAAAATATGGGTTCTCCCAAAAGTAAATTTTAATGTCATGTAAAAACCGTTTCATTTACCTATAACCTAATCCCTTAGGAAGAATTTTAGCTATTAAGCAATTTTTATGTCAACTAACTAAGGAATTTCCCATGGACATACTTAGTAAAGTCTTTATTCTAGGAATCATCACTAATGTCCTGTTCATTCAGTTTTTCTAGTGATAGAGTCTTTGAATGTGAGAGATGATCTACTACTAAATTCTCCACTTCTTTCTTATCTCTAATCTCCATGTTGAATTCTTGAAGCAATAGTAACCATTTGATCAATGTTGGCTTGACATCTATTTTATTCAACAAATAACATAAGATAGAATGGTTAGTATAAACAATAACTTGAGGAAGGATTAGATACGACCTGAATTTGTTAAATGCAAAAACCACTACCAATAGCTCCTTTTTTATGGTAGTGTAGCTTTTCTAAGTTTCTATGAGGGTCTTGCTTGCATAGTAAATTAGCTAAAACTGCTAATCTTACCTTTGTGCCAAAACTACTCCTATAGCATAATTGCTTGCATTGCACATGATTGCTTTAATAACCTTTTGTAAAACCTAGTGTAGCATAGGAAACTACCAATGGCTCTAACTGATGTGGGAGGGAGAAATTTTGCAATGGTGTTAATTTTTGCATTGTCCACTTCAATATCTCTTCAAGACACTTTGTGTCTTGGTACTATGCCTTCTTATACATAGAATGGCATTTCTCTTAGTTTAATACTAAATTTGTTTCCTCGTATCTTGCTTATACTTTTTGTAGATTTCTAAGATAATAATAATAAAAATAATTCCCAAAAACCAAGAATCATCCATGAATGCTTCCATTATATCCTTAATAAATTCATCAAACATTGTCATCATGTACCCCCAAAATGTTGTGGATGCATTGTAGGGGCCAAATGGTATTCTCTTGTAGGCAAAAGTGTCATAAGGACACATGATTGTGGTTTTTCTCTTGGTTCTCTAGGGCAATTGGAATTTGAAAATAACCTGAAAGACCATCTAAGAAATAGTAATACATGTAACTTGATAGATGCTCTAACATCTAATCAACAAAGGGTAAAGGCAAGTGACCTTTCCTTGTAGGGTCATTGAGCTTTCGATAATCTATGCAAACTCTCTAGCTTGTGACAAGTTGCATAAGGATCAACTCATTCCACTCGTTAGGGAAAATCATTATCCTTCCCTTTTTAGGTATAACCTGCACAAGACTAAACTAAGAATTATCAGTAATAGAATAAATTATACCTACATTTAGAAGTTTTATTTCTTCAACTTTGACTACTTCTTTCATGTTTAAGTTCAATTGTCTCCATGGTTGCACTATTGGTTTGTTAAATTCTTCCATAAAAATTTTGTAGGTGTAAAAGGATGGGTTAATTCCCTTGATATCGGAAATCTTTCAAGTGATCGCCCTCTTGTGATTCCTTAACGCTTTTAAAAGTTTTTCCTTCTGTTGCTTGATTAATTTAAAGGACACCATTGATGGAAATTTTGAATTTTCTTCTAAAAAAGCATACTTTAGATAATGTGATAGCTTCTTTAGTTCTAACTTAGGTAGTTCCTCAATAGAAGGCTTTAGTTTCGCTTCTTTGGTTTGCTCAATCTTCTTAAACCTTTTTCTATCCATAGAGGAAGGCTTATCTTCTAACTAGGCTATAGTGTCAACGATGATTGGGTTATTTGATGACTCTCCTTGATTTCCTATTTTAAACACAAGTCTAGAGGATCCTTAGTTAGTAATTCCTGCAAGACAATAGGTATCATCTTGTTCAATACATTTTTTCATTGTCTCTTTTATTTTAAACACCATTTCCTCTTCTTGTACCCTCAATATAAGCTTTTCATCACAAACATCAATTATATTTTTAGCTATAGCTAAAAAGGGTCTCATTAAGACGAGTAGTACTTTTATATCTTCATAAATGTCTAGAATCACAAAATTTGCAGAAAAAATAATTATCTACCTTAACCAATACATCTTCAATTATACCTCTTGGGTCTATTATTGATCTATCGGTTAATTGTAAACTCATTCGTGTCGGTTTTGGTTCTCTTAGGCTTAGCAATTTAAATAATTTATATGGTATTAAATTTATGCTAGCTCTTAGATTGGCTAATGTTTTTCGATAGATAAATTTCCATTTGAAAAAGGGATAGTCAAACTCCTTGAATCCTTCAATTTTGTCAAAAACTTATTTTGAAGGTTTGTTGAGTACTCTTCACTTAGTGTAATTGTTGATAGTTCCTCTAATTTCCTCTTGTTAGAGAGCAACTCCTTAAAAAAATTCTCATACTTTAATTCTTCTTGTTCTCCCTGTTTTAAACAATAATCTATAGGATCATTTGTTTGTAGTTCTTGCAAAATGCTAGTTATAGAGGTTTAGCAATATTAAGGTAAAAACATGTATTATCTTGTTCAATGCAATTTTCCATTGCCTATTCTATGCTAAATATCATCTCTTCTTTTCCTACCCATAAGATGAGCTTACACACTAACATCAATAATGACTTTAACTATAGCTAAAAAGTGTCTCCCTAAGATAAGTGGTACTTCAATACCCTTATTTATGTCTAAAATTACAAATTCTCCAGGAAAAATAAATTTATCTACCCTAACTGACACATCTTCAATTATACCCTTGGGGTACGTCATATATCTATTAGCTAATTGCAAGCTCATTCTAATTGGTTTTGGTTCTCCTAGGCTTAGTTGCTTAAATAATTTATATGACTTTAAGATTATGTTAGCTCTTAGGTCAGCTAATGCTTTCTTCATAGATAAATCATTCTAGACAACACCTCATTTTTGCTCTCCATAATATATTTTAAAAGTAAAGAAAGAGGGTCTTAATTAAAAAATATAAAAATAGTTAGCAAATTAATAAAAAATACAAAAAAAAAACATAAAAATAAAAAAATGAGAACTTTTTTAAGGAAATAAGTCTTGGGACATTTTCAGTGTCATTAAGAGTGGGTAATTCATTTTTTAGGGCTGAATAATGTCTAAGTATACACAGTTGTAGATACTCAATTTTTGCTCCCTAATAGCTATAGTTTTAGTTTTAGCTTTAGGGACTTAACTCAAAAGTAAGAAAAAAATAATGAAAATAGAAATGAAAATAATCAAAATTAATAAATGATGAAAATACCAAAATAATGACAAAAGGAAAAAATTATAAAGATTTTTTTTTAGATTTTTTAGAAAGTAAATTATTTTAGTGACAAATAACTCTAGTTTTAGCTTAGTTCAAATAATCATTTTAGAGAGTCACGCGTTTTAAGTATAATTCAATTGTATTAAAAATTAAGGTATAAACCAATAGCCTAGTGGCCTAATGGCCTAATGGATAAGTATTGGAGTATTTATATGAAATTAGTTTAAGGTCACAAGATTGAATCTTGCTAGACAAATATGTGTCTTTTATTTTTCTATTTTTTTCATTTTTAACAAAATGTGAGTTGAACAAATGAGATCGTATCTAATCAAATCTTTCTTGTTTGGATTTAGATCATTAGAGAATATTCAAATCTAATTTGATTTTTATTAAATTAGATTAAAATTAATATAATAAATACGATTTAGGACGATTTGATTGGGATTTTATAAATAGAAAAACACTGAACCAAAGATCCGGAATCCGACAACCATGTTCTTCCATTCATTCACGAACTACCCTTTCTTTCTAGTCGCTGCATAACCAAACCCGACACTGAAACAAGCCAAGCCCCAATCACTTACTGTGATCAATGCAACACTGTACGCATCCTTTGACCTAGACACCTTCAAAACCAGCATCCAATCGCGAAGCTAAATCCCCTTGCACGATCATCGTACACTCTTGGAACACAGTACACACTCATCAGCCCTACAACCAAATCAATCCTCAATGTCTCGACCAATGAACTCCACTGTTTGACTCCATACACGACCATCACATACACTGAATCCTAAGCACGCAACTCCCACTGTTGCTTGTCGATTGCACGATCAGCACACTTTATCGGCTAGCAAACGAACGATGACGACACACAACATCGACCAGCCCACTCGCAGCCCATACCCTGCCGTACGTCGTGCATGCCTGGAGCATAGCGACAACAATCCTTACTACGACTTACCAGCATCGATCAGCATTGCATGCACGTTCAGCCATACGTTGTTGATCAAGCTCCCACACGGATCTAGCACTATTCATGCACCATACACGCCGCCCCAGCCATGATACGGCTTGATGTCCACCTAGCAGTATCTCTCCACTATCACACGCTGCGACTCCTACAGCAGCGCTAATCCACGATCTACAATCCATTCGCACACACAACTCACTCTACGAACATCAAGATAGCAAGTTCCCGACATCGACTAGCTGCAGTGGTCTCACACTATGCTTCATTGTTGAATAGCGGTTTCAGTTACGATTCCAGGTTGTGCCACGTCACTCCCCACCACATCAGGCCCTGCACGAACTGCACACATGTACGGGCATGCTTGCGCTGCTCACCCCCGCCGACAATTAGCACATACACACGGAAATCAACCCTCACCGTTACGCTTCGTACGCCTAACTTTCCACGAACAGTACTTCATCGTACGATGGCAACAATTAGGTTCGGTTGCTAGATTTTTTTATTATTGTTTTGATTATTATTATTATGTTTTAATTCATTAATTATTTAATAGTATATATATATTAGTTAGGAGACTTTTAACACTAGTTTATATATATTAAGTATATTATATAGTTTATTAATTTATTTAGATAAGGAGTCGTTGACAGTAAAAATATAGGTATGAATATATATATACATATATATATGTATATTAGCTTAGGATTTTTTTTCTGGATTAGGTTTTTTTTTTTTTAGAAATCATCATTATAGAAAATTATTTTTTAAGAAATAAAAATTGACAAAAAACAAAATTTTGACAAAAAACAAAATTTTTACAAAAAGGTTATAGTATCTTAGAGAGTTTTTTTTAATCACTTATAAGTTAGGTCTCTTTAGATTTTTTAGTAAACTGAATAAATTAAAACGTAAATCTGTTGATTTCAAAATTACAATAAACCAACACACTAAAGATTTCCGAAAAGAACTACAGTTGTTTGATTCCAATTAAGAGGTACGTAGGCACTTTTGGGACGACGTTAAAATCTGTAGAAACTTAGGTTTTTTTTTCTTTTGGTTTTTATTTTCTTCTTGACTATTAAAAAAATAATTTGAAAAATAAATCTAATTTCGGTAAATAGATAGTAGTACCTATTAGGATTTACTAGGTTAACCCCCGAATTCGAAATCTTTTAATTTTTCATTTAAATTGAAATCAAAGATCGGTAGCTAAATCGTAGTCAATCCACCTAATTGATTACGGTTTCTTTTCTTTTTCTCGACTTCGGTCGAGTAGTGACTTTAAATTTTTTTTTTTTAAATAAAAAACCGAAATTTTCCAATTTCTTTAGTTGATAATTAATAATTAAATTGGTTTGGATTTAGTATTAATTAAATAGTGGGAAATCAAATTAAATAAGAAAATCGAATTTCAAGCTTGATGGTTAAGTGACTCCACTAGAGATGCCTAGACAACTAGCAACTAGAATTTATCGAAAATATGATTATTTTTCAAAAAAAAAAAAAAGATGAAAAATAAAAATAAAACAAGAACTTAGGTATGTTATTTTATTTATTTATTCGTTTATTTTATTTCTTTTTTACTAACATTTTTTGTTGCAGCTTATTTAGGGGGATAGTTTTAGGGCTTTAGTTTATTTTTATTCTATTTTTCTGCATCATAAATGCATGATAGATACAGTCAGAACCAGACCGTCTAGGGGGGGCCTTTGTGTAAGCTTCGAATGTTGTGGGGCAATCACCTTCTAGGGTCAATCAAGCTACCCTACTCAAGTTTAGATGCGACCATAGAACTGTTACTTTAAAAAAACATAGTGGTTTGTAAAACATAAGGACCTTTAGAACTTACCCTTTGCATTACATGAAAACTTTTTTCAAAAAATCACAAGAACCCATGATGTGGCAGACTTAAATGAACAAGGGCAGTTGTGAAGTTATAGTTATAATATTTCCTTGTAAATAATTTATGTAAAGTTTAGAATAGGTTGTGATTGTAATTTTGATTTTTTTACATAGGCATGGCTAGATCAAGTCAAGAGCTCTTTGAAGAAATTCATGTCCACTTACCACATTAGCCTCAAAGACTACTTTAGATGTGGTTTCGACTCTTCAGCCCAAATAAGTAGGAGTTTATCAAGAACAAGATTAGGCCTATCCTCTCTCTATAAAAGATCCCTGTGAACATCACTTTAGTATGGGCTTTAGTTCACCTATGGGAGCTTGAATTCGTTAATTTCTATTTGGGCCCACGTTAGCTAAGCCCAACCTTAGAAGAGTACTCCTAATTGTTGTAGGCCCTTGTTATTATAGATGAGGTCTATGTCTCGGACTTGGAAGCTACAGCACCGAAGATCTTTAGTAAGCTGTTGGGAATTAGAAAAACTAAGAAAAAGCGAGTTCTAAATTAGGGAAAGACCATTCGATTGGAGGATGTCATGGATTGGTTTTCCGCTAAAGTAAAGCATAGAGACAAACAGGAGGTTTTTTGTACAAATTTGGAAGCATGACACTAACACTAAGTCAACACTTTTATACCAGTGGTCTTCAATACTATCTTGTTCCTTAATGATAGATGTCGGGTTTATTTCAAAATAGTAGAACTTGTAACCCAATTTCTTGAAGGGCAATCATATGTCTTGTCCCTCTTGGCTAAGTAAATCCAGTCACTGAATCATCTCAAAAAGAAGAAATGAGAAGATTTGAAAACCAATATGGGTTTACTTATAGTCTGGTTCATTAGCCACATGAGAAGTTACCAACTCGATTTTAATCGGGCTGAGTTTACCCAACAATATGATCTCATAAAGTCTTTTGAAGAAAGAATTGAGCTGCCAGAAGATATAGCTAGCCACTACTAGGTCTAATACTTTTAGAGTATGAAAGCGGAAGAGTTATTGTTAATGCCTAGGTGGTTTGCAAGTAAGGAAATGATAAGAAGATGTAAAGATTTCAAGGTGGTGCCCCTAATCGACTTCAACCTCTATATTGGATATGTCCCAGCCAATGGACTCATTGACGATAAGATCCCAGACCATCATTAGAAGCCGTCTCATTGGACTATCATAACCCAAGCATGTTGGTAGCTGACAAAGTAGCCAAGCTCCTAAGCATTTGAGCTCTTTGGTGCACCAGAAAGACTACCCTTACCACTAAGGGGATAGTAGGCAAGAGCCAGACAACTAAAGGACTTCTTTATCACCAACTAAAGAAGCTCAAAGATATGTAAGAGACAAAGGAAAAGGAAGAAGTCTAAGTCGAAGCTGAACTCGAGGAAGCAAGTGAAAGAGAGCAGGAGCTGGAGAACTGCTGTGAGGAGTATCACCAAAAGATAAAGGCATTAGAACAATTGAAGAGGATCAAGGGCAAGGAAGAGGAGGTTCCCAAGATCCGAAAGAGGAAGAAGACTCAAGATGAGTTCACTAGCCATAGAAAGATTAGAATTTAAATTTTAGGCTCTTTTAATGTTTTCTTTCTTTAAGATTCCTTTTTTAAACAAAATAAGTGATGTAAAGCTTCACAATTGCAAAAAATTAATAAAAATTAGTTAGGTTTTGCCATATCAAAGGTCTCTTGCCAATTCTTAATTTTCATTGCATTTGTGTGTTGTACATCCTGCATTCGTATATTTAATAACCTTTTCTTAGAAAAATGTACATATGCTAACCCTTTATTGAGTTTTCTTTAGGTAAAATCTCAAGATAGCTCTCAAATGTCAAGTCTTTCAGAGAAGTCTGATTAGAGCACATTCTTAGACTAAGATGGCCACCACTCAATGAGATGATAGAGAACTCGAGATCAATGAGCCATCCGAGCTAAGATTTCGTTCCATAGAAAAGGCTATGGAGAAGATGGTAGCACCAATTAATGAAGAAAGCTCCAAGGCCCATTATGGGAATAATATGTAGGCTCCTAAAGCAGAGCATGAATATCTAAAAGACCCATTTGAGTCAGGAGAAGTCTACTCAAAAGTCAACTTGACCTTCGAACCTGACATATATGTGGCCCCGAAACCGACTGACCAAGGGCTTAGCATAGATAGTGTAATACCCCAAGTTTTTCTAACTAATTCAATAACTCTAGGATTCGAGCCTCTAAATTTAGAGCACTGGGCCATAATATCTGTTTTATTTCAAACTTCATAATAAAGTTAGAAAAGTTAGATGAAATAATTTAAGTAAAGTCAATTTCTCAAAATAAGCTATAGAAAAATATAAATTTAAGAAAAACGTCAATTTATTGCTAAAAGCTGATAATTATAGAAAACGAGAAATTTTAGATTTTAGATATAGCGAGATATTATAAATAAGTTAATTAACTTATAAAAATAATAAATGAAGTTGAATTATATGTAATGTACATGTATTAACATAGAATATGCATTATTTGTATTAAATATACATATGTAATAAGAAATTATTATTAAAATAAGGTAAATTAGTATAAAAAATTGGAAAATTAATAAAAATATAAGGATGAGTCATCCAATGATGTGATAGCAAAGGATTAAATTGGATTCATGAGTCAAAAAGCAAATAATAAGAAAATGGCACCTCATGCTTTGGAAAAATAAGAAAATGACATGTGTAAGTTACATGTTCAATTTTTACAAATTCTTATCCAATTAGAAAATATAAATAGCCTTTGCACACTTCAAAAAAGAACATTTTGGAAGTTTGAAAAAAAATAAAAAATCACTCAAAAAAATTTCGAAACAAATTAGAAAATTAGATAAAAAAATAGGGCATAGAATCTGATCAAGCTAGTTCAATAGGCTATTGGTGTCCTGTTGTGGTGACCTTTTGAAGTCAAGGAAAGCATCACTGGAGAGGGTGTTCTAATAAGGTTGGGTGGTCAGAAGTGGCCTGTTTAGATAAACCAAATTTCTGGCCGAAACTTTATAATTTTTCTAAAAATATCAAATGTTGCTATTTAATTATGAAACTTGGTTTTCTAGAGTTATTCTATGTGTAGATTAATTTAGTAATTTTATTTTAGTGAAATAATTATTGGAAATATAAGGTCCTTAAGAAATGGCTTTGTTTGGACGAAAATTGAATTAAATTTTAGAAATAGTAAATAATGTTCTTTCAACTTGAAAATTTGTACATGATATAATTAATATATTCATTTAATTTTAGTAATAAGAATTTTTGAAAATAATCATGTTTACTATTTATTGTAATTATTTTTAATAAAACTGCCGGTTTTATTAAACTATTGAAATAATTAGTTTTTAATGAAATTAATGAACGAGTCTTACATGTTTAGACTTTTGGATGTTTATGATTATATTTGAAATATTTAATTTTTATCTCATTCAAAAATTTATTTATTTTCTTTAATTTTTTGTAATTTCAAGCTAAAACTGCTATTTTCGCAAAAAAATGGATAATAGTCAATTTAGTATAACCAATGATCAATAACTAAACTACATATTTTTTTGAGTCTATAAGATTTTTCGTGAAATTAATCGAGCTCGTATACTATTTATTATGTATTTTCTTAGTATAAACTTATATATTAGCTTAATATGTAATATAATAACTAGTTTATTAAATTTGTATCAAATGAACACTTTAGGGTATAACAAGTGTTGCTGGAAAAATTTGAAAAGTATAATTTTTAGGGTTTTTAGTCCAGTACTAAAGCTTACTTGAGTCAATTATGGAATTAGGATAACGAACGATTGAATTGTAATACGAAAAGGTGTTTTTGGGTTTTTGACAATATTGATCAATTTTGTTTCTTAATATATATTAATAGTACTCAAAATAATGATTGTGTCGATATAAAGTTTACTGAAATTAGAATAGAATTGAGTAAGATATGATCAAATGAAGTTTAAAAATGCATAAATTATAATAGTTCGGGTTCAACCTACACTTAATTTGAAGACTGCATCATATTTTCATAGGTGTAATGAGTAAGAAAGGACCATGTCAAGAGGTTTAGGATTTTACACTATTACTAAGCTTAGGTAAGTGGATCTAACCAATGCTTGGAGTAAATATATCGCTACTCATAATACTATGTGCTGTTTGATGCTATATTGATTGAATATGGATATATCTTGGGTGAATTGATATGCTAATATAGTTGATGCTGATGTGTTGATTTTGAATGGTAATAACTATATTTTGGTTAAACTGTTATGTTGCCATGTTGGGCAATGATTTGTGCTTACAAATAATTGTGCTAACTAGAGAAGTTGAGTGATTGCTAACTCAATCTTCTAAGTGTTTACCTAAGTGAACCCTAAGTGAGATATTAGAGTTTCGCTATGGAGAATTCTAAAACTAGAATCAAACAATTAGGTTGAATAAAACCTAAAGATTGATTATGCTGATTGAGATTGTTGAGTTGCTATTGCAGATCATGGCATGGCCCAAAAAGGGACCTACGGGTTAGAAATTTCAGAATGAGGCTTCTAAATGATCATGGAAAAAGCATGGCTTTATGAACTCAATTTTTGGAAGCATATAGATTACATTGCCCAAATATTGTAATTATTTTGATAGTCAAATTTGGTAGACTATAATGTAGGTCTAATTTAGTAGTGTTGTTATAAGGACCCTTGGGGGGCCTAGTAGTATTGCTTAGAATTTTCATATCACATGTACACCCATGATAAGAAAATCGCCTTGCAAGTCAAAGATTGGAAGACTTTCAATAGTTAATCGCTAAGGTCTTTAATTTTAGTTCATTGACTTATTGTATAATATAAATAACTATGGATATCTATTATTCCACAGTTCTCAAAACCACAGAGAATCGGTACCCCTTACCAAAATAGTGAAATAAGATAGACAATTCGAGAAAATTCTAAACTTACTAAAGATACTAAACTTAATTGAGATATTAGTTATTTTCCAAAGCATTCCAAATTAATTACACAAGCTTTTCATCATACTCATTCAATGATAGCTCTCTGCACTTAGTTCCTATCCTTGTCCCAACTATCGATCAACCTATAAGGAAAAGAACTGTTATGGTGTAAGCTTACACTTAGTGACATAAATCCCCTTGTCAATACTGCATGACAAAAGTTTATTTAATACACAAACATATGAATGCATGGTCAATCAGTATGCCAAACAATACATGCAGTAACCTAGGAACTGCATGCAACTTAGAATTACACCTCCTGTAGTCGGGGTTTAGAGATAATTAATCGACCCAAACCAAAATCCAGGTTCTAGACCTTGGGTTTTATTTCTTTTGCACCATTGTGCTTAAGTTAAAACAAAACCATATATATATATATATATATATATATAATATACTTTCTTTCTGAACAACAAATCGTATTTTCAAAATCCTAAGTCTAACGACCCCTCACCGACGATTAGCGTCTCCCGGCACCTAGTAAGCCTATCAGCTTAGGATAAAGACTCCATAAAATGATGACATAGCTAGTACCCAGCTTTATAGGAGGCCCTCCTCTTATAAGCCCCTTCCTATCTTCTACATGAAGAGGCAGTCGATGTTATCTGAATGCAATTATGGGGAATGCATGATCCATTTAATTTCTTAATCATATGAGTGATTAATCCGATTTTTTATGGTGATTAGATAATTTCATTCTATACAATCGTACATATAAATTATCACAAATAATTTCCATTATTATATGATTAACAAGCCATAGCATTCAATCACAAATTCATACACATGCATTTCCTATATCCCACAAGCATCCAATTTATATATATATATATAAGTTTAGGTGCATCTATTCTACAAAGAAAATCAAGTAAAGAGTCATTAGGAATTCACTTACTCAGCCATGCGGGTTAATCGAAATAGTTCAGGGGTAGGTCATCTTTGAGAGCCGAGTCCCCTGGACATCGCAAATATGATACTATAAGGATTTGAAAGTAAACTTAGAAAACAAAGCTAAAACCCTTTAAGTTATACTTTTGACTTGGTTTCATATTTTTCTCGATTTCTACTTAAATTTTAATTGCGTATAACTTTCTCATTTTAAATCCAATTTTTATGATTTTATAGTCATTCTCTCAAGTGTACCTTAACGTGGTGAGGTTATTTTTTCGTAATGAGGCACAAAAAACTACCCATAGGTTAGAACAATAGCGATACTCATGATTTAGAGTGCTTTGGGGCTTTGTTTGGTTAATGGGCTTTTTGGTAACTTGGAAAATTCTTTGGGCTTGGGCTTAGGAATTTATTCTAAACTTAAAATACTCCTTAAGGTTAAATTTCCAACTTTGGTTTACACTCTTGGTGCTAACAATAACTCTTTGGGCTTTTATGTAGGCTTAAGTTGTCAAATGGGCTTGTTTTTTGTTCAAACTAAAGTCAGTGACTTTGTTGGGCTTATAGAGTTTTAGGTGAACTTCTTGTAGGCTTCAAAACAACCTTTCTAAATATTTTAATGTGCTGGTCAGAATTTTAATGAAGGCCCAACTTAGAGTTTTAGGCTCGTTTTGAGAGTTTTAAGCTTTGTATACTTGCTATACTTGCTTTGGTTGATCTTTTCACTTTGTTCACTTGGTTTTATCATATTTTTAAGTAGCTTTTATTTATGTTCCAGATCTGGCTGTGATGAATTTAAGGGACACTCACTTCGTTTCTCAACTTATTTTATCATTTCCTTAAGTTTAAGGGTTAGAACATGAACCTACGCTATTTATATTCTAACTTTGACTTAACTTCTCTTTCATATGGTGATTATTTAGCTTATACTCTAGATGAAAATAATAGATCTCATACTTATCATAATTTTCATACCATAGTTCATATCTCACAAAGTTGGTTCCTTTATAAAAGGTTTATGTAATGGATTTTCCTTTACCCAAGGCTAGGTTTGAGTATCTTTAACTCAATAGAAATGAAAATAACATCTAAATGACTCACAAATCCTTACGTCCAGCATGCTTCCTCTTCATTCAAGTTCTCATTTCAAGATTTTCTCAACTTAAAATATTCCATTGTAAGTTTTAAACAAGTATCTCTACAGAACACTAACTTTACATGCTCATATTCCAACTTCCGTGTAAGAGTTTCATGAGTTTGCTTCTTAGGATAGTCTTAGATGTTTCATCAACTTATGATCATACTCATATCCTCAAGAAATCATGGTCTTCTAACATATAATACTAAACTACTAACACAAAGAAACAACTTACTCGTCCTCAAAGTGAAAACAAGGTGGTGGTTCAACTAAGTATCCTCTTAGCTCATTGTCTTCCTTCCTCTTCTTGTAAGTTCTTTTAGAAGCTAGGGTCTTGATCTTTGAAGTGAGTTTTTAGAGATATTCTAAAGTTTCTAAAAGTGGTTTTTGAAGTTGACAAATAGAGGCCATAAAATAAAGCTTGGTGCCATGAGTATGGTAGCAAAATAGTGGCGGTAATGTTGGGATTTTGTGGGCTTGGATTTCTTTTTTTGGTTTGTGTTTAAAGTGAGAGAAAAGGAAGTGAAAATGAGAGTGAAAGAGAGAGAGAGTAGAAGATTTTTGAATGGGAGGAGAAGTGTATTCAAGAAACTTTAATTGATTGTCTTTTAGTATATATAAATGCCAACTTTTTGACAGGACTAGTTGATGTAAGCATTAAGGGATGAAAGTAGATGTGTAAAACAATTGAGTGATGGATAAATGACAAGGCATGGCCTCTCTTTTCCTTCTTTTCCAACCGGCCATGTAGGGAGCAATTAGGGCATGGTGTTGTCTTGTCACTTAATTAAAAGTTGAACATATAAAATAATGTGATAACTTATCCATATGCAATATAAGTTGTAGTATGATAAGGGAAGTGTCTTATCACTAGTTTTTGATAAGTTATCAATTGATAAATGATTCCAACTCTCAATTGATAAGTTATTTAGGGTGATTGGTTGGTTTACTTATTCATGTGCACAAGTCTTATGCATGAAGATAAGGAGATTGTCTTATATGAAATTCTTTTAGAATTGGTGTCTTAAGTTGATTTGTAAGTTATGATTTAATTCTTATTAAATTATGAAAATTTGTAGAGTTGAATAAAATTATTCAAATTAAATTATCAATTAGTCGCTTAGGGTTATAAGTCCTTAGTTGTTTTAAGGTTTAAGGTTTTGAGCAACTTAGAGTCTATAGTTCTCATATTCGAGTTTTATCAATAATAGACTTTCGAATTAGAAAATTAAATTCATTTTTAAATGCAAACTTGAACTCTTAGCTTAGTTTATCCTTAGGAACGTTTGGGAAGTACCTTTAATTGAATCACAAGTCCACTAAAAAGTAGGGTTTACAACTTATCCATGTGTAACATGGCTTATAAGTGAAAATAAGGGAATTGTCTTATATGAAATTCTTTAGGGTTGGTTCTTAGATTAATTTATAGGTTGTAATTTGCTTCTAAAGAAATTTTAGAATTTTTAGAGTTGAATAAAATTTATTCAAATTATATTTTTAATTATTTATTTAAGGTCATAAGTCCCTGATTATCCTAAGGTTTATGGTTCAAGTGAGTTTAAGTATGTTTTAAGGTTTTTTACTAATTTAGGACTAATTGACTTACACTTAGGAACCTAAGATTTAATTAGCTTAATTATTTAAAATCATCGCTTTATTATGCAACATATATATATATATATATATATATACGATTGATTAAGAAAAGAGAAGGAAATTGCTTATTAATATATTTATATATATACATATTATGGGGTTACTTAGGTACACAAGTAAAATAAATTTTGTAAATTTATTAATTTATTCTTTTAGCTAGCTTAGTTTTGCTATTTATTATTACTTGAAANTTGTGATTTGCTTCTTAAGAAATTTTAGAATTTTCTAGAGTTGAATAAAATTTATTCAAATTATATTTTTAATTATTTATTTAGGGTCATAAGTCCTTAATTATCCCAAGGATTAGGGTTTGAGTGAGTTTAAGTATATTTTAGGATTTTTCACTAATTCGGGAGTAATGAACTTACACTTAGGAGCTTAAGAGCTTAAGGTTCAATTGACTTAATTATTTAGGATCATCGTTTTATTATGCAACATATATATATATATATATATATACACACACGATAGATTAAGAAAAGAGAAGGAAATTGTTTAGTCATATATTTATATATATTATATATATACATATTGTGGGGTTACTTAGGTACACAAGTAAAATAAATTTTGTAAATTTATTAATTTATTCTTTTAGCTAGCTTAGTTTTGCTATTTATTATTACTTGAAATCATCCTTGATTCATTCATTATCGGTTTCATATGATTTTGCAAAAATTAATGATAATTTTATTGATTTATGGCTTTTCAAGCACCATGATAATTTTATTGAGTTTTAAAAATTTATATAATTTGATATTTACGGTTTATATTAGGTTTAGGTTTACATTTACATTTTTAAAAGTACTCGTATGTAGAGATTGTAGTTTTCTTACATGATTAGGGTTTTCAAATTGTATAATAAGGTCTTTTAAGTTCGTTTTAAGTTCCGAGTTTAAAATTTTAGTTGGTTTTCATTTTATGTAGTTTTGTTGACTTAGGAAAATATCTATGATACTCAAGTCCAAAACTATGTTTAGAAGGTTAAATTTGTGGAGTCTACAGTTGCCACTTTGATTTGATAGACTACAGTACGTGGTCTAATTTGGCAGTATTGCCACTTTGATTTGGTGAACTACAGTGTGTAGTCTAGTTTCGTAAAGTTGGGGATCCTACTCCAAGGCAGCTCCTTATTGCCTTAGGTTGTTGGACATTATATCTAGATACTCGGCTATGTCGACTAATTGGAAGAAGTTTAGAGGGCATAGGATATCGGTACCGATGCATGCCACATACATGAGCATAGCATGTTACATTACTGGTAGCAAGTGACCAGTTGGGCGAATGCATATGTAAAGTTGAACTTACGAGTTATGATTGAAATGTTTTAGTTGTGATGTATAGTATTGTCTATCATATTATCTATATTATGTTATTTATTTTCCACTCTCACTCAGCTTCAGTAGCTAAGGGGATAAAATGTTTTATCATCAAGTTAACTATATTGTGAAGGGCCCAACACTCAGGAGGGATATGTATACTAAGAGCATGAGTTGGAGTTAGCAACTATTGTATGGAACCTGTATTAGGTCAGAGATCCTATTACTATGAATACGATAAAGGAAAAAGTTGGTTCATATTTTGATGTAAATATTATGTTGTACACATAAGTTATAGCAGAATATCCAGTTGAACTTCGATGTAGAAACCCCTTATCATGTAAATAATGTTGTCTTTTGATGAATGAATAGGTTGAGTTAAGTTTTTAATAGATATTTCTGTATGATGGTGCATCCTATACTATGTTGGGATGTGATAGACAGCTTGAAAGAACTGGAAAAGAAATTGACGCACTAGATAGTTGAGAAGATGAAATCACTTGTAGGGTATGATGGATTTGAACAGGTAAGGATCATCGAGTTTTCTACATATGACATTAGAGCATACCCTGAGAAATTTAAGGTACTAGAGTTCGAAAAGTATGATGGGACGGGATGCCCTAAGCTTCATACCATGTTGTACGTCAAGAAGATGGGTAAATATGTCCAGTATGATTCACTCATGGTATAGACGTTCCAAGATAGTTTGACAGGGACAACCTTAACTTGGTACGCCCGGCTCAATCTAAACTAGATAAATACACGAGAGAAACTTGCTAGAGCATTTTATGAGCAATATAAGTTCAACGTAGAAGTAGCTTCGATAATGATGGATTTGGTCGCCTTGTACAAGAAGAACAGTGAATCATTTAAGGAGTATGCTCAAAGATGGAGGTCTTTAGCTGCAAAGATATTTACTCCTACTACTAAGAAGGAGCTTACTTTAGCTTTCATTAACACCTTAGAAAGGTCTTATTTCTCCCATCTCATTAGGTAAGCTTCGTCCAATTTTGCTGAAGTGGCAGTAATAGGGTACAAGATTGAAAACATCGATTCTTCTAGCAAGCTTCAAGAGCCAGTAGGTAGAAGGTCGCTGGCTTCATCTTCTGGTCCTAGACCAATGGGCAACAAGCCTAAACCTGGAAAGCTATTATTCTTATACCTAACCATATTGCTTGAATCCATGGGGTCCATGCTTAGTCAGAAGGATGAAGAAGGGAAGGAGAGGGCTGTTTATTATTTGAGCAATAACTTTATAGAGGGGGAGCAAAAATATTCGGAAGCCAAAAGAACCTATTGTGCATTGGTTTGGGTCATGCATTGACTCAGACAATACACACTTTACTATCAAATCATGTTAATAACACAACATGACCCCTTGAAGTATTTAACAAAAAACCGGCCCTCATTAGAAGAGTTTCGAAGTAGCAGATGTTGCTATCAGAATTTGACATCAAGTGTGTAAGCCAAAGCTCAGTCAAGGGACAGGCTTTGGCAAATCAATTAGTAGAAAGTCCCTCTAAGGATATCCCTTAAGAAGCACAAGTCAAGTTTCTTGATGAAAGTATCCTGGTAGCAGAAAATGATTCTGATAGTAAAGTAGTTGAGAAGCCTTTAGGGTGGAAAATGTTCTTTGATAGAACAACTAATGTGTTTGGATGTGGAGTTGGGGCAATTCTAGTGTCTCTCGAAGGTACACAATTCCCGTTGGCCATAAGACTGGCTTTCCTATATACTAATAATATTGTAGAATACAAAGCATGTATTTTAGGACTTAAAATTGCTTTGTTTAGGAGATATGGGAATTAGAGGTATATGGAGATTCTTCGTTGATCATAGGCCAAGCTCAAGGTGAATATAAGACGAAACACCCCAAGTTAGTACCATACCACCAACACTTGGTTTAGTTGACAACCAAGTTTGGAAAAATTACTTTTACGTATGTGCTAAGGGTTTTGGAACCAATTCGCTGATGCTTCGCTACTTTGGCATCCATGATCCAAATATTAGGAGGAGTAAAGATTCAGCCACTTAAAATTGAATTTGAAGAAAAACCCACTTTTTGTTGGACAATGGAAAGTTCATGTGACAAAAAGCCTTGGTATTATGATATCAAACAATTCTTGCAACATGGAACATACCTTGAAGAGGCCGAGAAGAAGGATAAGAAGATAATCAAAAGATTGGCTGCTTAGTACATGATAAGCAAGTCCACTTTGTACTGATGATCATTTGACGATACACTTTTGCATTGTATAGATGAGAAAGAGGTAGAGGTACTAATGAAAGAAGTGTATGAGGGAGTATGTGGCCTCCACATGAATGGCTACATACTCACCAAGAAGATCATGAAGATGGGATATTATTGGTTGGCTATAGAAGTAGATTGCATTAAACATGTTAGACATTGCCATTTGTGCCAAATTTATGCAAACAAAGTAAATGCTCCGCCTTAAGAATTACATACATTATCTATACCATGGCCATTTTCGATGTAGGGGATAGACATCATTGGCCCGATTACTCTAAAGGCATCTAACGAGCACCAATTTATATTGGTAGCTATTGATTGTTTCACTAAATGGATTGAAGCCTCATCCTACTCTAGTATGATGAAGTGAGTGGTGGTCAAATTTATTAAGAGAGACATACTGGCTCGTTATGGTACATTAGAGACGATTATTACTGATAATGGTATGAATCTAAATAATAAATTGATGTTAGAGTTGTGCTGACAGTTTAGGATCATTTATAGAAATTCCACTCCTTATCAGCCTTAGATGAACGGAACAGTAGAAGGGGCTAATAAGAATATTAAAAGAATTATTGAGAAGATGGCTATCACATATCGAGATTGACGTGAGATGTTATTGTTTGCACTCATGGCCTATTGAACTTCTATCAGAACATCAATAGGGGCAACCCCCTACTAGTTGGTATATGGGATGGAGGTTGTACTACTAGTAGAAGTTGAGATCCCATCTCTTAGGATATTGTTGGAAAGCCAGTTGGATGAGGCTAATTGGATAAAAAAATGAATTGAGCAGTTGAATTTGATTGATGAGAAGAGGTTGGAAGCTTCATACCACAACATCCGCTATCAATAACGAATGGCTAAAGCTTTTAACAAGAGAGTATAACCCCAAAGTTTTAAAGAAGGAGACATGGTACTAAGGAAAACTTTGCCTAATGTACAAGACTCGAGAGGGAAGTTTGCTTTGAACTATAGAGGACCTTACATTATGAAGAAAGTATTGCCTAGGTGAACCATGATTTTATCTCAAATGGGTGGTTTAGACTTGAGGGACCTAGTAAACGTTGATGCATTGAAGATATACTATCCTTAAAAGATCAATTGAATTTTTGCTTAGGTTATGAAATGCAAACAATCTTAGTATTATTGTAGTCTCATTTTCGTTTTCTAAATGTAAAGTTGGTATTCTTAGTAGTCGTCAATATTAGGTAATATCTCTAGATCCTTTCTCGATTCCGTTAAAATTCCCCACTTCTCGCTCTATCTAAATAAACCTTATACATAAGAAACATAAGAAAAAAAATAAACACTTAACTTAGAATGATATCTGTTGATAAAAATTCTTTTAATACTTTATTACGGTTCACCCTTCGAAAAAGGGAGATTTGTTTTCTATTTTTCAAGATAGGGCCATGTTTAGAAAGAGTAATGGGTGGCACATAAATAGAAACTCGCTTGAGAATAGAGGTTTATATAGAAAACTGATTAAGTTGGATCGGAAATTCAAGATGTGACATCTTTGCTCAAGAGATGAAGATGCTTCATTTGTTAAAGTCACCTTCCTAATTGCATCTTTAAGTATAGTGTATGTACATTCATTTTAGGCTTAAATTGCTTTCCAAAAGGAAAAAAGAAGAAAAAAGAAAAAAAAAAGAGAAAAAAGAGAAAGAAAAAAGAAAAAGGAAAAGAAAAAGACAAAAAGAAAAAAAAGGAAAAAGAAAAAAATTAGAAGAAGAAGAGCAAGGAGAAGAAGAGGTAAAGGAAAGGATCAAAACTGTTAGTTCTAATTGGATTGCTCAAGAAAACACTTGATTGTCTAGGAACTATCACTAAAGCTAGGTAAGTGGTTCTGAGCTTTATAAAACATCGCATTTGGATTTAGTCTCCCCTTAAGGATGACAGTTTAATTTCTAAAAGCATATAATTCTTAAAAACTCTTGGGATAGCTAGCTCCTAGAGCATAGTCCCAATTCATGATCCCTTAGGGAGTTAGCTAGCTCATGGAGCATGGTCCCAATCCAAAGTTTCTTAGGCTTCCAATTGCTTGACTCACATAATGTTACCCAATGCATAATCATTTTTAGGGATTTAGCAAGCTCATGGAGTGCTATCCCAATTCAAGTTTTCTTCTCTTTAGGTCTTAGCTCAAGGAGCACTTTGAACACCTTAGTTAGTCAACTTATTAGGGTATGACTAAGTTTTCTTCTCAACTAATTTAGGTCTTAGCCAGCTTAAGGAGCGCTTTGACCACCATGGTTAGTCAGCTCATTAAGGCATGACCAAGTTTTCTTATCTTTAGGTCTTAGCCAACTCAAGGAGCACTTTGATCACCTTGGTTAGTCAACTCATTAGGGCACGACCAAACTTTCTCAACACATTCTTAGGTTTTAGTCAGCTTAAGGAGTGCTTTGACTACCTTGGTTAGTTAGCTCATCAAGGTATGACCAAGTTTTTCTCATTCTTTAGGGTTTTAGCCAACTCTAGGAGTACTTACCCATCTCATCCACTTTAGGTCTTAGCCAGCTTAAGGTACGCTTCGACCACCTTGGTTAGTCAGCTCATTAAGGTACAACTAAGTTTTCTTATCTTTAGGTCTTAGCTAGCTCAAGGGGCGCTTTGATTGCCTTAGTTAATTAACTTATTAGGGCATGACCAAGTTTTCTTATCTTTAGGTCTTAGCCAGCTCAAGGAGTGCTTTAATCGCCTTAGTTAGTTAGCTCATTAAGGTATAGCTAAGTTTTCTTATCTTTAGGTCTCAACCAGCTCAAGGAGCACTTTCATCGCCTTGATTAGTCAGCTCATTAGGGCATGATTGATTTTTTCTCATTCTTTAGGGTTTTAGCAGCTCTAGGAGTGCTTACCCATCCCATCATTTGTAGGGTTTTAACTAGCTTAAGGAGTGCTTTGATCACATTTGTTAGTTAGCTTATTAGGCATGACAAGTTAACTCACATCTAATCAACTCTTTCTTGTTTGGATTTGAATTATTAGAGAATATTTGAATCTAGTTTGATTTTTGTTAAATTGGATTTGAATTAATATAAATAATTTGGATCTAATTTAATTTTTATCAAATTAGATTGAAATTAACACAATAGATACGAGGGTTTTATAAATAAAAGAACATTGAACCAAAGATCCGGAATCCGACAGCCCTGTTCTTACATTCATTCATGAATTACCCTCTCTTTTTAGGTATTGCACAACCAAACTCAACATTGAACCAAGCTAATCCCTAATCATTTATTGTGACCAACGCAACACCGCACGTATCCTTTAACCTAGATGCCTTCAAAAACAGCATCCACTCGTGTAGCCAAATCCCCTCGGACAATCACCATATACGCCTAAAACACAGTACACACTCATCAACCCCACAACCAAATCAATCCTTGATGTCTTGACCAATGAACTCTACCGCCTGATTCCATATATGACAACTATGCACATTGAATTGTAAGCACGCAATGCCCACTGCTACTATTTGACTATTAGATCAGTACACTCCATTGGCCAACGAACGAGACGGTGACGCACAACACCAACTAGTCCACTCATAACCTTCACCCCACTGTAAGCTGCACATGCCTGGAGCATAGCGACAACAATCCTTACTGCGACTCACCAGCACCGATCAACGTTGTGTCCACGTTCAGCCGTACGTCACTAATCAAGCTCCAGTATGGATCTAACACCAGTCATACACCATATATGTCGCCCCAGCTACGACATGGCCTGAAGTCCACGTAGTAGTGCCGCTCCATTGTCACATGCTGTGACTCCATACAGCAGCACCACTCCACGATCCACAATCCATTCGACATTAAGCAGCAGTAGCGGTCTTACACCACGCTTCATTGTTGAATAGCAGTTTCAGTTGCGATTCCAAGCGATGTGATGTCACTCCCCACCGCAGCAGCCCCTACACGAATTGCATATACACACGAGCATGCTTGCATCGCTCACTCCCATCAACGATTAGCGCACATATATGGAAATCAACCCTCACCGTCACGCTTCGCACACTTGACTTTCCATGAACAATATTTCATCGTATGGTGTCAACAATCGGGTTTGGTTGCTAGATTTTTTTATTATTGTTTTGATTGTTATTATGATGTTTTAGTTCATTAGTTATAAACTAATATATATATATTAGTGAGGAGACTTTTAATACTAGTTTATATATATTAAGTATATCATATAGTTTATTAAGTTATTTAAATTAGTTGTTGACAGTAAAAATATTCGGTTATATATATATATATATATATGTATGTATATTAGCTTAAGATTTTTTTTTTGGAATAGGCTTTTTTTATTTTTAGAAATCATCAATATCAAGAATTATTTTTTTTAGAAATAAAAATTGATAAAAAAAGAAATTTTTACAAAAAAGTTATAGTATCTTAGAGAGTTTTTATAATCACTTACGAGTTAGGGCCCTTTAGATTTTTTAGTAAACCGAATAAATTAAAATGTAAATCCAGTCGGTTTCAAAATTAAAATAAACTAATACACTAAAGATTTTCAGAAAGAACTATGGTTGTCTGATTCGGCTAACAAGTACGTAGGTACCTTCGGGACGACGTTAGAATCTATAGAAACTTAAGTTCTTTTTTCTTTTGGTTTTTATTTTATTTTCTTAACTATTAAGAAAATAATTTGAAGTATAAACCTAATTTCGATAAATAGATAGTAGTACTCATTAAGGTTTAATAGATTAGCCCCTGAATTTGGAACCCTCTAGTTTTTTATTTAAATTGAAATCAAAGATCAGTAGCTAAATCGTAGTCAATCTACCTAATTGATTACAGTTTCTTTTCCTTTTCCCGACTTCGCTCGTGTAGTGACTCGAAATTTTTTTTTTCTAAATAAAAAACCAGAATTTCCTAATATCTTTAGTTGAGGATTAATAATTAAATAGGTTTGGGTTGAGTGCTAATTAGAAAGTAGGAAATCAAATTAAAAAAATTTTAGGTCTTAATTAGCTCAAGGAGCGCTTTGACTACCTTAGTTAGTTAGCTAATTAAGGTACTACCAAATTTTCTTATCTTTAGGTCTTAGCCAGCTTTAGGAGCACTTTGACCCCCTTGGTTAGTTAGCTCATTAGGGCAAAACCATATTTTTCTCATTCTTTAGGGTTTTAGCCAGCTCTAGGAGCGCTTGTCCATCTCATCTAGTTTAGCTCTTAGCTAGCTCAAGGAGCACTTTAATCGCCTTGGTTAATCAGCTCATTAGGGCATGACCAAGTTTTCTTATCTTTAGGTCTTAGCTAGCTTAAGGAGTGGTTTGACCACCTTAGTTAGTCAACTCATTAGGGCACGACCAAGTTTTCTTATATTTAGGTCTTAACTACCTCAAGGAGCGCTTTGATTGCTTTGGTTAGTCAACTCATTAGGGCACGACCAGGTTTTTCTCATCCTTTAGGGTTTTAGTCAACTCTAAGAGCGCTTACCCATCTCATCTAATTTAGGTCTTAGCTAAATCAAGGAGAGCTTCAATTGCTATGGAAGTTAACTTATTAGGGCATGACCAAGTTTTCTTATCTTTAGGACCTTAGCTAGCTAAAGGAGCGCTTCGCCTGCCTTGGTTAGTCAGCTCATTAAGGTACGACCAAGTTTTCTTATCTTTAGGTCTTAGACAGCTCAAGGAGCACTTTGACTTTCTTGGTTAGTCAACTCATCAGGGTACGACCAAGTTTTCTTATCTTTAGGTCTTAGCCAGCTTAAGGAGCACTTTGACCACCTTGGTTAGTCAACTCATTAGGGCATGACTAAGTTTTCTTATATTTAGGTCTTTGCCAGGTCAATGAGCACTTTGATCATCTTGGTTAGTTAACTCAATGAGGGATGACCAAGTTTTCTCATTTTTTTTTAGGGTTTAGCCAGCTCTTGGGGCGCTTACCTATCTTATCTAATTCAGGGGTTTAGCCAGCTCAAGGAGCTCTTCCTTCGCCTTGGTTAGTTAGCTCATTAGGGTACAACCAAGTTTTCTCATTCAATTTAAGATCTTGGCTAACTCTAGGAGTGCTCTGACCATCTTGGTTAGTCAGCTCATTAGGGTACAACCAAGTTTTCTCAATACATTTTAGGGTCTTACCCAGCTTTAAAAGCACTTCACTCGCCTTAGTTAGTCAGCTCATCAGGACATGATCAAGTTTTCTCATTCTTTAGAGTTTTAGCTAGCTCTAAGAGCACTTACCCATCTCATTCATTTTAGGGCTTTAGTCAGCTCAAGGAGTGTTTCGCCCGCCTTGGTTAGTCAGCCCATTAAGGCACAATTGAGTTTTCTCATTCTTTAAGGTTTTAACCAACTTTAGGAGCACTTAACCATCTCATTCATTTTAGGGCTTTAGCTAACTCAAGGAGTGCTTTGCCCACCTTGGTTAGTCAGCTTAATAGGGCACGACCTAGTTGTCTCCTTCCTTTTGGGTCTTAGCCAGCTCTAGGAGCGCTTACCTATCTCATCCAGTTTAGGGATTTAGCAAACTTAAGGAGTGTTTCGCCCGCCTTCGTTAGTCTGCTCATTAGGGCATGACCAAGTTTTCTCATTATTTATTAGGGCCTTAGCCAGCTCAAGGAGCGCTTTGCCTGCCTTGGTTAGTCAGCTCATTGGGGTACGACTAAGTTTTCTCATTCCTTAAGGTTTTAGCTAGCTTTAGGAGCACTTACCCATCTCATTCATTTTAGTGCTTTAACCAACTCATGGAGCGCATCGCCCACCTTGGTTAGTCAGTTCATTTGGGCAGAACCAAGTTTTCTCATTCTTTAAGGTTTTAGCCAACTTTAGGAGTGCTTACCCATCTCATTCATTATAAGGCTTTCGCCAGCTTAAGGAGCACTTTACTGACCTTGGTTAGTAAGCTCATTAGCATATAACCAAGTTTTCTCATTCCTTTTGGGTCTTAGGCAGCTTTCGGAGCGCTTACTCATCTCATCCAGTTTAAGACTTGAGCTAACTCAAAGAGTGTTTTGCCCGCCTTAGCTAATCAGCTTATTAAGGCACGACCAAGTTTTCTCATTATTTGTTAGGGCCTTAACCAACTGAAGGAGCACTTCAACCGCCTTGGTTAGTCAGCTCATTGAGGCACAATCATGTTTGCTCATTCTTTTAGGGTCTTAGCTAGGTTTAAGAGTGTTTACCCATCTCATTCAGTTTAAGGCATTAGCTAGCTCAAGGAGCGTTTCGCCTACCTTGGTTAGTTAGCCCATGAGGGGTACGACCAAGTTTTCTCATTCTTTAGAGTTTTAGCTAGCTTTAAGAGCGCTTACCCATCTCATTTATTTTAAGGCTTTAGCCAGTTCAAGGAGCGCTTTGCCCGCTTTTGTTAGTCAGTCCATTAAGGTGTGATAGAGTTTGCTCATTCATTTTAGGGTCTTAGCTAGCTTAAAGAGCATTTTACTTACCTTGGTTAGTTAGTTTATAGGGGCATGACTAAGTTTTCTCATTCTTTTAGGGTCTTAGCTAGCTCAAGGAGTACTTTGCTCACCTTGGTTAGTCAACTCATTAGGGCATAACTAAGTTTTCTCATTCATTTTAGGGTTTTAGCTAGCTTTAGGAGTGCTTTACCCATATTGGTTAGTCATCTTATTAGGGTACAGCTAAGTTTTCTTAATTCATTTTTAGGGTCATAGTCAACTCTAAGAGCTTTTTGCCTACTTTGGTTAGTTAGCTCATTGGGGCACAACCAAGTTTTCTCATTTAGTTTAGGGTTTTAGCCAACTCTAGGAACCCTTTACCCATCTTAGTCAGTTAGCTCATTGGGTTATGGCCAAGTTTTCTCAAATCATTTTTAAGGTCTTAGCTAGCTTTAAGAGTGATTTGCTTACCTTAGTTAATTAGCTCATTAGGGTACGACCAAGATTTTTTTTTTCAATTCATTTTTAAGTCTTAGTCAACTCAAGGAGTGCTTTGACCACATTGGTTAGTCAGCCCATAAGGGATACGACCAAGTTCTTAATATTCTCTTTAGTGTTCTTGCTAGCCCATAGGGGCGCTACATTTACCTCTATCCGTTTCGAGCTTATTGTCACGAAATCCTCAACAGACCATTCTTGCAATAGATATAGTATTTCTTAGGATAGAGTTATCTTGAGGCAAAAACGGTATCTCTTTTGTCTTTGTGATAAAGTTTTACTCAAACATTACCATAAAGAGAGGCAGCTGTAGATATTTGATTTTTGCCCCCTAGTAGTTATAATTTTTGTTTTTAAGGTCGTAATTTGGAAAATAATAAAAAAAATTGAAAAATGATAAAAGGAAAAAAAATAGAAAATTGTAAAAAAAAAAAGAAATAAAAACTAAAAAAGAAAAAAAATAAAAAAGACTAATTAGATAGAATCTTGACTAAATAGCTATTGAAAAGAAAGCAAATCTGAAACGATAATGTTAAATTCAATAAAATTAAGATTTATAAAATTCGAATATATTTTGGATTTTTATCAATTTAGATTTGATTTGATTCAAAAGTTTTGTTTTTGAGTCTTATAAATAGGGGTTGCGTAGTGTGAGTTAGGAGAACAATTACACATTCATTAAAAGTATGCTTGAACCTATTCCTTAGACCAATTCCACAGTTGTGTGAGCGATAAGATTAGGGATTTGATCTGTTTCTTTTCATCAATTTTGTGTGCTTTGCCTTGCAGGTACATAATAGTGGTTTTTTTTTTTTTATTATTGTCACTAGCTTGTTTTATTTATTTATTTTTATTTCACTTAGTATATGTACAGCTATTTTTTAGACTTGTACTAACTTCTTTATTTTCATCACGTCTTTAATTGTTAATAGTTAGTTATAGTGTTAGTGTCTAATGAACATCTGTTAGGTTAAATTTTAGTTAATTTTTTTTTTAGATTTCATATTTTTAAAATGGCATTTTTATGAAATATCATTAGGCATGTTAGGGTTTTCTAGATAAAAAAATTATTTTGATATTCCTAAAATAATAAAAATCTTTAATTAACATCTTTTCTACGGCTAGACATCTTTTCCATAGTTTAGGCTTTTTTTCTATAATTTAGGTTTTTTTTTTCTATGGTTTAGATATCTTTTCTATAGTTAGATATCTTTCGTATAATTAGATATTTTTTTCTATGGTTTAGATATCTTTCCTATTGTTAGGCATCTTTCCTATGATTTAAACATGTTTTATAGTTAGGCATTTTTTTTTATAGGTTAGCCATCTTTTCTATAATTTAGATATTTTTTCTATAGTTACACATTTTTTCTATAATTTAGGTATTTTTTGTATAGTTAGGAATTTTTTCTTTTTTATGTTTTAAGCATCTTTTCTATATAAAAGATTTATCATGTAAAATATTGCACATTTCATAAAAATCGCATTTTTAGGTCTTTAGGGTTTTTCTTGAAAATAAAAAAATTTATCACTTAGTTGTTTTTTTTTATAAATAAAAATTTTAATTTGGGACTTTTCAAAAATTAGGTTTTTAGGTTTTTTTTTATTAAAAAATTGGGAATAAAAATTAAGCTTTTAGGGATTCTTTTTAATAAAAATAAAATGGTTAATAAAAATGTAGATCCAACTAATTATTATTTTTTTATTAAAAGAACCAATACACTAAAGTTATCGAAAAGAACTACGGTTGTCTGATCCCGACTAGTAGCTACGATAAAATATGTAGAAACATAGGTTCTTTTTTTCTTTTTTTTTTTTAATTTATCTTTTATTTTCTTAAAAAGTAAAAACTATAATAAGAAAAATAATCCTAATTTTGGTAAATAGACAGTAGTACCCGTTAGGGTTTAATTAGTGTGCCCTCGAATTTAGAACTCTCGAGTTTTTTTTTTCTTTTTCATTTAAATTGGAATTAAAGACCGATAGCTAAATCATAATCAATCTATTCAATTGATTACGATTTCTTTTCTTTTTTTCCGATTTCGCTCGAGTGGCGACTCCAAAAGTCTTTTTTTTCTAAAGAAAAAAATTGAATTTTGCCTAATTTCTGTAGTTGAGGATTATTATTAAATGGGTTAAGGTTTAGTATTAATCAGATAATGGGAAATCAAATTAAAATAAGAAAATCAAATTTTAGGCTTGACAACAGCCATTAAAATTAGGCTTTATTTAAAATTTCTTATTTTTTATTTTATCTTATTTTATTTTAGTTATTTGTTATTTTTTCCTTTTAAAACATGTATGTACACAACCTAGCTAATTAGGATTAGTTTTGATTTGGAACTAAGTTTAGTGTTTTTCTTTTTCTTTTTTATTTATTTATCTTAAAAAAAAGGGCTAGACCGTCATTAAGCTTAAAGCTTAGCAAGGACCCAAGCAGGTGCACCTTTTCAACAACATGCATGCAATGCACGTGCGTGTGGCATGTGACTTTGCATTAGCCTTCGTCTTCTCTATTTTTTTCCCCAATTTTAGCCCTCTTCTCCTCTTAGTTAGCTTGTTTTGAGGCCAATTTTTTCTCTTTTTTTACACGATTTCACTAAATTAATGGTGAAATCATAAAGTTGTCATGGTTTACTTTGCATGGGTCCCCAAAACTTGGCTAAATACATTCATTTTAAGGATTAAATCGATCAAAAGAATCAAGAAAAAAAGGAAAAAATCGAAGTTCTGCATTCATGGCTGATTCGGCCATTAAAGCTCATTTCCATGTTAATTCAAGCTAGAATTAGTATAAAAAGGACCCCTAAGCACCATTGCCAACATTGTTCTTCATCCAAATATCAGTTAAACACATACTTTCAACCTATCTCTCTCTTTAGTACACATATTCTTTCTCTCTTTAAGTAGTGCTTAAAATGAAAGCTCTTTGAGCAAGAACAACACCACTACCACATTTCCTAAGCTCTTAGCTCTCCAATGCAACCTCCCTTACCCTCTACCATGCCCTCTAATGGCCTAACGAACCACCTAGGGTTTGACTAGTGATGATCACCATTTAGAGCACCATCCTCTACCACTTCCTAACCATAATTACCACCGCGGCCAAGCTCAATACCCCTAAAAACCTAAGACCCAAGTTCCTTTTCATACCCAGCAACTACCACCAAGCTCGATGGCCGCCATCACCATTGCAAGGTGGTTTTTAACTATCACTAAACAACCACTATAGGTTGAGGCACTCTACCTACCTCCACATTCCCCAATAAAATTTACATGAAATACCCTTCATTCACTCATTTTGGTGTTCACATTAGGCTAAACCACCCTTTTCTTGACTGCTAATCCTCTTCCTCCATTCTCTCTCTTGTTGTCATTCCTAGCTGCACACGTGTAAGGCACATAGAGATCTGGACTCGAATCTAAAGATCCAACTTGCTCAAACTAACCCTAGACTTGTACGCCTAATACTAGTTCGACCGCTCTCTTTTTTGTATGTTTCTTGCTTTATTTATTTATTTTTTATTTTCCTATTTCTCATTTTACAAACAATAAAAAAAGAGAGAGAGAGAACAACAAAAAAATGAATGAAAGATTAAAAAAATGGCAATATAAAGGTTTCTTTAATTAATTTAAATTTTTTCATTTTTTTTCAAAACATTTATTTTTCTTTATTTAGTATCTTCAAATAAATAAATATAAATAAAGAAATGTGAAATATTTTGGCACTTAGTTTGATTTTATTTTAAAATGAATGAACTCTCTCCAAAAGTTAAGATTCCTTTAGATAAGCACTTAAAAAGATTAGGAACGTTTTTTAGATTTTTTCCTAAATATATGTAAACCTAACCATTTTCAAATTAAAATAGAACATATTAAAAGTTTTTTCCAAATAAACTATGGAAATCTGATATTCAATAGTGGGTATGTAGGTATCTATAGAAAACTATAGGGTGACTTAAAATATATAATTTTTTTTTTCATTCTAAATGATTTTCAAATTGCTTCAATTTTGTAAATAGATATATCTTTATTTATTAATTTACTTGTATATATGAGTTAGAAGAGTATTTTCAAAAATAAATATAAATTCGGAAGGTTAAAGTAGTATTAGTGTAGGCTTCAATAAGTTAGCCTTTAGACTCTCATACTTTGGTTTTAAAAAAATCATTTATCAAAAGTGATTTTATCGTGGCCTAATAGCTAAGTTATTACTGATCTACCTAATTAGTTATAACTCAACCTTTTGTTCCTTTTTCTTAACCCTGCTCAAGTGGTGACTCCATTTTTTTTTTCCAAAATTAAATGATAACCAAGTTTTCCTTAATTCTTAGTCAAGAGTTTATATCGAATAAGTACAAGGTTCGATATAAATTAGATTAAGGAAAATAATTAAAATAGAGAAAATTTAGACTCAACAGTTCGGTGACTCAACTAGGGACCGTTAAGAGGGCTAATCACTTAAACCTTCCAAAATTAGAATTGTTTCTCAAAATATCCTTCCCATTTTGTATTTCTTTTTTGTAAATGCATTTTATTTGTATACATTTGTACTAACCCATATAGGTACACTAGGGGCATGTTGGGGGGTTTTATTGCATCATATATGTATGTTAGATATGGTCAAAATCAAGTCGTCTTAGGACTCTAAGAGGGGAGCCATTGTGTAAGCTTAAGATATTGTAGGATAACTACTTTCTAAGGTCGATCAGGCTACCCCACTCATGTTTTGATGTGACTAAGAAATCATTTCTTCAAAGATGTATGAGGTCATAACACTTAAGAACCTTTAGAACCTACCTATATTGTATACATGACTTCTATAATGGCAAATAAATAGTAATGGGCTATATCACCAACGAAAGGTCGGGACTTTATTGGAATTTCACTATATTATAAAAATGTTGTAATATACTTTCCATATACTACCAAATGTGGTTTTATTCTTTGTATATGGCATTTCCATTGTAAAATTGTAGTTTCCTTACAAATATAGAAATTTTGTAACAATAAAATTTTTATGTAACAATTCAATTTCCCTATATTGTAATAATGGAATTCCAATAAAGTCCTAACCCAAAACCCTTTTATTGCCACATTACTATCATTGATCGTTTGCATCTGCATTTGTGTACATTCACATTTTCTTCATTTACATTTGTAAATAATCTTATCTGCTACCCTTCCTATCTTTATAAAAGTTGCATTTCTCTTAAAGTTTGTTCTTGAAATAAAAAAGTTTCCCTATATATTATAAAATAATTTTCTTTTTCTACTCGTTAGGTCACCATTTTACAATAGAATAAGACCATTAATTTTGTAGGGCATACTTGTAGATTATTTTAACTAATCTTTGTAATAATTAAAAACCTTATAACTTGTCAATAGTCTTCCTTGTTTTAAAAGGTAATTGGACTTAGTCCGTGAACTTTTTTGTAAAATTTTAGAATATAATAACAAAATTCACTATTCCATAGATTATCATAAGCTTTCATAAACTCCACAAAAACGTATATTTTCTTCTTTCCCTTTGGCCTTTATATTTGTAAATCCTTAGAAATTTATCTATACCCTCTTATTCTCAAATTCATAAACTTAAAAAAAAAAAAAATTCATTTACATAGAGTCTTGCCATTGTGAAGTATTTCTCTTTTTAAGATTTTATTCTAGAATAGATCCCCTTACTAGCCTTTCCCTTTCTACTAAATTTTTCTTCTCATTAGTTCTCATTTACCCATTCTTCTCAATACCTAGATTTTCTAATTAGAAATTATTTATAAATATAAGGTACCTCATAAAATTTTCCTTGGTAAAATAATTCTTTTCTTTTAATTACACTTTTTATAAGTATTGTAAGTAATCTTTTAAATACTTACAAGTTTTAAATACTTTTCTTTAGTCGACCATAAATTGTTGAAATGTTTCTCACTCTAAGTTTTTCTTTTTAAAGAGTTTGTCAATTAATTCCATAGACCTAGTTTTTTCTCATGTAAATATATCTCACTTGTATATTTTTTGTGTAAGTCTTCTTCTCTTTCTTATCATTCCTTGCAAAGTAATTTGTAAATTTTCTTTTAGTTTCTCCACTTTTGTAAAAATTCTCCTCATAAGAAGTTAAACGGGTCCTTTTTCTATTTCAAAAAAAAAAAAAAAAGAAGAAGAAGAAGAAAGAAAGAAAGAAAGAAATGAAGGGTTGCTAACGAGTAACGATTCTTCCAATTTAGGTTTAAATGACTGATGATAAGATCACCTCCCTGGAAAAAATAGTATGTTAAGTGGCTTAATAGTTGCAAATCTTATTTCCTATAATCACTAGTCTTCAAGTGTCTTAAGATTCAAGCTTGAAGAAGAGACTTTCAAATCTAAAAGAAAAAGTAACAACACTGCAAAAGAGCATTGCAGACTTAGAAATGGTAATGGGCCTTGTACTTAGAAGATTTCGACACCTGACAGCCAATACTAATCAAACATCGATAAGCTTAAATGATGAAAGTGACTTAAGAAAAAAAGAGCCAAGGATGAGTGAGAAAAAACAAGCCTAAGGGGCTTGGAGGAGACAATTTACTCAACTAAGAATCTCAATGATCCAAATCTTTCATCATTTAAAGGAGGCGAAGATTTTAGCTTGCAAAACCCCTAGTCTAAATTACAAACCATATAGTTTTGACTTGGAAGCTTGATGCGATTATTATGTGGGTCAAAAGGGACACTCTATTGAAAAATACTAGAGGTTGAGGAACAAGATTCAAGACCAAGTTGATGCTAAGGTCATTCCGCTAGAGCTTTAAGAAGTTAGTCCTTTTTCAAGTCATAAAGGAACTTTAAATGTATCATCTATAGCTTAAAAACTTTTGAGTCTACTAATACCTTCTAATAAGCTCATGTATGGTCTTAAATAGTTGGAGGCAAAGAAAAACCAAGTCCTTTTTTTCAATAAAGTCTATAAAAAAACTCATAAGGGAATGTTTTTACATGACTTTGTAACAGTTGTCACCTAAAATAAAATTCTTCTTAGTTGCCATTTAGTATTAGACGCATTCTTTTAAATTAATTGATTGCAGTTTGATTAGTATTGGGGCAAATAAATTGCACATTTTTGGTATCTCATTTTGAAAATTTAGAATGAAAAGAGGCAAATCAAATCCCTAAACATCAACCTTAAACACTTGAGTGTTGAGTGTCATCAATGTGTGGATTCAGATGCAATCCTTAAAGGAAGTCCATCTTGAAATTGATAAGCTAATCAAAGTAACATTAGGCATTCATTTTTGTCTATTCTAAAACATAAAATATCCCTTGTAAACCCTATTGAGCCTTTTTTTAATGAAGTACTTCAAAAATTAAACCTTATTAAGAACCACCTTGCAATATTGTAATTTGGAGGTTAGGGTTATTAAAAAGGAGAAATAATTAAAACTAATTTGTACTTGCTGCAGTCACCTTAATTCAATTGTAATTTTTACTTCTGGATACTTATTTCCTTTAAGATGAAGAAGGGCTTCTGGTCTGAATATTAGACACAAACTACATATACTATGTATTATACCAAAAAAGGGGATGATCACCTTTATCTTAAATCAAATTAAAAAAAAAAAAAGTAAAGAAGAAAAAGGGAGAAGAAGGATAAAAGGAAAGAGGGAAAAGAAAAGGGGCATGAGGAAAATGAGGAAATGAAAAGTGTAGAAATTTACAAAAACAAGGTAATTAAATCTAAAGCCCTAAAACCTAAAATTGATTAGGAGCATGTATCTTAAAAGGCCTATTTTGAAGTAATGCCCATCCCTCGAAATGAAAACCCCTAAAGAGTAGGAGTAAAAACCAAGATTCTCAAAGTCCACTCCTCTTGCAAACTAAGGCCTGCCTACCATTCTACCCTTTCTTAAAAGCCCTTCTGATTGGAGAAAATATCCTATCCTTGGTAAAAGTTACTTTTGAAATTGAGGCAAACACAATTTTAGTTTTACTTATAAGGTTCTTGACTTATAACCTGAGTTAAAAAGTGATTCTTTCAAATTGCCATTTCATTAATATCTATTCTTGAAACCAAGGACCAAAAGCCTATATTACATTGCAATTTTAAAAAAACCTAACGGATTGATTGAAGTGTATCGCTTATAAGATAGACCATAATTTTTTAATTATAGTCGAGAGTTGAAATTAGAATCGAGAGAAGGTAAGGAAGCTCTCTTAGATTGAGCTAATTAATTATGAGATGTTAGGCGATTTGAGCAAAGTCAAGAAAAGAGTGAATTGTCAAAGGCTCGCATATATGAAGAACTCAAACCTTTTAGAAATTCTAATAAAAAAAAGGAGGAAGAAGAAGAGAAGAGAAAAGGACAAGTTTTTCTTTAAGTCAATTCTAAACTTTCCTTTCTATCTATACTAGTCTTTTTACCCAACTTCGGCTATAGTGTCGAGTCTTGTTACTTTTAAGTGTTTTGTTCCAACATAAGTCCTACCCTAATTCTCCTTCCTAATTGGTAACCCTATCCTTGATGTTTAATCTAAGATTTCTTTTTATCAATTTAAGGGGGCCTAGCCCCTAGCAACTAAATCAAATGTACATAGTGACTTAGTAATCAATCCTTAAAGATAAGAAAATTGTATAGTTAAGAATTTTTTTTTTTTTAAGAAAGCTGACCAATTTCTCAATAACCATCAATCTAAGGTAGCACTAAACCCATCAGTCTAAGATGGTGTGTAAGTTAAAGCCCATTAATCTAAGATGGTGTTCAAATTTTTGTTAAAGCCCATCAATCTAAGATGGTGCTATATCCATTAATCCAAGATGTTGTTTAAGTTTTTAAGCACATCAATCCAAGATGGCGTTTAAACGATTGTTGGTAACTGTCCATCCAAGATGGCCATTTAAGATTTAATTTGTTTCCTCTATAGAAAAAACATATTTTACTATCCATTCGAGACAGTATCTTTAAGGTTTTAGTCAGCTCACAAAGCATTGACCCATCTCACATCTCTTGTAGGGTTATTATCAGCTCGTAGGGTACTATATTGTTCAAAAACCTACTCTTGTGTCTCAACCAATTCTTAAAGCATCCTTTTTCCCTTATAACATATCTTTCATTGTTCACCTAAACCCCTAGTAGGTTAGGCCTAGTGTAACTAGCTATTTGTAGTGCTACTTAGGGCAAGTATATCCTTAAGGCAAAAATGGTATTTCTTTTATCTTTATGGTAAAGTTTTATTTAAACTTTAAATCAAAGAGAACTAGTTGTAGACACCTTATTTTTGCTTACTATAATATATTTTAAAAATAAAGTAAAAGGGTCTTAATTAAAATACATAAAAAAAGTTAACAAATTTATAAAATATACAAAAAATATAAAAATAAAACAAAAAATAATTTTTTAGGGCCATTAAGATTGATTAATTCATTTTTTAGGATTGAATAATGTCTAAGTGCACACAGTCATTAAAATTAGGCTTCATTTACAATTTATTATTTATTATTTTATTTTAATTATTTTTTTCCTTTTAAAACTCGTATGTGCATGACTTGACCAATTAGGATTAGTTTTGACTCAGAACTAAGTTTAGTGTTTTTTCTTAATTATTTTTATTTTTATTTATTTATTTATCTCTAAAAAATAAAGGCTCAAATTGTCATTGGGCTTAAAGCCTAGCAAGGACCCAAGTAGGCATACTATTGCATGCCTCTTTCTTTTCCATAACATGCATGCAATGTATGCACATGTGGCACATGCCCTATACATGACTACACATCAACCTTCATATTCTCTATGTTTTTTTCCTCAATACCAACTATAAACCTCACAAATTTCCTAGATAAGGAGTTAGAAGTTAATAAAATTTCCCAAAAGATACCTTAAGTATTGGTAAAATAACTAACCTTGAACCTAAAAGACTACTCTTAAAAACATGAACTTAAACTCTTAAGACCCTAAATAGCAGTCTAAGCCCTAGTTTGACCCTTACAGTCAAAAGGCTTAAACAAATGCTAATAACTAATGTTAACTCCTAAAGTCAACCTAATATAATAAAACTAACCCTAAACCTTAATGGGTAAGAAACCGATAGTCGAAGCCCATGAGAGCTCCTTGGGACCAAAAAAGGGTAAGCTATACCAAAAATAAATATTGGTTTAGATAATCCTTACAATGAAATCAAAATCTTGAAACAAATATTATAGTTCTTAAATGAACCTTTGAAAACTAAAATCCTAATTGGAACCCTAATATGTGTGAGCTATTAAATTGTAAAACCCTAGTCCAACTATTGTACTATAATTAAATAACAAAATTGTTCATTAATCAAAGACTAATCGCTTAATTGCCTTAAAACCTTAATCTACCCTTTAAGACATAATCAAACAGTGATAATTGTCTCCATTCCTTAAACAAATTAGATAAGATTACTTAATGGGCTTGACTAACTTAATTCGAAACATTAAGCCCTAAAATGCACCTAATTTATGCTGTGTAATAGTAATTAAGATTAAGAAACTTAATTACACCTTAATCTACTAATTGGGTTTTATATCATAATTAACTACAAATCAAGAATGATTAACCATATGAAACCAAAGTAATAATATGAAAATATCACCTTAAGAATGCCAAAATTATACTTAGGGAGACAATATGAACCCTGTAAACTTTTAGATTGAACTTAGAGTCAGATATAAGAATTAATAGATAATCTCTAGAACTACTCAAGATATAATAATAAATGTTTAATAATAAAATTCATAATATAGTTGATTCAACCTTAAATAATAAGTCATAAACACTAAGTAATAAGTTGAAAAACTCTAAATAGAGTAAAATCTTAAAACCTTAATCCTATTTGTATTACCTTAAAACCCCTAATATGTGAGAAACCTTAAAACGATTGGAAAATATCAATAGAGTGAGTAAAACCTTAATTAGAAGTCTAAAAACCTAACTCAACTAATAAGCCCTAAGTATATCCCTAGACTATTTACTAATTGCAAATAATTTCTTTAATTGCTAAGAAACCCTAAATCACCAACCTCGTATGTGATCTAAAAACCCTAATCAATCCCAAATAATAAAGGAATATAACAAACGAAGTAATATAGTTCAATGAACTTAATTAAAATGATAAAATATGACAAGACCTTAGTTACACCCTAATTAGGCCTAAATCCTCTCAAATACTATCTCAAAAATCAAATACACCAATCCCCTTCTTCTTCTTCCTCTTAGCAACCACCGACAACCACACCACTAGCCACCTTGCCACCACCACCATTGTACTGAAACCACCACCACCAAGCCCCATGCCACCCATACACATTCCCCTTGCTGGCCGACATACATACACTCCTACACTTACACTCAAGCTCATGGCACACTCAACTAAAGAAGGCCTCCCATTCCTTGCTTCGGTAAGAACTTAGGCTAGGTTTTTCTTAGTTTTCTTGTAAGGTAAGGTTAGATACTAATGTTTTTCCTCGTTGAAACTTATTTTACAGCAAATCCCTAGAAGTTTTATGGTGCTTCAAGAAGGGCCAACAAAGGTAAGTAAAAGAAAAACCACATTTAGTAGAAAATATAATACTAATGGACTAAGTAGTGTAAGTTTTGATAGTAAATAATCAAGTAGGTTGATAGGATCCTTATTTCCCTATGCATGCCACCCCATATATGTCCTCTCACACACATTTTCACACACTTTTATGAAGTGATTATGGTTTTAGATTAGTGGAAACATAGTTTACTAGAGTAGAAACATCATAAAAATCAAGTGTTGCATGAAAATGAAATATTGGACCCTAGGAACAACTTATGGCCACCACTTTCATGAACCTACTAGATTTGAAAATTCTTGTTTATTAGCTTAATGACATGCTTATTTAGTGTTAAGTATGGTTTATGATTTAATTAATTAAGTTAAGTAGGTTAAAGTATGTTTAAGGCCCTAAAGTAGCTTAATGAATGATTATAGGCTTAGGAATGGTGTTACTAACCCCAGGAACTATAATAACTAGATTTGTAAACATATTTAAAGTGGGCTAAACTTAAGTCTAATGTTGGGCTTAAGTTCAAAAAGACAAGTGGGCTTAAGCCTAAGGCCTTAAATAGTGATTTAGACACACTATGCCAAAAAGAACCAATTTTAGAGCCAAGGTAGCTAGGTGACCAGATTTAAACCCTTAGGAAGAGTTATTTAAAAATCCTACAAAACCTAAAGGCCCATTCAAGACACCCACCATACGCTCCTTAGTGATTTAAGGCCTTAAACTTAGTAAAAAGGCCCATTTGGACCTATAAGAGTATTACCAAGTCTTACTTTAAAATTTTAAGGTATTAGGTAGAACTTAAAAGAAGGCCTAAAATTATTAAGTATAAGGCCCAAGTCAAAAACCAACCCTAAGGCCTAAAATTAGGCCCAAATCTTAAAGTGACCCAACTCCCTATTTAGGCCCATGACCTTGTAAGGCCCAAATTGAAAGCTTATTGATCTAGAAACTTAAAAAAAACTTCACCAAATGAAACAACTTTTGAGAAAAATAAAAATGACAATAAGATCACTAAAAATGGAGTTAAAACGAAGAAGATATGTCTAAATTACAAAAACAACTAACTTCGAGATAGTAAGTGGTAAGCCTAGTTAATTGGTGTAAATAGAATACCCCTAAACCTTAATTATCTTCTTTAGGGGATAAGGAGTTTGACTTGGACATAGTAAAGGATTACTAAGATTGTTGAGTATTATAGCCGAGTGAGTATATTACCCTTACAATGCTTGTTTGTGCTTATAGTTAGTTAACCACTTAATTATTTCCAATAACTGAAATTGTTGCATATTGGGATAAACGAGAAATTGTATTTGTTTGATATGATTGGCCTTGTTTACAAAAATATCTTAAGTTGATATGGATATTATATGCATATTGCATTAGAACTTAGGATCTTAGAGTGTCTATATATATTGATTGATCACCCATGAACTAAAATTAATAAATACTTGACCCTTAATTGAAAAGACATGCATCACATCTTTTAACATGATAATAAGGGCATCGGCATCATGCAGTAGAATAGGGGATCATGCTTAGTTGGATCTACATTGTATCATGTATATTGAATTTGTTATCGTACGACATATTTTGTGCAACATGTTCCTGCCTTGACTTTTGGGAACTACTTAGCTCTATAGAGTCTCGCCTTCTGCTTGAGGATGAGCCATGTCTACTACTAAGGGTGGTTATATTGTTAAGATATTTCATTTTAGACATGGAAACTTGGGTCTTAATGTATCAAAATACTTTCTAACTCAAGCAAATGTGGGCGTTAAAACCGTGATGTATATAGTTATCAGTCGACTGTATATACTGTTGCATTGCATATGTTTGACGGCACATTCATACACTTGATTAATCACTTGTTTGATATTGCTCATCAATAGAGTAGGAAGGTTACTCATTAAGCAGTTGAGCTTAACCCCCCTATAGTTTATTGTTGTAGTAGGACTTATGGTTGGAGTTGGGTCATGGGATGCCAGAGGTCAATTGCGTCAGTCAAGGGCATGGGATGTGAAGAAGTTGAGAGCTTAAGTGAACCATTTGTTTATATATGTATATGGACTCTGTTTAATTTCCAATTATTATGTATCTTTAGCTTATTGAGCAACTTAGGCTACTTATGGTGATTATTATGGTACTGTATGACTAATTTAGGGGAAACTTGATACTCCCACTTATCTATGTTATGCTAGTGATTATTTAGATAGTTTATCTTTAATTTATATGCTCTGCTATTGCTTAATACTAGCTACTAAGAGAAGATTGTAATTGTGAAATGCCTCGTGTAGTGCGCTGAAGGCTCTTGATCAAAGATGGCACTTGATCTCGAATCTTCACATATTATATGACAATAATGCTTATATGTTCTTATAATGAACATTATCATATTATACTTATTTTATGCAATTAAACTATATTTTATATAATTTGCCAATATAACTCAATAATATGAGTATTATTTAACCCTAATATGTATATAACATATCCCAATTGTAAAACTATCATTAAATATATTAAAATTTTATTTTTATCAAATTTGATTAGCATGTATAAATGTAGTTTTTTATTTCATTATTTATCATATTTTAGCTTATTATTACTAAAAACGAGCTTCGAGTTCATAATTTAAGATATTTTATTACGTAAATTCATAATAAATAGCTCAGGTTACCAAATAATTCTCCAAAAATTTCTAAAGATTCCTAAAAATATGGGGAATTGAGTTATCACTTGGTTTCATGCTATCGGTTTATTACCTATATACTTGAAATTACAATTTTACCTATAAATTACATTTAATTAAACTAATATTATCCTTTTAATGCCAAATTATTTTCAATATATCCCAATATCATTACAAGTCATCAAAAGTTAGCATATATCATTTTCATTAATTAATTTCATAAAACATATTTACTCTACATTTTTACCCTAATTATAGCTATTGTTAAGGTAAAAAATACAATAAATATTAGAAATACATGAATAAACAATTAGGCTACATAGAAATTAACTATATATCATATGTATTCCATAAAAAATTTCAAGCTAGAAACTACATTATTTAACATATTTATTTTGAAAGTCAAAATTTAGATAAATAGTGATTTTCTTAAGCAAGTATATAAAATATTCTAAATTTTACAAAAATAAAATTATCACACAAAAGCATATGTAAAATATCCTAAATATAATTTTTCCATAATTTTTTGGGTTAATTTAATATTTTTAGAAAATTGGGAAAAAACGAGGTAGAAGTTTGATTAACTTATTCATCAGTGCTCCGGTGGTCGACGGTGGAGGGGTGGTTGGCAAAGAGGCTAGGTGTGGGTTTACTAGTGGTGGCTGGTGGGGTTTGTTCTAGGGTAGTCATTTAGGTTGGATATGGTTGCTGATTAGTAGGTTCCTTTGTTTTCCTTTTTATTTTTCAAAATTTTTCTTTTATTGTTCTAAACTTTAAATTGTCAAACCTAGCATATTTGAGGTCAATTAGTATTTATAGGGTTTAAGGGCGGCTAAGAAGAAAATTTCCTATTTATTTATTTATTTATTTTTAGTAGGTTTCTCATTTTAAACAAAATCACTTTTGATTCACCTTGTCCAAGCCTACTTGATTGCTACGATTGAAGTCTAGAGGATTCCTAGATGTTTCCAGCAATTTTCCAGCTTCATTTGGCTATTTAGATGGCGTTTAGTTAGTTTTTGGATTTAATTATTGATATTATATATTATGCTAACGTTTTGTATATTTGTGTATACATCCTATATATGTATCATGTGTAATGTATATTTGTACTCATATAATTATGTTTCTAACATATCTTTTATTTTTAAGATATGTTCTCTACTTATTTTTATGAATTCAACACATATTATATATAATTATGTAATTTCGAGTTAATTTACCAGTATAATTATTATATATACCGTATATACTCATATAATATATTATACTATATTATTTCATTTTATAGTTTAATTAATTTATCTCTAAGTCCTAATCGTATTTCGAGTTTGGTTTTAGGGGTTTTAATTATTTTTACTCTATATTAAATAACTACACTTCTAAGGGTAAAATTGGGATTTTTGGTCATTATTTTTGAAATATAACTTCATTGGGTTACTTCAACTAACTTTTCTATCTTAGTTGTAAAATTTAAACTTAATTGGATAGATTTCCTTAGAGGCCTTAAATCTAGGTTGAATTGCTTTAAATGCGATTTTGGGCTCACATTAAGATCAATTCTGACGTAAACCCTACTTTTAGTAGGCCTATGATCTAACTAAGAGTACTTTCCGAACGTTCTCAAGGATCAACTAAACTAAGAACTCAAGTTTACAATTAGAAATGAACTTACTTTTTTAATTCGAAAGCCTATTATCAATAAAACTTGAACTTAAAAACTGCGAACTCTAAAATCACCCAAAAACCCTAAACCCTAAACCCTAAAACAATTAAGGACTTTTAGCCCTAAGCGACTAATTGATAATTTAATTTGAATAATTTCATTCAACTCTAGAAAATTTCATAATTTTATAAGTATTGAATCATAACTTACAAAACAATGCAAGAAGTAAATCATAAAACAATTTCCTATAAGATAATACCCTTATCTTCATGCTTAAGCCTTACATATAAATAGGTAGACCAACTAATTACCTTAAATAACTTATCAATTAAAAGTTAGGATTATTTATCAATTGATAACTTATCAAAATCTAGTAATAAGATACTTTCCTTATCACCCCTTTCACTTATACTACATATGGACAAATTGTCATAAGATTTCACATGCATAACTTTAATAAATAAGACAACATAATTCCATGCCCAAAAGGACACCCTTATGGCCGGTTTGAACAAGCAAGAAAGGGGGGGCCATACTTTTGTCTTTCACCCATCAATCACTTTATCTTACATTCTACTATTCTCCCCTTAATGCTTACATCATCAATAATTGCAATTGTTGACTTTTGTGTATGCTACAAGACAACAATTTCAAGCTTCTTAAATACACATTTACCCCATTCCCAACTAGCCACTTTTTCTTCCATTTCTCTCACTTTCAATTTCATTTTCACTTCCTTTTTCTCTCACTTAAAACCAACACAAAAGTGGAAACAACCTTACCCTACAAATCCTTCAACTTTGCTGCCACTTCCAAGCTTCCACTCACAGAACATTCAACTTTTTTTCTTGTGTCCTTCTTTTCTAACATTCAAGCTTCTTTAGGACCCTTATAACATTCCACAAACTCCACTTCAAAGGATCCAACAACTCGGGTTTCAAAAAGGTGCAAAAGGAGAAAGTAAGATAAAG
This sequence comes from Lumnitzera littorea, assembly GCA_024138015.1. Classification (NCBI taxonomy): domain Eukaryota; kingdom Viridiplantae; phylum Streptophyta; class Magnoliopsida; order Myrtales; family Combretaceae; genus Lumnitzera; species Lumnitzera littorea. The sequence goes on along the minus strand of JAMXBB010000001.1, from coordinate 66,477,597 downwards.
AGCATAAGTGGAACCTTTATGCACAACTACCATACTTTTGCTTTATGGATGAGTAAGTATATCTTTGTGTTAGTAGGTTAGTATTCATGTTAGGAGATTATGATTTCTTGAAGATATGAGTATGATCATAAGTGGTTATAACATCAAAGACCACCCTAAGAAACAAACCCATGAAACCCTTATATGAAGTTGCAATATGAGCATGTAAAGTTAGTTTTTTGTAAAGATACTTATTTAACACTTTGAATGGAAGATTTTAAGATGAGAAAATCTTAAAACAAGAACTTGAATGAAAGAAGATCATGCTGGACGTCAGGATTCAAGGGTCATTTAGATGTTGATTTCATTTCTATTAAGTTAAACATGCTCAAATCTAAACTTACGTTAAGGAAAAATTTATCACATAAAGTTTTATGAGGAAACCAACTTTGTAAGACATAAGCTATGATGTGGAAATTGTAATAAGTATGAGATCTACTATTTTCATGAAAAGTATGAGTCAAATAACCCTCTTATGAAAAAGAAGTCAAGCTAAGATTTGAATACAAGTAACCTAGGTTCATGATCTAACACCTAAACTTAAGAAAATGATGAAATAAGTTGAAAAACCAAGTTGGAAGCTCTCATATTCAAACCAACCAAATCTGGAACATCCTTAAAAGAAACTTAAAAATATGATAAAAGTAAGTAAACAAAGTGAAAAGACCAACCAAGGTAAGTATGATAAGTATATTAAGCTTAAAACTTAAAACCGAGCTTAAAACTTTTAAAACGGGTCTCATACACTGAGTTGAACCACCCTTAAATTTTTGACCAGCAACTTAACACGTCAATAAGAGTTGTTTTAAAACTCTCAAGAAACCCACAAGACACTCCCTAAGCCCAACAAAGTGGTTAAATTTGAGTTGGAAATTTGTCAACTTAAGCCCATTTAAGAGCCCAAGAAGTGGTTGATAGCCTTAGGAGTGTAAATCAAAGTTGCAAATCTAACCTTAAGGAATATTTTAAGCTTAAAAAGAAATCTTAAGACCAAGTGCAAAGGATTTCCCAAGTTACCAAAAAGCCCATTAACTAAATAAAGCCCAAAAGTACTCCAAATCATGAGGACCACTACTGTTCTGACCTATGGATGGATTTGCATACCTCATTTTAAAAATCTAACCTCACCATGTTAAAGTACACTTGAAAATAATGAAGATTGATTATAAGATCATAAAAATTGGATTTAAAACAAAAAAGTTATATGCGATTGAACTTTTAAGTAAAACTAGGAAAAGATACAAGAACTAGTCGAAAGTATAACTTAAGGGATTTTAGCTTAGTTTCCTAAGTTTTATTTCAATCCCTTATAGTATTATGATTTCAATGACCAGGGGACACCACATACGGAGATGACTTGCCCCCAAACTACTTTGACTGACCGCATGGCGAAGTGAGTAAATTCCCAATGACTCTTTACTTGATTTTGCTTGTAGAATAGATGTACCTAAATTTATATATATATAAATTTGGATGCTTATGAGATATGGGAAATGCATATCTATGGATTTGTGAATTGAATGCTATGACTTGTTAATTATATAATAATGGTAATTGTTGTGATAAATTTATACATGCGATTGTATGGAATGAAATTGTCTGATCACCTTGAAAAATTGAATTAACTATCTATATGATTAAGAAATAAGATGAATCATGTATTCCCCATAACTGCATTTGAATAACACCGACTACTACCTCACGTAGAAGATGGGAAGGGACTCACAGGAGAAAGAGCCTCCTATAGGATTGGGCACTAGCTATGTCATCATTTTTATTGACTCTCTGTCTTAAGCTGATGAGCTTACTAAGCGCTAGGAGATGCCAACCATTAGCAAGGGGCCTTATCTTGTGGCTTTTGCTTAAGGCGTGTGTTTGTGGATTGCGGAGGTTACCACATCGCTAGACTTGGGATTTAAAAAAATATGAATTGTTATTTGGTAAAGAAAGTATATACATATATATATATATATATAGTTTTATTTTGGCTTAAACACAATAATGCAAATGAAATAAAACCAAGGTTTAGAACCCGGATTTTGGTTTGGGTCGGTTAATTATCTCCAAATCCCGACTACAAAGGGCATAATTTTGAGTCGTATGCAATTCCTAGGCCACTATATGTGTTGTTTGGTATATTGATTATTCATGCATTCATATGATTGTGCATCTAATAAATTTCTATCATGTGGTACTGACAAGAGTATTTATCTCACTAAGCTTGAGCTTATACCCCTCTAGATTTCTTTTGTTGCAAGAAAACCACTTTGCTAATCTTCGCCAAGGCATGCCTATGGTAAGTTTAGTGTAAGGATGGGTTGGAGCAATTAGGGAGTGAAGAGGAAATTTTGTAATAGTTTTGTAGATTACTAGTTACTTTTATATTTTTGTTTATAACATAGATTAAAATATCTAACGCAGTTCCCTTATGAACTGCATTTGTTTTTAATATTCTATTGGTGTGGATCTTACAAGTCCACACATCTAGTTAATTTATACCATAGAAATAAATTTAGTTAAATTGTTTTATATTACATATCTATGGGCTTGGTGATAATATATATTGGAAGGAGTCTTGTGTGTTGTATGAAAGGCCTACGATCAACCGGCCTACGATCAACAAGGGGATTGATAGTAGACCTTTATACGGTACATAGCGACCTACCACAATCATGACAACGATACTATAAGGTCATGATACCTACTTTATACCCTTTAATTGTTCTCTCCTTGTGATTTAATTATCATGTCAGGCACATCACCTATTAAAATTTTCACTTTCTTTAGGATTACGACCCTTTTGTAATTTGTCACTTTTGTAAATATTCACTACTTTTGCTAAGGCTTTAGCTAGCTTGTAAAATGCTATCCCTCTTTCATGATCATTTTAGGCTTTAACTAGCTCCTATAGAATGCTTTCCCATCCTCAATTGTTGTTTTAGCCAGCTTATAGAGTGTTTTCCTTTCTTCAATCATCTTTTAGGGTTTTAAGCTAGCCAATGAGTCACTTTCTCTTCTTTAATAATCTTTTATAGTCCTAGCCAGCTTATAAATCACTGTCCTGCCTTACATTTCCTTTAAAGTTTTAAGTGAGCCTATAAGGTGCTTTCCTTTATTGCATTTCCTTTAGGGCGCTTTATTCTTTCCATTCATTTTTTAGGATCTTAGCCAGCTTATGGAGCACTATTTAATCTTACATTTCTTTTAAGGTTTTAAGCCAGCCCACATCGTACTTTCCCTTGTTACATTTCTTTTAGGGTGCTTTTCCCTCTTCACCCATATTTTAGGGTCTTAAATTACTCATGGAGCACTATCCAATTTTACATTTTCTTTAGGGTCTTAAGCCAACCCATATAGCAAAATAGAAGAATAAAAAAAAAATCGAAAAGAAAAAAGGGATTTTGCTAAAAAGTAGGAGTCCCTTATTAGGCTTTAAAAGATTGCTTTTAAGTGGATCAGCCTAACTTAATGTCTATAGTCATTTGCTTTAAATGAAGAAGTTTGAGATAGAACACATTATAAGATCATAATACCCCAACCCATGAAGCTACATGCCAAGGGATAGTTAAGATATGATGCTTTTGTAGGAGGGGGGAAAGGGGTTAGGTAGGGGGCAGAGGTAGAGTGGGTAGAAAAAGGGAAAGCCTATTGAAAATGGGCATACACTCAAAAAGCCTGCCAAGAACAACCCCAAAGAATAGCAGATAGAAGCCCATCCTTGATCCACTAAGATACCATCCTTAGCCCATCAAGGAAGTCAAAGCCTAAATACTATCCCTACACCTCTAAGAAAGCTTAATCCAAACATAATTCTTAACCAGTTGAAAGGCCCAAATCTAATAATCCCATAAACAATAACCCCCCTATCTACTTAAATCCCAATAAGTCTAGTACCTACCACCAACTCTAACCCAAGGTGGCCTAAATACGAGTTGTTCCCATAACATACTACTCTATAAAGCCTAAGGAACTAAGGTCGGTCTCCCTATGCTTAAAAGGTTACCAATCATAAGAAAATGAGGTGGCATTTTTCAAAGTTACCTTAACCTTTCACTATTGAGGCATGAAGAGATTAAGCTAAAGAAAGTTGATTAAGCTTAAGCTACTAAATTTGTTTAGGGTAATTATATGGCCAAGTTAAAATGCTTACCTCAATTAAGGGGTATTTTCAAGTGAAATAATCTAATTGACTTGTTCCAAGGGAAATAAGTTTCCTAGTAAACGAGTCTAGCTCTGACTGTTGAACTAAACAAGGTAGTTAAGTTTCAAGACAAAAATGGGGCACCCGTGTTTGTCAAGTTAAGGGCATCTTGTATGAGGTACCTGCTACAAGACAAAAGAATTGGCTTAAAACAAGATGAGCATTTGATGAATCCCAAAAGGAGTAAATAATTAGTTGCATCAATTCACAAGTAATTTTTGCCATTGATAATCTTTCCCCTTCAAAACAAGGAAAAGCCGCAAATCAAGAAGAATTAGATATTTTGAGTTATAAGCCATTTAAGATGTGAAAAGAAGCAAGCACCTCTTCTCCATCAAAGGCTAACAAGAAGAATCCTAAAAGGAGTAAAAGGAAACAAAGAGAGAGAAGAGTACCTTTTAAAACCCAAAGAAACTTAAGTATAACAAGAATCAAAAGACAAGACTTAAAGCTCAAAACTTAAGGGCCACTGCATTTCATGGGCCCTGTAATATGCTGACCACTACTTTTGAAATAAAAGCATATATAATACTAGCAAGTGCATTAGGTTACATATGCAATAAAATACTAATGAAGACTAGGTTGTTCCCACAAAGATTAGGACTAGCTTTCGGCTATATTAGTCTTACTTATGTCCAGGCAAAACCGAAATATACTAAATAAAAGAATTTAAATTTACTCTTAATTAATATAAAATATTAAATCTACTTCTAATTAATAGAAAGAATATAGGAAATCAACACTTGAAAGATCAAATCAATGAACTAGCGTATTGGAATCTTAGATTGATACCAACGATAATGATAATAAAATATACCACATTTAACTATTGGATCCTTGATTGGTTTATATTATTTCCATTGAATTCTCTTTTGAGTTATCAAAGTAATGAAGTATAGACTCACCTTCTCTTAAAGTATGAATTATCCTAATTAATTAACTAAATCTTTCTATTTCTAGAAAAGATTATTTAGTTAATTAATCAATTTATGTTCTAAACCCTAATTCAACTACAATGCATTATCTCTAATGTCTTGTAGTCTAAAGCTAATTTGCCATAAAATTGATTGGATCAATTTAGTTATTCTCAGATTTTAACCTAATTTGACATGTCTTCCATAAATTATAAAACACAAGCTCAATGAAAAAAATATCAAGAACACTAATGTTCAAATATTTAATATATAAATATCAAAGATCCGTCTATCCAATATCTCAACAATAAAGGCTAATTTATAATTATGATATGCATGCAAATCACAAGAGGAAAAACACAATCCACAAATAAAGATACGATGAAAGAAAGAGAAAAATTAACTTATATGAAAGAATTTAGAGTTCCTAATCTTTTGATCTTCATATAAGTTATGTCACTGCTTGCAATCAGTATTGATCCAGTTAACAAAAACAAAAGGAAAATTAAATTACTCTATAAGACTATATAAAGAAGTTGTGGCTTTGTCTTCGTATTCTTTTTTTGTGGCTGTCAAAGCCTCACTACCTATATTCTCTTTATATATATATTTATAATATATAATATATATAACAAAACCCTTCAAGACCTCTTGTGCTTTACCAACATGGTTGGCTTTTCAATTCAATATGGAGATAGGCTTCAATTTCTTCATCATGTAGGTCGCTTCAATACTAGGATTGAAAAATGGGCTTACAATGTAACATTAGGCTAAATCTTCATGCATGGGATCTTGACATGGGTTCAATTTGGATTTCAAATTAAATAAGATGCACTTAAGCAACATAATTATTAAATGGTCGTATAATTTTTTGGTTATATTTTAATAGAACTGATATAACCATCAACATGATCTCATCAAGCAACTATATAGATATTTAAAAGCTCATAACTCTTCCAATTCAAGTCTAAATTAGGTAAAACTTGATTCATTCTCTTCCTTTTCTTCTCAATTATATCATCAAAGCCTAAAATAAAAATATTTTCTAATTAAGCACCAAATATCCATAAAAATATCAAAAGTACTAATAAAAAGCTATTTTAAATATATATAATGAGGTACTTATCACCCTTCCAAGATGCAACCCCTAAGGAGGCTCTTTTGATTAAAGAGATAGGATTATCTTAGGTTAAAAGTCAATGTTGAAATTAGGGTAAGCCCATTTTTGTTTCTTGTAAGACTTCTTGACTTATAAACCTAGGTTGGGAAGACAATTCTTTCTAAATAACCTATTCATTAATCTCTTTTGAAACCATTAACCTAAAGCCCATATTGCATTATAAGTCCAAGAAAGACCTAACAGATTAACTAAGGTATATTACTTGCAAGATAGACTATAATTTTTGGAATTCAAATTCAAGAGTGAAATATGAACCAAGAGAGTGAGGAAGCCTTCTTAAATTAGATAATTTAATGAGTGTGATACCAAATAGGTCATTTACCCTATGTTGAAGATTAGTACTTGTAGTATTGGAGGCTCAATAAGAGTGATACTGAAAAATCTTAAAAGAGGCCATGATAAAGCCTTAGATAGTTCAAAGACATAATGGAATCTCTTGAAAAAACCAAAAGAATGCTAAGCTGCCTGAGAGGTTAATTTGGCCCATTAATCACAACATCTAGGGATAAGCCTAAGTTTCAGATAATGACTAGGAAAGAGAAAATGACTATCACGCAGCGCGATAAGCCTACTGCTTATTGGTAATCTTCAATGCCTATAAGGTCCTCTATCTTGTTAACAATCCAAAAAACATGTTTTTTCAAATTTTCTTTTCTTTTTTTTTTTTTTTGTAATAAGGGATACAATCTTAATTTTCACCAATGAATTTGTAAAATATATATCATTTTTTAATGTAACTTTTTTTAAAAGAAAAAGAAGGAAATTTTTTCAAAATAATATTGAGTTTAGAGAACATTTTATTCTTGCTTCTCTTAAACCTGAGTCTCTTAGGTTTTCTCATAGGCTTCATTTAAGTAGCTACCTACCTTAAGAGAGTCTTCTTATCTTATAGTTAGCCTAGTGGCTAGGTTTTGGATAATCTAATTGAAGTCCATTTAACAATTCATTTGGTTGTAATGGCGAAGGTTTTGTCAATATCCTACAATCATGTCTTCTTTCTTTAGAGATGTTTACCCTAGTAGCCAATTTCATTTCACTGTTGAAAATCCATAAGTGCTTAAACTCATCAATCCAAGAGAATGCCTAAAACCTATCAATCTAAGGTGGTACACAACCCATCAATCCGAAATGGTGATTAGTCCATCCACACAAGTTGAATTACAGTTTCAAAAGTCTTATCTCTCCAATAAACACCTAAGGTTAGTTTTCAATAGGGGCTCTCTCCCTAATAGCTAAATAAGGGCACTCTGTCTAAGATGGTGACCTATAAAACTCCTCCTTTTAAATAATCTCTTGTCCTTTTATCCATCCTAAACAACTCCTAAGAAAATCCATTCAGGATAAGTATTTGTCAAGCACCCTTTTTCCATCCATCCAAGATAACACCTCTTGAGAAGTCTTGATTGGGCCAAATAAGTTCAAACCCATTACAGATATCCAAACTTATTAAAATCAACCCTTTTGAAAAATTCAGGACCCTTTACTTCGTCGAGCATTGTTTAGTTTTAAAATTCCCATGGATTGCTTGCCCGGTGGAGCGTTATTCCTTTTTATTTTTTTGTTAAGTATCTAGATCACTTACTTGATGGAATACTACCTTATTTTTAAAAGTATCTAGATTACCTATTCAATGGAGTACTATCCTATATTTTAAAAGTACTTGGATCGCTTGCTCGATGGAGTGCTATCTTATTTTTAAAGGTTTTTGGATCACTTGCTTGGTGGAGTTCTACCTATAATTTGTAAACTCCGTAAATTTAGCCTTTTGAATATAAAGTTGAACACGAGTGCCATAGTTTTTCTTTAAGTCAACAAAACCACGTAAAATTAAAACCGAGTAAGTTTTAAACTCAAAACCTAAAATGAATATGAAAAACACTAATATAATACTCAAAACCCTAATCATGTAAAAAAAACAACCCTAAACCTTATATATGCGTAAGTATAAGAGATTGAACTTGAACTTAATAAAAACCCTATGATCAAAACCCTAAGCTTATAAAACATATAACTTTACTTTAATGGTGATAAAGTCCTAATTTGTTAAAATTATCAATAGACATACATAAACACATAAAATTGCTAACGAACAAATAAAGATAATTTCTAAATACTAATAAATAAAAAAATAACAAATCAATTAAATAAATTAACAAGATAATAAATATTATCTTATGATTAATTGTAGCATCACATATGTGTATATATATGTGTGTGTTAGTTTTATATTAATTTAATTGTTTTGATTTAATTCTACTGCATATTTTATGTTGACGTATTATATAGTATGCATTATTTTTATACCATTTATTTTTCCATAGTTAGATCATATTTATTCTAAATATTACCTAAAAGTTGGAAAAACTTTAAAAAAAGTCAAAAAGCAATTTTATAATTTTTCTTTCTTCTTTTCTTCTTTTTCTCTTCCCACTTTAGGCTATACAAGTGTACTATAATTTTATCACATGTAAAAGAATTGAAATCAAGATAAAGCAAAGTCTACTCAACTTTTTCTTTTCTTTCTCCTACTATTAGCCAAGTAGCATCTCTTAAACATACTTTTGCTTTCTCTTTCTTTACAAATTCCAAACTCAAAAACCAAGTTTTCTTTCTTCTCTTTCGAGCCAATACAAATTCCTCTTCCTAAACATCCGTTTCCTTTTCATTTTTCATTCCTTTTTACACTATCATTCATCATGCCTATTTACAATATATTATCCCTTCTCTATTATCACTTTTCTACTAGTTTCAAAAGGGAAATAGGAAGACTCATCTTCAAGAATTCAAGACAAAAAGTAATTAAAACATTACCTTATGTTATACTTGATTTTTCCTTATAATCTAAATTTATATGTATTCTTTGAATTTTAAGTGTATTTTGTGGTACTCATTGTTTTAGGAATATGTAATCGGAGTTATATGTATTTATAGTATCTTTTGTAATAGAAATTATATGTACATGTATTTGGTTGTATGTATAATTTTTCTTTTTCTTATTTATGCATTTATATATGTATATGCTTAAATATATTTAATTAAACGTATATAAATGATAAACCTAAAAATCTATAAAGATATATATATANTGCATTTATATATGTATATGCTTAAATATATTTAGTTATACGTATATATATGTTATACTTAGTTATATATATATATATATATATATATATACGGTTCTCTTATATATATAGTACATGTAAATATATGTAATTAAGTATACTTCTTCAATATACATGTGTAAAAATATTATGAAATAGTATAAATACATATACAAATAAGTAGGAAAATATGGGAGTATATGTATGCATATATATATATTATTCTACTTTTTCCAAGGTTTAAACAAATATACATATAGTATAGTATAAATAAATATGTACATACTGAAAGATACATGTATATGTATAATAATACTCTAATTTCTTAAAAGTTAATAAGTAAATATGTGTGTGTATCTGTGTATGTATGTGTATTGGACGTGTAATAATAATAATAAAATAATTAATTAATTAAGATATCATAATTATAATAAGAATTAAGATAATTAATGATTTAGGTTTAAAGTTGAGTATTAAGGAAATTATAAGAATTTGGAGTAAAAAATAAAAATATTTATGAAATATAAAAATTTGAAAATTATTTAAGCCAATTACAAAATTTAAAGTAAAGCCTAATAAACAAAATCATTGAAAAAAAAGTCAAAAATGATAATTAAAAGCGTTTAGGCCTAAAATAAAGCAATCTACAACATTTTAGGCCCATAATAAAAAATGCAAGTTCCAACATCCAAAACGAATCTCACTACGTGAAAGTACGTTTGAAAATGATAAAGATCGACTATAACATCATAAAGTTGGAGTTAAAATGAAAAAATTATATTTGACTAAATATTTAAGATAAATCAAGAAAGATAGGTAAGATAACTAAGTTAATTAGCCTATAAACTAATAACTAGGATAAACCCTTAAATTAAATAAATAAATACATAAGATACAATTATTTACAAATTCCTATTTACCCCAATAAATAAGTTAAACTATGTTTATGCCATGCTTGGATTATTTTGGAAAATTAGGCAAATTACAATAGACTTTCAGTTAATTGAGAAGCCTAGCTTTTCTAAATGCTTATAATTCTTATTATCTTTTAAGTACTCAATTATTAAGTTTTGGAAATTCCAAAGGCCTATAAAGTGAGCATTAATCTAAGTGAGGGAGTTCTAATGACTTGTTATCTACTTATGCTTGATACTTGCTTATTGTTTTGGTGGTTGCTATTGTTTTTATGTTCGAATTACTATTTTTCCATATATGTTATCATCTATGTGATCAACTCCTTAAATCGGTAAATATAATATTTGACTAGAATTACTATTTTTCCATGTATGTTATCATCTATGTAATCGCCTCCTTAAATTAGCAAATATAAATATTTTACCAAAATAACCAATTATATTTGTCGCATGTCTACAACTCAATTAATATACTTATAGAGAGTATTAGTTTTGCCAATTTTTTAGAATAGTATTTTTGGAAACATTTTTCTGGTCTTAAATAGATTTTTGTACTTTTGTGAAGGCTTGTAATACTTATTGATGATATTTTTATTATTAAGGCAAAGCTAATAGAGCATCTCCAATTGATTGATAGTAGAGGACTCGCATAGCTAAACTCATGGGACCTTAGATTGGATTTACAAATGTTAAGCCCGTGGGGCCTTGGATATGATCCATTAACAATGGATAGCCCTAGTTAGGGTTTACTTATTCGGATTAGTGTTTTTTCTCTTGATTAGGGTAATAGTCAAGTGCCATCTAGAGAGATGGTGCCCTTAAATAGCCTCATGTAAGTAAGGTGAGGTACCCTATGTAGGTAAGTACAGGGGACAATTGACGTATAGACGATGTAAATCTGTACCTTCTATGGTTCTAAACTCCTAGATGATGGGATTCCAGGTACTAACCTGATGCCATGCCAGGTTTTGGACCTCATGGGAGGCTTGCTCGTGAGCTCCGTTTAAGCGAGTGACCTATTTATAAGCTATGTTAGAGTTAGACAGCCTACCTTGCTTTGTTGGATCTACCCTATTATGCTGAGTATACTCTGATCTACTATGATCGAGCCCTTCCATAGACCTATTTATGAACTATGGCAACATTGGAAGACTCGACGTACTTTGGAAGTTCTGTCCTAGCCTACTATTTGTACCCTACTTTATTAGGTTTTCCTAGCTATACTTGGTCCATTTTACCTTATTGTGGTCAGCCTTATTCTATTATGCTAGGTCTACTCTGATAAGCTATACAGGACTATCCTGTCCTACCTGTTTGCTCTACTTTACCAAGATCAATTTGCTCTATCGAGTCTATTTGGCTAAGATCTTCTTAATCATGACAAGGCTGCTTGGCTTTCCCATATCAGCTCGGTTGCATTAGGTCATATTAAACAAATTGACTACATCCATGTTAGATCGGCCCCGTCATACGAGGTCAACCATTGTCATACTAGCTCGACTACTACCATATTAGGTCGATCTAGCCATGAGACATTGGCTATGGACATATCAGATCGACCCTGAACAAGATAGGTTGTCTAGAATCAAGTTTACCTAGATCATGGCTCCAAGTCTCCAATAGCTCTTCGAAATCAATTGTCAGCCCCCTACTTGAAAATCTTGTACAGCTGCCAATTTTACTTATGTTATTTAGATTTCCCTTTTCTTATATTTTTCCTTAGTTGTCATTCATGTTTCATTTGTAATTACTGGAATGCCGCTAGGGCATCCTTTTATTCATTTATTTATAAATTTACCCCTTTTGTATAAATAAAACACTTGTATAAGGTTTTAGACAGACTTGACATTTAATAAAAAAAACCCTTAAGACTTTCCTCCTAGAAAATTCTCCTTTACCCGCTCTTATCAATTCCTTTAGTGAGGATTATCGTAAGTAACCATATCACTCTGATCAGTGCGTCACATCCAGCGAGTCTTAGGTCGTGTTGGATTTTGTTAGTGCATCATATCTAGCTCGATAGCTCACGGATTTGCTAAACCCCCCATTTTATTTTCTTGTTTTGGTTCGTTGTGGTGTCTCTCCATATGTTTGTCCCTGGTAATACATCAACTTCGTTGGTATCAGAGCATAGTTCTGACGAGGGAGTGTATTAGGTTCCATGAAGTTTTTGTTCTTATACTGTTGATAGCTACTATGTTCCTCCTATGGCTATTGCAGTCTATGTATTTCATAGATACTGGAGTTGGTTCGATTGGAGTAAGTTTTGAAAAAATTGACCCATAAATCAATGAGTTTGGTTCCTATTGTGCTCTATTGTATTCTATTCTCTATTGCGAAAATAGAGGAGGGTCATTTTTGTATACACCCGTGCATTTGAGCGTATTAGTTACCTAGGTTAAATTAGAGTAGGCTTGTGAGATTGAGTCATTTTGGTTGTGGGTTGGTGTGAGGTCGTGCTATTGTAGTAGTGGTGGTTAGAAATGGAGTTACGTAGACCTATTACTATATTGGTGTGGTGAAGTGTGTGAATGGTTCACGAGTGTTGGGAAAGTGACTATTGTAGGTTTGGATTCACGTAACTGTAACTATAGAAATTACAAGGGATTCAAATTGGGTGCCTTAAATTGTGAAGTAGATGTTTGATTTTCTAGTAAACATGCTTAAATTCTGTGGTTTAGGTCATTAAATTTGGATAGAAGGTCGTTCAATGGGTTTCCTTCATGTTATCACAACAACAATTAGTGGAATGTGTCGTGGCTGTGTATGTTGAAATAAGAGTTTTCAACATTAATTTGCAGTATTTGGTGGTTGTTAGTTGTGGAAGCCTTATTGCTACACTTTGGAGAAGTTATCTAAGTTGTTGTGTTCACTAAGAGTGCTGAATTGAAGGAGAGTTGATACGTCCTTCTAGTGAAGTGATGCTCAAATTGAGACTAACAAAATGTGTACACATCCAAGTTGTTATTTCCCATTAATTTTTCGAGCCTAACTGTTATACTCCTAAGGTTACTAAGCTAAGTTGTTTGGCTATTCAACTTGTTAAGCTGGTTTGTAATGTCTAAGCTTAAGCGACAAACTGCTACAACCTAATAGCCGAATTGATTCTAGTATCTGAGCTGAGTCGAAGTGCTGAAGTGAAGTGGAAGATTCGAGCTATGCAAGCAATCGAGCTGTTGTATTCTTGAATCCCCAAGTGTTGAATAGTTCTAGTCATTGCTAATGAGACTTCTTGTGAGCCAAGCTAGTCTGCCGATGTGATACCTCCATTTAACATGGCTTATGACAATTGAGGAAGATATGGTTATGACTATGACTATGAAGATATAAGGTTAGGAATACCCATGTTTGATGGTTATGGAACTCCATACTTGGATTGGGACTTTCGAGTCAATAGAGTCTTTGATAGGTTATTTATGCCATGAATGTGACAAGGAATACATCATAGAGGATAAACTTCAAGGCCTCGTTAAGACTTAGTGGAAGAATGTATTAAGGCAAAGGATCCTTAGAGGAGCGAGTACTACATGGAGCTCAATGTGACCTGCAATGAGAGAAAAATTTATACCCCCATCATATCAAGATGAGTTGTATGAAGCTATCTACCTTGAGGCAAGGACAAATGAGTGTCTAAGAATTTGCTAGGGAATACAAGGCATTCTTGAACCGATGTAAGTTGTATGAATCTCTTTCATGTACTATCTCAAGATTCATGAGAGGATTGATGCTGGAGATTGCCTAACGTGTTAACCCCTCAGGAGTAAGAAGCTTAAATGAGGCTATCCAACTAGCCTTAAGAGAAGAATCCACTATTGGTACTGACTATTTTGATGTGCAAGAATAGGTAAAGGTTATACCTGTTCAGCTTGAGGAGCTTCGAGTAGAAATGAGGCAGCAAAGGGATACTTAAGCTGAGAAATCTAACGAGAAAGTAGCCTGTGTAGAGGAACTAAGAGAAGAAGGGGTGAACATTGCTAGAAAGATGAATAATAGAAGTGAAAAAGACCAAGCCGAATTGCGGTTGAAACCCCAAGTTCCAAAAATAGTACCATTACCCACTATAAATGCCATAGATTGTAGCTCTAGGAATTACTACTTTTGTCTTCCTCATATCAAAATCTTGCATCCAAGTCATCTGGCAAGTTTACATGGTACTAATATGAGTAATTATAGCATCGCACCGGTAAGCTATTACTAATTGTAGATTGGAGTTTCTTAGGGCTGAGGTGATAGATAAGTGTATTAGGGATATATTATGTTGACTTTCTATACTCTTGTGTTGGATAGATTTGAGGTGTATAGATGGAAGGAGAAGGAAGAATTGATTTATGAGGAAGTAAAGGGAATGTTGACTATAACTAATGAGGAGATCATGATGCCTGAGCTAGTTGAGCATGAAGAGGTGGAAGCGCTTACAATTGATGAGCCACCTTATGACCTGCCGACACAAGATGTACGAGCCCCTAATCTTTTGTATGACCTTAAGATCGTGTTTCTTCCAATAATAGATAGTTGCTGGAACTACCAAGGCATAGTTCATCGGATCCATGATGAGTGCAAGGAAAGATCCAAGATAAAAGATTTGATTGATAGAGCCCATGATATGTATAGGGAGCATTGGTTGGTGATGCCCTTGTTGCAAGAATTAAAGTGTATTCCTATGTTTAAATTTCAATTTTGTCGATTAGTGCTTAACCCTAGAGGGATCAACACTGGGCAGGCGTCAGCCCCCATACATGGTCTTACGACTTTGCGGAGACCTATGTTTTTGGTAAACAGTCGCCCGGGTCTGGTCACTGCGACCCCCTTTGTGAGGAGGCACCCCTTCTCCCGAAGTTACGGGGCTATTTTGCCGAGTTCCTTAGAGAGAGTTGTCTCGCGCCCCTAGGTATTCTCTACCTACCCACCTATATTGGTTTCGGGTACAGGTACCCTTTTGTTGAAGGTCGTTCAGAGCCGCTAATTGCCAAGTTTTGGGTTGAAACTCTTTTAAGAGGGAGGGAATGATAGGATTCTAGGTACTAACTCGACATTATGATAGGTTTTAAACCACATAGAAGGCTTGCTCGTGAGCTCTGTACGAGTGGGTAACCTATTTATAAGCTATGTTAATGTTGGAAGGCCTACCTTACTCTGTTAGGTTTGCCTTATTATGTTAAGTATGCCTTACTCTATCCTAATGGAGTTGTGAACCCCTAAAATTATCAACCTAGTTTTAGAAATAGACTCAACTATGTTAGACAATTTAGGAGTCAACAAGGCTAATGAAAGTAAAAACCCTAAAAGAATTACTCAATCGCGTACGAAACTTTTCTACCCTAAATGTTTCTAAATGCTAAAGATTTTATTCAAAAGTGATAGAAACCCTAAAAATGATTATCTTAAAGACATATGTGCACTAATCCAACATGATATACCCTAAAACCCTAATTGATAAAATAATGCTTATATTTTGCTAAACTATTAGTAAAGGGTTAGAGATGACCCTCATCCATACTTATATGCTTTGAATCCTTAAGTAATCCATTAGAAACTAATATAATGAGTCATAGATTATATTTACTTCTTAAGTAAGTGATTAAGATAGTCTCACTTAGAATTAGGGTTATAGTTGAAGATTAGGTTACATGTAGTGAACTTTAATACTCAAATTAGTACTTTTTGCATTTGTTATCCCAAGTAGTTTATCAAATGAGATATATAAGCTATAAAGACCTAAAGTAAAATCTCATCAACTATGTTTACTAATCAATTCATCAAATACCTCATTTCCCCTCATTTCCTTTATTTTTCCCTTAATTTCCCTTAATTACTACATTATGTGCACAAAATTGCACATACTTAAGGAATGTTGACTAAGATAATGCATGTTGACCAAAGTCAAAGGGTTGACCAAGTCAACACTTAAAAAAGTCAAAGATCTTAAGAGATAAGGAAAATATCTTAGCTTCTTAATGATGGTTTTCTTTTCTTTTCCTTTTGATTTTTCTTTTCCCTTTCTCATAATTGTTGCCATCCACCTCTCCCCCTTCTAGACCCCACCATTTGTTGTCTTCCATAATTAAAAACAAAACAAAAGAAACAAAACAAAACCCCCTATTTCATGCCGTGAGCTTTCCCTCTCCTCTTTCACTTTCATTCATTTGCTTTTGTCTCCAAAACTTCAACACAATTAAAGGTATGTCTTTAAGTTGTTTTATGTTACTTTATGTTATTCATTAGTTAGTTAATTAGGTAGATTAGATAAGTAGTTAGGTGTTTAGTGAAGTCTTGAAGAAGAGGAAACAAAGTTTTCATCTTTAAGTATAGAAAATGAAAAATCATGAAGGAAATGGAAGAAATACATGTGTATGTACTCTTAGGTATGTGTACATAAAGAAATACCAAAGGAATACAAGTATGTGAACCTTTATACATAAGTAATTATCATGTACATAACCTAACTTAAGACCATATCTAACTATATATGTGTATACTATACTAAATACATACATAGAAATGCAAAAGGATGAAATTGAGAGGATTTTCTTAAGGGAAAATTTGGCATACGAATTTTTAGTATAAAAATACGTATCCAACCGTATAGGTATATGAGTAGGAATACATGTATAAATACGGTATAAATATATGTAGATGTATAAGTATATGTATGTATAAGGTATATGTACATAAGTATAAAGTAAGGAACAAATGTACATAAGACATGTACATATGACATAAGCATGAGGTGATGCTTATGTAATCAAATGATGAGGTGAATGATGACATAAGCACATGATGACATAAGCAAAAGATGATGCAAGCGATGACATAAGCATAGGTTTAGAAAATGAGAAAAATAAGAAAAATGTAGGTAATTAGGTACTAAAATCAGTAAATCCTAATACACCTTGTAAACTAGATTATACCTAATTCAGTACATGAATTAGTAATAACAAAGTAAATCCCTTAATTATAAGAATTTAAGGAATAAAGGCTATAAATATAGGTAATAACAATACTTAAGTGTTATAGTTAAAAATTTCTGTAAATTTAGCTCATAATGTAAAATAGGGGTCTTAACATCCAAAACAGACATTACCGTGTGAATATACGTCCGAAAACGATAAAAAACAACTATAAATTCATAAATATCAGAAATAAAACGAAAAAGTTACATACGATTGAAATTAAAGTCTTACCGGGTAAAAGTTGATAGTAGTCTAAGTAGAATTAGGTAATTAAATGTTTAGAATTATTAGTTAATTCAAATACTTACTAGCGTTGTTATCACATAATGATCAGGTGACCCTAAGGTGAACGAGGACCTCCCAATCGACTACTACAATTAGGACGAATCACCATGGCCGAGTGAGTATTTACCTAATGATTCCAGGCTTGTTTTGTGATTGTAGATAGTGGACTTAAATACTATTGTTAATTGATTATTGTGTGGGGTTTGGGAAAATGCTTGTGTATGTAACCGTGTGTATTATTGTGAATTTACTTTAAGTACAGAAAATGCTATGTTTGTTACATGGTAGAATAGAAAATGAATGTGTATACAATTGGATGGTCATAGCATAATTTGAACCTAATTATATTCGGCCTATAAAAAGAAATTGAGACATACATTAACATGCATAGCATAGATACTATTCCGGCCATCACATCACACGGAGGTAAAGAGAGGCCATTCGGGGGTTGATATTATTAATTTATTTGGTTATATACAGTGCACTCATACAAAATGACCTTACCCTGGCCCGCGGGAACACTAGGCGTTGGAGGCGCCAACCGCCTGGCTAAAGGTCGAGTCTAGAGGCCTCCGTTTAGGGGTGAGTGTGGACTGCGAGGGCCCACTCACAATTATACTAGAACTTGGGTTTTCTGAAAATAAAAGAATTATTTGATATAAATACGGAATGTGGAGTTCCGTAGTAAAGTAAGTTCTAGTATAATACTCGGATCTGATTGGTGCCGTGTAAACTCCATCCTTGACTTCGGAGAGCGTTAAATCTGAGTTACATATATGAACTAGTTAATTATACGTATTGTTTGGCATACTGGTTGATCATTCATTCATATGCTTGAATATAATGTACTTATAACTTGCTTGTGGTGTGGCTAAGGGTTTTGCTCACTAAGCTTAGGCTTACACCCTATTAGACTTTTGTTGCAGGATAGCCTGTTCGTAGAGATAGGACGAGGGATGCCACAGGTTAGCTTGGGGACTTGGGCAAGAGCGAGCTGTCCTGTGTAATGAGAGAGACTAGTCTATGTAGACTCTTACTCATGTATTTTTGTTTATCTTATTATTATAAACTTAGATATGCTTAAATACTGTGTATTGTAAGCTTTATAACTCAACTTTTATATAAATATGTTTGTGTAATGATATCATGTGAATCTGGATGTTCTTTGGAAACTAGTGGTTGTAGAGCCTTGTATATTGTGTGAAGGGTTCTTGATTGGAAGGGTAACCAATCAGGGGTTCTTTGTACAGTATACGGCGTCTGCCACAACTAGGCCATCCTCAGTTCGTGACAGGAGCCCTCCTACAAACCTACCTATGAACTATGGCAATATTAGATGACCCAATGTACTTTGCAAGTTTTGTCCTAGCCTACTATTTATGCCTTGCTTTGCTAGGTCTTCTTTGCTATACTTAGTCCATTCTGTCCTACTATGGTTGACTTTATTCTATTCTACCAGGTTTACTTTGACCAGCTATATAGGGTTATCTTGTCCTGCCCATTTGCTCTACTTTACTGAGATCAATTTGCTTGATTGAGTTTGTTTGGCCAAGATTCGCTCGATCATGACGAGGTTGCCCTGTTAATCCATATCAGCTTAGCTATAACGAGTCATATTAAATAGGTTAATGCGTCTCCGGGGTCAAACAAACAGAGAAGCACCACAATGAACGAACCAAAAAAGAAATAAAAGAAAAGCTAGCAAACCCAGGTAGCTACCAAATGGATATGACGCACCTTTCGATCCTACTTAGCTTATAATTCACTGGGTATGACATACCGGTTTGAACTAAAGGATCACTCGCCACTACTCCTTGTTAAAGGGAATAGACAAGAGTTGAAGAGTAATGAAAACACTAAGGTTGCTCAAAGGATAATTGAATAAGTTGATATTAATGATATCTCCCTACGTACAAACAAATGGGGGTTTATATACTTATCCATTAAGGTTACTTTACATGTATGAAAAGACAAACGCAGTATTCTATAAATATGTTACATGAAACATACAAAAAAGGGGTAAAAGAGACAAAGAATATTCAGTACGTAAAAAGAAGGAATCATTCTAGAATGTTATGTTAGAAGACATGTGTCACTTGGTGGCTGGATATTAGAAATATGATACAAAGTAGGTGGAAATAAGAAGTGTTGGTAGTCAAGGGTTGACTTGATTTGGACCAAGTCAGGGACCAATTGGTTCTAAAAAGAAGTCAGCTTGATTCGGGGTTGGATGTCATTGGTTGGATCAGAAGCTTGCCTTGGCTATTCTAAGGCTGTCTTCACGGATAGAGCATTGCTATTGATCAGGTGCGGATTTGACACAAGTAATGACTTGAGGCTTAGGTCGGTAGGAGATCATTTCAGCATAAGAATCCCCATCTCGGTTTTGGTTTCGGGCTAGTATTCTCTAAGCGAGTCCTTGGAGTCCTCTAGCTTGGCTATGTATGACTAGTTTGAGGGGTTGATTCTTATCACTTACCTAGGGGTTAGAGTGATCTATCCTCGAATTTGGAGTGGTCTCTACTCTTTCTTATAGGGTGCTCGCAGGGTCTTCTTCCATTGGTTGGTGAGGAATAAGGTCAAATACATTAAAGGTAGAGGAGACACCATAGTCATCAAGCAATTTAATCTAGTAGGCATTGCGATTGATCTTCTTTAGGACCTTGAATAAGCCATCAGCTTGAAGAGATAATTTGCTCTGTCTTAACTGCAGGGATTGCTTTTGGCTAAGGTGAATCCATATTAAGTCTCTTAGGTGGAAAGAAATAGTTCGGCAGCCTCAACTACCTATTTCTTGTTGTCTTTGATTGAACTTGGTGATTTTGCTGGTTACAAACTAATGTAGCTCATGCAACTTTTAGGTTTGGTCAACTCCAGATTAACTCTCTTCAGCAATTTCTAGGGTGTTGATTATGTCCAAGGGAATTTTCGGATTAAGGCCATAGACGACCTCGAATGGGATCCTCTTAGTGGTGTTGTAGACAATCCGGTTGTATGCAAACTCTACACTTGGTTGGCATAGATCCTAATCCCTCAAGTTCTTTCCTACAACAACTTTAAGTAGATTGCCTAGCATCCTATTCACCACTTCAATCTAGCCATCAATTTGAGGGTGGCTACTAGAGCTGAATACTAATTTAGTCCCAAGTCTTCTCTAAAGAGTCTTCTAAAAATAACTCAAAAATTTCGTATCCTAATCTAAGACACTAGTCTTTGGTACTCCATGTAGTTGGACAACCTCTTACGAAAACAAATCAACAATATGTAAAGTAACGTTAGTTTGATGGCATAGAATGAAGTACGCCATCTTATTGAGACAGTCTACTATAACAAAGATAGAATCTTTCCCTCAGGATGTTTGGAGCAATGATTCACTTAAAACATATATATAAACATAAATTGCGAATACTCTGGCAAGTATATTGGGTCGAAATAAAGTAATATAGAGAAAGTAAGGTTGTTGATCCCTTGAGGACTAAGAAATTACTTTTCTTATACTAGTTCTTACCAATATTCAGGCAATCCAAGTTAAATTAATTAATCTAATAATTACTCTAAAACCATTGAAAAGGCAACAACTATGAAAAATCTAAAATTAAGCAACCAGTTAAGAATTGTGAGAAAACAGAATCTACCCTAGATTATGCCAATCAAATTGTTATCATGTTATATATATTAATAGCTATATGGTCATTCAAGTGAAATTATTATACCTTCAAACTTAAGGATTTAAACTCCTAATTAATTAGTCAGTTTTTGCATCTTCTAATTAATAGTAGACTTTAAATTATAATCATATATCTCTTGATACTATGATTATCTAATGTCCTAAATTGATTATCTAATTTCTTAGTGAATAATCAATCGCTGAACATTGTATTAATTTCTAGATAATTTCTAATTAATTCAATTAACTCTACTTCCACATTGGTTAATCAAATCAACTAAGAATTTCTAACAAACCCTATATCAACTCCCATATTATTAGGGTTTCTAACAATTATAATCAATTAAACAATTATAATTGAAATCATAGAAATTGCAATCATAAATCATCCATATATCTCTTAATCCTATAACATGAATACAATCATCATCTTAGTTATCTAAGGTTTCATCAATTCTCACAAATAAATTTAATTAGCTATGGATTTGGAAATAAAAACACAAATACTAATTGAAATTGTAAGGAAATTCATAATTGAAAGCATAAGTAATTCGCAGAATTGCATAAGAATAAATGAAATAGATGTCACCAATTCTGTATTGAAAAAGATAATCTTCAATTGCAACTTCAAATTGGTCTCTATAGCAAAAGCAAATTCTTCTAAATGATCTAAGTGATGCTCTTGAAGAATTCTTCAAGAATTATCTAAAAACTATTCTACAACTCTTTATGTCTAAGGAAAGTGTGTTCAAAAGTCTCTCAAACAATGAAACATAAGCTATTTACAAGAAAAATTAGGGTTGACTCGCGTATTGTTTCTTTTTCATGAGGGTTGACCAAGAAGGCCAGCTTTTAGGCTGGTGGCGTTGACTTCAAAGGCTACCGATGTAAGTTATAAGCTAGCTACCTTTATTCCTAACTTGCACATGTTGAATCGGACTTTGTTCCTTTGTGTAAAATTATTCTAAATTGTCCTTAATTCTACTCTTGAATCCTTTAATTCCTAAAATGAACAAATGAAAAGAATTAAGTACCGATTCTTAATGATTTCCATAAAATCAATAATAATTCTATTTTTATTTGCACTTTAAAACATGAAAAATATGCCTTTATCAGGCAACCTTAAAACAAAGTCTATGCTAAGGTCAATCCAAGGTAAGGTTAGCATTGGTAGAGGCATGTACTCTCCATAGGGTTCTCTTTTCCCCTTAGCCTACTTACACACTTCACAACTACCAACTACCTTATGGACATCCTTGGCTAAACTTGGCCAATAAATGTTCTCTTTCAATAGATTAGCTATCTTGACCTCCCTAAAGTGGCTTGAAAGTCCACTGCCATGAGCTTACCTGACTAATAACTCATACGTGGAGCAATTTGGAATACATAGCCTATGGTCCTTAAATAGATAGCCGTCCTTAAGAAAATATCCTCTAACAACTATTCCTTCTCAACACTATTCAACAATAAGACCAAAGTGAGGGTCATTAGCATACTACTCATTGATGAGTGAGAATCCCAATAATTTTGTCTACAAAGTACTCAGTAGAGTTTGCCATCTTGACAGAGCATCGGTGACTACATTTGTGCTTCCCTTCTTGTGCTAAATGACATACAAGAACCCTTCCATTAGGATAGTGCTAATTCCTTAGAGACTCATGGCTTACCATCTTAATCATTTGGCTTGCCTTTTTGAAAGCTTGTTCTGACTTCCAAGATTTCTCAAAGACTTATAGTCTGTATAAATAACAAACTCTCATAGTAGCAAATAGTATTGCCAAATAGTAAGGGCTTAGAAAAGAGAGTATAACTCCTTCTTGTACACAAAATAGTTTAGGGTAGGACCACTAAGTTTCTCATTGCAGTAGGTGATGGGTTATCGCTCTTGCATTAGGACAATGCCAATTCCCACTCCTGATGCATCACATTTCAATTCAAAGGGTTTGTCAAAATCTAGTAGTAAAAAGACGGGTACTGAGGTGAGTTTTTCCTTGATCTCTTTAAAGCTCTATTTAGCTCGGTCGTTCCACTTGAATCCTTTACTCTTCTTCATCATTTCAGTCAAGGGGGTATCTATTGTATTGAAGTCCTTGATAAATTACCTCTAGAAAGAATCTAGGCCATAAAAACTTCAAACCTCAATGACATTCTTCGACGTCAACCCTTCTAGAACAGCTCGGATCTTTTCCTCATCTGCTTAGTTTCCTTCCCCTGACATGACAAACCCTAGGAATATCACCTCATTCTGGTAAAACATACACTTCTTCACATTCCCATACAACTTCTCAGTTTGTAAGATGTCAAATACATTACAGGGATGTTGAACATGGCTATTTAGGTCTACACCATATATCAGTATGTCATCAAAATACACAACTACACATCTCTTGATCAGAGGGCACATCACATGGTTCATTAACCTCATGATGTGCTCAGTACATTAGTAAGTCTGAATGGCATAACCAACCATTCGTACAATCCATGCCTAGTTTTAAAGGTAATCTTCTACTCATCTCCTAGCTTCATACGAATTTGATGGTAACCACTTCATAGATCAATCTTTGAAAATATCTTGGCATCTTAAAGCTCATCCAACATGTCATTGAGCTTCGGTATCAGATATATGTACTTGATAGTAATTAGGTTGATTGCTTGGTTATTGATGCACATACGCCATGAACCATCTTTCTTCGGAATGAGTAGAACCGGTATCGTACAAGGGCTTATGCTCTACCTCACATATCTTCGCTTTAAAAGCTCATCTACCTATCTTTTCAGCTTGGTAGCTTACTTAGGGTTCATCATATATGCAGGTCGGTTCGATAAGGTAATGCCTAGCTGCAGATCAATACAGTGCTTTATGCCTTAGATTGGTGGCAATCCTCTAGGTAGTTCTTCTTGAAACAGGTCGAAAAACTCATTCAGCAAGCTTCGGATCTCTTCTGGAGCATCCTATAATTCTCTCATCTTTAACAATCTCCTAACCAACAAGAACATGGGTTTATTAGCCTTCTCAACAAATCAGAGCTCTCTTTGGCTCATAACTAAGGCTTTCTTCTTACTAGCCTAGGTGAGTTGATTGTAGATTTCATTTACTTAGGATGGGGTCAAGGGTTGCAATACAATCTTCTTTCCATTCTTAATAAAGGCATAGGTGTTCTTATACCCATCGTGTGTAATACGTCGGTCGAACAACTAAGGTCATCCAAGTAGTGAAGCTCTAATGGGGATGACATCACACACCACTTCATCCCTGTACAGATTCCTAACGTTAGCCACTTGTTCAGTTACGTATAAACCACCCTTATCATGAAGCTAATGCAGCTTGTAAGGTCAGGTATGCTTTTAGGTTAACAAACCCAACCTTTGCACAAAGGATTATGCAACACATTAGTACAACTTCCTCTATCCACAATGATCATATACAATTGGCCTTTAACGGTGCACTTGGTATAGAACAAATTCTACGTTAGGTCCTCCTTAGAGTTCGACAAGGAACTCATTATTTATCTTAATACTAGGGTCATTACATCTCCCTAGTCTATATAGACACAAGTCTCTTCCTCCTCGGCTTCTACCTTTCATACATGTTTCTCCTCCTCAAGCTTACTCTCATCAGTACAATCTACTACATCTCCTCGAAGCACCATGACATGTCAGTTCAAACACTCAACGGCCATATGTTTGAAGCCTAAGCATTTAAAGCATTTTACCTTGCTGGTCTTCCATCTAGAGGTCTGCCCAATCTCGTATGTCCTTAGAGTCGGCCTAACTTCGGATTTGTATGGCTGAGTAACTCGGCCCTGTTGGCTTACCCAACTATCACAAAGTCTATCACTCCCTTCCTCAACTTAGCTTGAATAGGTCAGTATGGTATTAGGGCTTGTGAGAATGTCAGCCCAGGTCAGCTTGGAGCATTTCTCCTCTACTTTTTGACCTTTTGCACAATCATGATCACCTCTTCTGAGGTATAAAACCTCTGTACTTCTACAATATTGCAAATCTCATACTTAAGCCTAGAAATGAACCTTGATACTATATAGGCTTCTAGTTCTTTCACGTTAGCTTAAATCATTAACATTTGGAACTCCCTTACGTAGTCATCAATAGATTGGCTTCCTTAGTGCAACTCTTGCAATTTTACAAATGTATCTTATAGCTAGGTCTCGGATACAAACCTACCATGTAACAATCTCTTCATCTCATCCCAGGTTCTAACACCTTGTCTTCCATCCCTTATTCTAGCTGTATTCAGGTTTTTCCACCATATGGTGGCATACTCAGTAAACTCCAATATAGCAAGTTGGACCTTGACAACATCTTTATTCCCATAACATTTAAATACTTTTTTGACCTTCTCTTCCTACTCTAAGTATTCATCTACATCTCTACTTCCACTGAAAGGTAAGATTTGTACCTTCACATTGTCTAGCTTTCGAGTGACTCGACATCTTCATCGTCATGCTCGATAATATTCAACTTCTTCTTCTTCACCAAACTCCTCAACATTTAACTCCTCATCATCTTGCCCAATCTCCTCTAACTCTAGTCTTCGTCTAACAACTCCTATAGCTCAAGGGCGTCAAATTGGGCAATGGGCTTGACCACCTCGACCATAACCCCTCTCTTGAATATTTTCAGGTAGATTTTGCGATGGCATACCCTATGGGTTATTGCCTATTAACTTACATTACTGTAACTAGACTCTCAACAAGGTTTGTGAGTCTATTAAGTTTATCATCAATGGACCTTAGGGTATTACTATCATTATGACCACGACTAAGTTGAGTACTATTACTTTATTTTCCAATTATACCTTAAACACATGAATCTACATAGTATAATACTTTGCATACAGACTAACAACTTACTAACAATCTTAATACCCTATAGTCACTCAAACAGAATAGAAATAAAACTGCTCTGTTTTCATAATGAAAAATAGAGTAAGAATAAAGTAACAATTAAACCACACTTCTAATCATACAAACTCACTATAATAGCTATCGAAGGAACACAGTAGCTATTGACAGTAAAGAGAACAAAAACTCCATTGCAACTTCACGTACTCCCTCTCGAAATTGTGCTCTAATACCAGCGAAGCTGATGCATCTCTAAGGTCGGACACATAGAGAAGCACCACAATGAAAGAATCGAAAAAGAAATAAAAGAAAAGCCAGCAAACCTGGGAAGCTACCAAATGGATATGACACTCCACTCAATCTTTACTAAAGGGAATAGATGAGAGTTGAAGAGTAATGAGAACACTAAGGTTACTCAAAGGATACTTGAATAATCTGATATTAATGATATCTCCCCGCGTATAAATAAATGGGAGTTCATATACTCGTCTACTAGGGTTACTTGACATGTATGAAAAGACAAAAGGGGTATTCTACAATTAGGTTACATGAAACATACAAAAAGGGGGCAAAAGAGACAAAGAATATTTAGTATGTAAAAAGAAGGAATGATTCTGGAATGTTGTGTCAGAAGACACATGTTACTTGGTGGCTGGATATTAGAAATATGACATAAGGTAGGTAAAAATAGGAAGTGCTAGTAGTCAGGGGATGACCTGATTTGGATTAGGTTAAAGACCAATTGGTTCTGAAAAAAAGTCAGCTTAATTCGGGGTTGGATGCCATTGGTCAGATCAAGAGCTTGCCTTAGCCATTCTTGGGCTATCTTTTGGGATAGAGCATTAGTACTGATTAAGGGCGGAACTAACATAAGTAAGGACCTGAGGCTCAAGTTAGCAGGAGATCAGTTCGACATAGGAATCCCTGTCTCGGCTTTGGTTTTGGGCTAGTAATCTCTAAGCGAGTCCCTAGAGTCCTCTAGCTTAGTTACTCACAATCGATCTAAGGGGTTGATTCCTATTACAAGTCGACCATGTCTACATTAGATCGCCCTGACCATGCAAGGTTGACTACTGTCATATCAACTCGACCACTGCTATATTAGGTTAGTTTAGCCATGCGAGGTCAGCCCTAGTCATGTTAGGTCGGCTACGAACATATCAAATCGGCCCTGGACAAGACAGGTAGTCCAGATACAGGTTTACCTAGATCACATCTCTAAGTCTCTAACACTCTTCGGAATCAAACGTTAGCCCCTTACTTGAAAATCTTGTGTAACTATGCATTTTACTTATGTTATTTGGATTTTCCTTTCCTTGTATTTCCCTCCCCCCCCCGTCACCCCTCCCCCTTAGTTGTTGTTAATGTTTCATTTGTAATTACTGGAATGCCATTAAGGCATCCTTTTATTCATTTATTTACAACTTTACCCCTTTTGTATAAATAAAACACTTGTATAGAGTTTTAGATAGACTTGACATTTAATGAAAAATCCTTGAGACTTTCCTGTTGGAAAACTCTCCTTTACTTGCTTTTATTAATCCCTTTAGCAAGGATCATGGTGAGCAACCCTATCATTAGGACCAATGCATCACATCTGTTGAGTCTTAGGTTGTGTTGGATCTTATTCGTATGTCATATCCAGCTCGATAGCTTATGGATTGGCTAAAACCCCCATTTTATTTTCTTGTTTTGGTTCGTTATGGTGCCTCTTCATGTATCTGACCTCGAAGATGAATTACTATGGATGTATTGCTTGCATTCCCTATGATAAGAATTAGGCTATTGGGCCTTTGATCTACAGTCGAGCTTGATGATTGAAAGGCTTGGCAAGGTAGATTCTTCTACTTTAGTTAACTCCAACCAAGGTTGAGCACTTTTTTGTTGAGTCACTCTTTATGTCAGGCCGAATGACTACCTATTTCTCAGAGATTGTATGCTAAGAAATTGTATGTTGAGAAAACTGCCATTCCTTACCCTCTTACATTCATCCTTAAACTAACCACTTGCCCGACTTCAATTTTGCTGAGATGATGAAAGAGATTTCGGACTAACCCTTAACTACCCCTGCTCGAATAAGCAACCTATCAGTATACTTTTGTCCACATCCTTCATTGCTATATATATAAAACTACATGAGGAATTTGCTCCACTAACCATTACTTTTTTGTAACATTCATTTTTACCCTTTTGTATTCTTGTACATTACTTTTTTAGGGTAATACCCTTTTTGCTTTTTCTCATTTAGGCATGTTGCCTTAAATTCTCGAGTATAAGTACCCTCTATACTTGTAGCTATGAAAATCATTAGATTAATTATCACTAACATACTTGAGTATTTTTCTTTCCTTACGTAAACATTACCTGTTTACTCTCGGCATCACTCTCATCCTATCCCTTAAGCAAGGCTAGGGAGCGAGTAACCTCACTGGACCGATTTGTGTGTCATATTGAATTATATCGTGAGTCTTTGGAAATTCCATTGGTGCATCATATCCTTTGGAGTTGTTCGTAGGTTTTTGCTTACTTTTCATTCATCGTTTGTCCTTTCGCACCATTCCCCACTACTCCTTTTGAGCTTTCTGCAAGTTTGGACCCACTTAACCATTGGCCTTGTCTGCCCTTAGTCACGATTCGCATCATCTTGATATCAAAGTGGAGGTTTTGTTTGAGTTGTGGTTTGTGTTTAAAGTTTTGTTTATACCTTATTTTGTGTACGTAAAACAAAGTAAGTTACTGTATTCATCTTAGCTACTGTGTTTGCTAGTTGTTAATCTCCTAAAGTGTTTGTTTTAGCTTTGACTTTGAAGGAAATGATTGACCTAAGTGTAAATGTTAGTATGGGAGATGATAATATTGGAGTTATCCACCTTGGTTGACAGTCTTAATGAACTCTGAGAAGCACTTATGAAAGACTTGATGAGGTGGCTAATCTCTGAGTAGATTTTACCCAAGCTGTTCATGTAATGGCTTGCTGACCATTGAGGCCATGCAAAATACCCCATAAGCTGCCTAACCTATTAGAGGTCATGACCTAGCCCGACTAGTTCAAGGTGGAGAAGGAGGTGGACAAATAAGACAAAGGATAGACTTGAGGGAACTAGATGAGGAGGATGAGGAAGAGTATTTTAGAGAAGAGCAAGCTAGAGTCCCTAGAGCATTTTACCATATGAAGCTTCGGATTCTAAGCTTCAATAGATTTGGGAGTATTGATAAGTATTTGGAATGGGAAGAAAGAGTAGAGCGTGTTTTTGAATATTATCAGTATGAAGATTATGAGAAAGTGAGAACTGCTATTATTGGGTTTTCCAGATATGTCGCCATATGGTGGAAGAATTTTTAAGCTATGAGGAGACGAGAGGGCTATCGATAATTTAATACTTAGCTTAAGATGAAGAGAATACTCGAAAATAGGTTCATGTTGGAAACTTATCTACAAGAACCTTTTACTTGGCTTTAAGAGTTGAGATAGGGAGGCCGAACAGTTGATAAGTATGTTTAAGAGTTCCAAATGCTCATGATTTAATGTGAAGTGGAGGAACCCTTAGCGTAAACAATCTCTAGGTTTATTACAGGATTGAGAGGTGATATATACGACATTGTGGAACTCCAATGATTCACCATAATGGATGAAACCATTAGAATAGCCCAACAAGTAGAGAGGTAGAGAAGAATCTAACTATCGACCAGAATGTCGATTAGTCGACTCGGATAGGGAAGTTACCAAGCTTAGTCAAGCACTGAGCCAAGTAGAAAGATGGATGTCTGAGTTGAGCTTAAGGGTCGACCTGATGGTGAAGATTCGACCCAAATTTATGAGAAGGGGCAAGGGTCCAATAGGAAGATGAGCCATATCAAGTGCTTTAAATGCTAAGGGTTTAGACAAATGGTTGCCTAGTGCCTAAACTAAAGAACTATAGTAATCAAAGGAGACATTACGAAGCTGGAGGTAGAGAGTACAGATGAGGAACCTGAGGAGGAGGAAGAGATCCCTAGTAAAAAAGAAAATGCCGAGAAAGAAGTGATTGAGGAGGATGTGTTTGCTGAGGATTTAGATTAGCTAATCATAGTTATCTGATGCATAATAAATATGGAACTCTCATGAGAGGAGGAGCAAAGAGAGAATTTGTTTCATACCACCTGTAAGGTGAATGATCAGGTGTGTGCCCTCATTGTGGATAGTGGAAGTTACACCAATGTGGTATTAACCGATCTTATTTCAAAATTGAAGTATTGCACATCTAAAGTCATACAAGTTGCACTGATTGAGTGAGAAAAGGGCACTACATGTCACTCGGCAAATACTAATGCTGATCACTATAAGGAATTACTCTAACTAGTTTTTGTACAACGTACTGCCTATGTATATTTCCTACGTATTGTTAGGTAGACCTTGGTTATTTGATAAGAGAGTTATCCGTGATCACTACAAGAATACATACATGATCAAGAAGGATGGCCAAAAGATCACATTAAACTTAATGCTGCCGAGAGAAGTTAATAAATTGTAGACAAAACTCGCTTGTAGATCGAAGAAGGCTCTGGTGATGAGTAGAGCCAAGCTCTGAGAAGCCATCAATATAGATGAGTCGACCCTCATGTTGGTCAGGTGACTATTAGAAATGAAGGAGCGGGTGAACTACCCCAAAAAATCAAAGAGTTGCTAGATGAGTATGTTGACCTATTCCTAGAATAGTTACTTGAGGGGTTACCCCCAACTCGAGGCATAAAGCACTACATTGACTTGTTTCTCGGCACCACATTACTGAATAAGCCAACTTATTGGATGAATCTCAAATAGGCTTCTAAGCTCTAATGTCAAGTTGATGAGTTGTTAGGGAGAGGTTACATTAGAGAAAGTCTCCGCCCTTATGCTGTACCGATGCTTCTAGTGCTAAAAAGGGATGGAACTTAGCGGATGTATGTAGATAGCTAAGCTGTGAACAAGATCATAATCAAATACAAGTATCCCATTCCTAGATTGGAAGACATGTTGGATGAATTGAGCGGAGCTAAGATTTTCAGCAAGATTGACCTCAAGACTAGCTATCATCAAATCTACATGAGGCCAAGAAATGAATGGAAGATTGCATTTAAAACTCGGCATTGACCTCTATGAGTTGATGATAATGCCATTTGGCTTGTCGAATGCCTCGAGCACTTTCATGAGGCTAATGAACCACATGTTAAGATATCTTATTGGGAAGTATGTCATGGTTTATTTTGTCGACATCTTTGTATACAATACTGATATGCTGAGTCATTACAAACATCTTTGAGTTGTATTGAATATCTTCTATGTCGAGATATTATTTTGCAATCTTAAGAAGTGTTGCTTTTGCTAGGAGGAAGTGGTATTCTTGGGCTATGAAGTTAGTGGAGAAGGCTTACAAGTAGATGATGAGAAGATTTAAGCAATTGTCAAGTGGCCAACTCCTATTACTTGTGCTAACGTGAGAAGTTTCCATGGATTAGCTTCATTCTATAGAACATTTATTAGAAATTTTAACACCCTTGCCATACCACTTATTAAACTAACAAAGAAGAATACCGACTTCTAATGAGGAGAAAGGAAGGAGAGAAGTTTTGTCGAGATAAAAAAAGAATTGACCTTCGCCTCGGTGTTAGTTCTACCTGACTTCGAGAATATATTTGAGTTGGAATGTGATACATTAGGCATTGAAATAGGCACTACCCTAATGTAGGAGGGTAGACTAATTACCTTCTGTAATGAAAAGTTCAAAGGATCGCAGTTAAATTACTTAGTATATGATAAGGAACTCTTGGTGTTGATTCGAGCACTACAATTATGGCAGCATTATTTACTGCCAAGAGAATTTGTTATATATATTGATCATAAGTCACTGAGGTACCTCCAAAGTTAGACCAAGTTACCAAAGTGGAAAGCGAGATGGGTTAAATTCCTTAAGGGATTCAATTTTATGATAAAATATAAGCAGGCAAAGAGCAATGTAGTTGTAGACGCTCTTTCAAGAAGACATGCACTTCTAAATGAACTGCAGGCCAAACTATTTGGGTTTGTGTGTCAAGACCCTAAAGAGGGCCTAGTAGGATTACCTAAAATATCCACAACATGTATGCACACATGATATGAAAATCGTCTCGCAAGTCAGAGATTGCAAAACTCTAAATAATAAATCATTAAGATTACTAATTTTCAAGTAATTAATTTATTGTAATGTAACATAACATATAAATATAAATAACTATAGACATCCGATATCCTACAGTTCCTCAGAACCGTAAAGAATCGGTATCCCCTACCAAGTAATAAGACAGGATATACTAACATTATATAATATATATATATATATATATATACAAGAAAAATTAAATTATAGTAAGTTTTAACATATAAATATTTTCTATAAAGGATGTTTATGTATCATCTAAAGAGTACTCAGCTACTTCTAATACTAGTATACATATCTTCATCTCGTACTCAGCACTCAAGACATATCTCAATCCCATTGTAAGTAAACCTACAAAGGAAACTAAGGGGGAATGAGCATATAATAGCTCAGTGAGTTTGTCTCTCACCACTACCGTTCAAGCAAGTTATCACATATTATTACCGCACATGCAAGCAAGCTATCGACATACAAAATCAATGCAAGCACAATGAATACAAGTAACACATCCATAAGAGTCTGGAACTACGGAAGGTGTAGAATTATGTCGTCTACACTTTGATTATCCCCTATACTTACCCGCACAGGGCACCTCAGCTTACTCGCATGAGGCTATCTAGGGGCACTACCCCTCTAAGTAAAACTCAACTATTACCCTGGTCGAGAAAAGAGTTCCAATCCAAATAGGTGGATCCTAAATTAGGACCATCCACCATCCAAGGCCACTCGAGCATAAACATATGAGTCTTCTTGCAACCAAAATTATCCAAGGCCTTACATGCATAACAAAGTGAGTCCTTTCGCTATCAAGTGGAGAACCTATACTAACTTTGCCTTAACGATAAAATATCATTTTTGGCACTTTGGCCCTTATGGAAATCATACAAAATATGTTTAAGATTAAGAAAACATTTTCCAAAAATATCCTTTTCAACATTTTGCAAAGCTAACACTCTCCATCCATACATTTACTGGGTCATAGACATGCGATGAATAGAACTGATTATTTGAGTTAGATATTTATATTCATCACTTTAAAAAGGTGATTACACAGATGATGGCATACAAGCAGAACAGTCATTCAAATATATAAGCAACAGCAAGCAACAAAACATCATACAAGTAACACGCACAAGCAAGTAGCAAGTCATTAGGACTCCCTTACCTAGATTATTGCTCATTCTCCAAGCTTTGGGGTTTCCAAAACTCGATATTAAACGCCTAAATCAAAATAGTAAAACTTATAAGTATTCTGAGAAGTCAGACTCCTTAGTTAACTAAAAGTCTATTGTAGTTTATCTAGTTTCCCAATATACCCCAAGTCTTATATGTATAGGGTTTACCATACTCAATGGGATTAATAGTAACTAGTTTCTTATATTTGTAAGTTATGAGACTTCTTTTATGTATTTTGTAACTTTTTTATTCTAATTCCAATAGTTGCGAACTTATAGTCATTTTTTATCGTTTTCGGATACACGTTCACATAATGATGTCCATTTTGGACGTTAAGACCCGTGTTTTACGACATGGGCTAAATTTATTGAAATTTTAACTTATTGAAGTTTAATTATTCTTATTGCTTATGTTTATATCCTATTTTAGTACTTAATGATTGAATTAGCTATTAGATTCTTACACTTAGGAAATTTTACATTAGTGTTACTAATTTACATACTTGATTAAGTTTAATTCAATCTAAGAAGTGTATTAGGGTTTAAAGGATCTTCGACTCCTAAGTACATGTATACATAAATAAGTTATATTCTTATGTAATCTTATAATTTATTATTTTACAAGCTATGCCTATGTTATCGCTTAGGTCATCAATCGCTTATGTCATCGCTTATGTCATCATTTGATGATATCATGGCTTATGTAATCATTCATTACATATAAATATATGTATATCCTTATGTACTCATACATATGTTATATACATACCTATACTTCTAACATACTAATATGTATACTTATGTACTTATACATATACTGTATTTATACTTGTACATTTACCCATATATATATACGGTCACATACATATTTTTGTACAAATTTCGTATGCCAAATTTTCCTCTTAAGAAAACCTTCCTAATTTCATTCTTTTGTGTTTTTAAGTGCGTATTTAGTATAGTATAGGTATGTATAGTTAGTATTTGTCTTAGTTTAGGTTATGTACATAGTAAATACTTATGTACAAAGATCTCCATACTTGTATTCCTCTAGTATATCCTTATGTATATATACCTAAAAACATATATAAATGCACCTCCTTCCATTTTATAAAGATTCCTACTCTTCTACACATGTATATGGAGCTTCCACTTCTAACAACATATATACCCATATCATACTAACTTTCTATACTAACTTAGCTTACATAACTAATTACTACATAAAATAGATAATCAAATGATAACATACCTCTTTCTCCTTGATTTATGTGAGTAGAAATTGTGAAAGTGAAGTGTTGAAAGAATATGACAATAAAGAGCAAAAGGGTTAGGTTTACGGTTTGAGAAGGGGAAGAAGAGATTATTTTGTTGTCTTAATTTGTGTTTTCAAAAAAGAAATGAGTGGGGTCTAGATGGGAGGGGATGTGGATGACAAAGAAGTGAGGAAAAGGGGAAGAAAATCCAAAAGAAAAGAGAAGAAATCATTAGAAAGGAGAAGAGAATTCTAGATGACAATGACATTTGTTGACTTTATCAACATGTTGACTTAGTCAACCTTTGACTTGGTCAAATGTTGTCTTAGTCAACTCTCTTAGAGTTAAATGTAATTTGAATGCTCATAATGAAGTAATTAAGAAAAACTAGGAAGAAAATTAAGGAAATGTGGGGTTTGTTGAAATAATTAGTAAAAATAGGTAATGAAATCTTTCTTTAAGTATTTATATCCTAAAAACATCATTTGGTATGCCACTTTAGGTAATTGTCACGAAAATTATTATTTAAGGTATTAAGGTTTACTAAATATAACCTAAGCATCAACTAAACCCTTAACTCTACGTAATACTAACCTAGTTATATACTTAGAAGATAAATGTGATCTAGGATACAATATCTTAGTTTTTATGGGATCACTTAAGTATTCTAACTATTTATGCATAATTGAAAGTTGTCTTTAGTCATTTACTAATGAAATGGCGAAATATGGAGAATATATTATCACTTAGGGTTTTAGGGTAAATTATGGTGGATTAATGCTTTTATATCCTTAAAGTAATAGTTTTAGGGTTTTTATTACTTTTGGGTATAATCTCTAGTGTTTTTACATATTTAAGGTTTAATATATTCATACGCAATTAATTTTTCAATTGTTATCTTAGGGTTTTAATGAGGTTCGAAGTTAACTTTTACAGTTACATATACTTAAGGTTTTAGGGTCTTTGTATGCGATTAGAGGTTTAATTGATAATTTAAGGTTTTTTATATTCACTTTAGGTTTTGAATTGAGATTTTTAATCGGTTTTAAATCTCACTAGCTCTGTTGACTTCAAGAAATCATCTATAGTTTAGGTGTTTGATTCTATACTTAGACAATTAAATTCGTGGGGTTTACATTGTGAGTATCAAAGAGCAGTATTCTAAGGATCTACACTTTGGACCCATAATTGCGCAATGCATTGATGGAAGAACAGTAGATGAGTATCACGCAGAGAATGGCTACTTATTCCAAAGTGGAAAATTATGTGTACCGACTCATTCCTTTAGGGAGTTATTGATTAGGGAACCTCATAGTAGAAGACTCTCCAGACATTTTGGAGAAAGAAGGACTCGTAAATTGTTGAATGGTCAATTCTTTTAGCCGAGAATGAGAAGGGATGTGCACCGAGTTGTTAAAAGCTATGTCATATGCAAGAAGGCTAAGTATTGAGTCAAGCAAGGGAAAGTAATGCCTTTGCCTATCCTAACGAAGTCGTAGATTGAATTGAGCGTGGACTTTGTTCTCAAACTACCATGAACTACCTAAGGCAAAAATTCTATAATGGTCATTGTAGATCGGTTCAGTAAAATGGCATACTTCATTCCTTGCTCCAAAACTAATGATGCTTCAACTATTGCTTCTCTTTTCTTGCAGGTGGTTGTGTAAATACATGGCGTATTGAGAGGTGTAATCTTTAATAGAGACCCAAAGTTCTTGAGCCATTTCTGGAGGACCTTGTAGCGTCGGATGGGGACCAAACTAATATCAGTACTTCCGCCACCCTCAAACAGAGGTGGTTAATTGCACTTTAAGATCATTATTCTAAGCTACAATGGGCAAAAACTTAGTTGATTAGGACGTTTGATTGCTAATGGTCAAATTTGCTTACAATTGGATAATGCAAGACACCACCAAGCAAAGTCCCTTCGAAGTGGTCTATGATTTCAATCTTGAGTTGGCCCTCAATCATACCCCTATACCTATACTCGCGCAAGAAGACCTTAACGCCTTGGCTAAAGCACAATCCCTTCAGTACATCTATGATAAAGTCACTCTGCACATCGACCAAGCTGCTAAAAGAATGCGAGAGAAGACTAAGGGTAGAATGGCTAAACAATTCTAGCAAGGAGACTTGGTATGGCTACACCTCAATAAGGAGTGATTTCTGAGCGAGAGGAGGACAAATTATTTGCCAAAGCTAAAGGACCATTCAAAATCCTTTAGAAGATTAATGATAATGCTTACAGATTGGAGCTACTTGAAGATTATGGGGTTTCTGACACCTTCAACATTACCAACCTTAGTCTATATCACCCCGAGGGAGAGCTGATCGAAGACCATTCAGATTTGATCCCAAATCCAAATAAACTTGGAGAGAATGATAGGAATTAGACTACTAAGCCTTTGACTAGCAGCCGAGCCCGAGGACTAGAAGGCTTGGCAAGGTAGATTCTTCTACTCTAGTCAACTCCTACCGAGGCTAAATACTTTTTTGCTGAGTTACTCTATATGCTAATCGAAATGACTGCCCATTTCTCGAAGATTATATGCCAAGAAACTGTATGCTGAGAAAACTAGCAATCCCTGCTCTCTCAAGTTCATTCCCAAACATACCACTTACCCGACTTCAATCTTGCTGAGATGATGAGAGAGACTCCAGACTTATCCTTAGCTACCCTTGATCGGATAAGCAACCTGTTCGTACACTTTTGTTTGTATCCTCTAATGGCCTCACTAATGTGTCATTGCTAAGTATATAGAACCACATGAGGAATCTACTCCACTAACCATTACTTTTCTAAAATATTCATTTTTACCCTTCTATATTCTTGTACATTACTTCTTTAGGGTAATATCCTTTTTGTCTTTTCACTTTTAGGCATGTTGCCTTAAATTCTCGAGTATAAATACCCTTTATACTTATAGTTGCAAAAATAATCAAATTAATTGTCATTAACACACTTGAGTATTTTTCCTTCCTTATGTAAACATTGCCTATTTACTCTTCGCATCACTCTTATCCTATCCCTTGAGCAAGACTAGGTGGTGAGTAACCTCACTGGATTGATTCATACATCATATCGAATTGTGTCATGAGTCTTTAGAAGTTCCATTGGTGTGTCATATCCTTTAGAGCTGTTCGTGGGTTTTTGCTTACCTTTAATTTGTCGTTTGTCCTTTCACGCCATTCCTTACCACTCCTTTCGAGCTTTCTACAAGCTTAGACCTACCCAACAATTGGATTTGTTTGTCCTTGGTTACAGCTTGCATCACATTGTGTATGCATCCATTTCATATGTAAATAAACTTGCATGTGTGCTAATAATGTTTGATAACTTGTTTGAAGGATAGTGGTGATGAATGAACTTACTAAGCTATAGTTTGCTCATTTCCCTATAGCCTCTTTTGTAGCTCTATTTGAGCTAGGATTGGGATAAGCTTAAGTGCAAAGTGCAAATCTAAGTTATGTAAGGGAAAGCTAGATTTAGGTGGGAAACGTATATCTAGTATAGGAGCACCTTATATGAAAAGTATTCGTATGTTAAGGTTCTATATCATTTAGTAATTGTTGCAATTTATAAAATTGATTTACCCTATCTTATTGTTTAGTAGGGGTTCTTTGCAGTTCTAACAAACTGTGAAATATTAGATATCTATAGTTATTTATATTTTAAGATAAATTAATAAAATAAAAATCGAAAACCCTAGTGATTAACTATTTAGAGACTTGCAATTTTTGACTTGTAATACGGTTTTCATATCATGGGTACATAAGTGATATGAAAATTTGAGGTAATCCTACTAGGCCCTCTTTAAGGTCCTACCACCATTTGGAAATTTTTGGATCTCTAGCCCATTAAGGTGCTATCCATTCTTTGAAAGATGCTTTAGATCACCAGTCCATTAGAGCACCATTTGTCTTTTAAGGAAGTTTTGGACTATCGGCTCGCTAAGGTGCTATCCATCCTTCTAAAGAAGTTTTAGATCACTAACCTTTTAAGGTACTATCAATCTTTTTTATAGAAGTTTTGAATCATTGGCTCATTAGGGCATTATCTACCGTTTAAGATAGGATATCTTGTAAGAGCCCTAACTTATCAAATTCCATTGAGGGTAGGATATCTCATAAGAGCCTTAACTTGTCAAATACCTTTTAAGGTAGGATATCTTGTAGGAGCCCTGAATTGTCATTTGCATTTTAGGGTAGGATATCTCACCAAGGGGTCTTGCTAAGATAGACCACAAGGAGCCCTATCTTTAGATAACTTTAATGCTATTGTTACCTTTAAGAAAGAGTATCTTGTTGAAGGGTCTTGGTAAGATAAATCATAATGAGCCTTATCTTTAGATAGCCTTAGTGTTATCATTCCTTTTGAGAAGGAATATCTCCTTAAAAGGTCTCGCTAAGATAGACACATGGAGCTCTTTTTGTCTTTTAGATAGCCTTAATGCTATCGTTTCCATAGAATAGGGCATCTCACCAAAAGGCCACATTAAGATAGATAGCCTTAATGCTACTGTTTCCATAGAATAGGTATCATGATCCAAATAGTATCATCGTTAAGGTATATCACCGTGTATTATATAAAGGTCTGCGATCAACCCCTTTATTGATCGTAGGCCTTCCATGTGATATACAAGGCTTCCACTACTCTAAGTTACCATCAGTGATGTAGACAAATAATATCAAATCACCATAATTATCTTTACTAAGTTAATAAATATATTATTAATTTAAAAGTATGGAACATAACGTTCCAAAACAAAAGTATAGAAATACATACTTAACTAACCACAAAGAGTTCAATTATCGAATAATAACAAAAGATATCATAAATCCTATCCAAAACTAAAAGTTTCCTCTTTCGCTCCTCATATCATACATTCTCATTCCAGTGCAAGACTAACCTTGGGCATTCTATGGCCTGGCTCAGTAAAGAGGTGTCCTTACATCAAAAGAAATCTATAGGGGTGTAAGCTTATGCTTAGTGAGCTAATTTCTTCGTCATGCCACATAAACAATTTACGTCTATGCACAACCATATGAATGCGTAACACAATCAAAATCCTAAAGAATACATGCAGTAGCTTAGAAACTACATGCAACTCAATATTTCATCCCCTGTAGTTAGGGTTAGAGATTATTAACTGACACAAACCGGTAACTAGGTTCTAGCACTTGGGTTTTCATACAACTCGCACCTATGTGCTTAAATTAGTTTGTACACATTATTGGCATATAAATA
This sequence comes from Lumnitzera littorea, assembly GCA_024138015.1. Taxonomy (NCBI): domain Eukaryota; kingdom Viridiplantae; phylum Streptophyta; class Magnoliopsida; order Myrtales; family Combretaceae; genus Lumnitzera; species Lumnitzera littorea. The sequence continues at coordinate 66,437,653 of JAMXBB010000001.1, read as the reverse complement.
AATAATTACATTTTACTTTAATAAAGAACATGATTTCCTTAAGATTCCCAAGTCTAGTAGTGTAGTGGTCTTTGCAATCCACATCATAAGCCCTTAGTGGAAGCCACAAGACAGAACCTTTAGCTAAACGATTAGCATCCCTTGGCAACTTATAAGCCTGTAAGCTAGTATAGGAACTCAATAATAATATATGGCATATCCTTTGCCTAATATAATCCCTTCAAGAGCCTCTATTCCTATGAGTCCCTTCTCACCTTCCACGTAAGGTAACAGTCGGTATAATTATGATGTTAAAAAGTACAATGCATGACTCATTTAAGCTCTTAGTTGGATAATTATTTATACTGATATATTCTATGGTCAAGCAAATTTCATTCCATCATAATAGTATAAATCCAATATCATAAGAAGTTCCAGTTAAATCTTATTATTTGATTGTAGAGTCTAATGACATAACTATACATATGCATTTCCTATGTCTTACATGCATTCAAGTTTGAAATAATAATTTAGTGCAACTATAATATAAACAAAATCAAACATGAAGTCAGTAGGAGTCACTCACTTGGCTATAGCTACTTAGTCATAGTTCAAGGGTAGGTTGTTTCCAAAAGTAGGATCCCCTGAATATTGTAAATATGATATTATGAGAATTAGCATGTAATAAAATGTTAATCTAATGCTCTTTGAGTTATACTCCTAACTTAGTCTTAAACTTCTCTCGGTTATACTAAATCTTCAATCATGTAAACTTTCTTGTTTTAAATTTGATTTTTATGATCTTATAGTTAATTTTCATCATTTTTTAGTGTACTTTCACGTGGTATGGTTAGATTTGAGAGATAGAGCCTACAATTTTGTTTACTGGTCGAAACAGTAGTGTTCATTAGGTTTTAGTCTTCTTTTAGGCTTGAAATTATTATTAGGCTTTTTATTACCTTGTGAAATATTTTAGGCTTAGTCTTGGAACTTTGTTTTAAGGATTAATATACTTCTTTTAAGGTTAGATTTTCATCCACTATTTATGGCCTTGTTACTAACTTACTTTTCTTGGACATCTAAGTAGGCTATGTGGTCAAAATGGGCTTATTTCATGTATTAATTAATACCTATCACTTTTGTTGGGCTTTGGGGGTCTAATGTGGACTTATTATGGATCTTATAACATCTTTTTCTAGGCTTGAAGTGTTGGTTAGAAATTTTTGTGAGGCCCAACTAAGAGTTTTGGGCACAGTTTTAAGTTTTAGGCTCTTAACACTTATCTTACTAGCCTTGATTGGTCTTTTCACTTCGTTTACTTCATTTTATAGTGTCTTTAAGTAGATTATTTCCATGTTCCTGATTTGGTTGAGTTGGATTGATAGTTTATAGCTTTGCTTTTCCACTTAATCCATCATTTTCTTAAGCCTAAGTGACAAATCAATGGCTCATACTACTTGTTCTTCAATCTTTACTTAACTTCTTCTTTATATTAGGATTATTTTGATGTAATATTAAGTGGAGTTTATAGATCATGCAAATATCCTATGTGCTACACTTTGATTTAGGTACTTATGAGTTGATTTCTCTACTAAAGCTTCATTTAATGGTTTTTCCTTTACCTAAAGCTAAATTAAATCATGTGAAACTAAATAGAAGTAAAAGTAACACTTAAATATACTTCACATGCCCTACGTACAGCATTTCCTGAATGTTCATGCACTTAGTCTCATGATTTTTTTAAGTCATAAGGTCTTATTCAAGGTGATAGACAAATATATTAGAAGAAAACTAGATCTAGTCTACTCATATCCTAACATTCATAAGAAGCTTAACACTTAACATAACCTAACTAAAATAACATCTAAAGTATACAATAACTTTCACATAAATAAGAATGATCTCCTAGGCATGGTGTTCTAAAGGTACTTAGGAATGAGGCTTACTTCTCTAAATGAAGTGGATAATGGATTTGCGCCCTTAATTGTCCTCCTTAGCTCCTTATTTATCCTTTCCTTTCGTGCATCCTTTGGATCCTTAGACTTTAGGTTCTTAAAGGTGGGTTGATGCTCCAAAGTTTCCTTAAATGGGGTGTATACGTTATGGATTACCAACTATTGGCCCAATCACTCGTGTACACCTTAGAGGCCTTTAATCTTTCACCTGAAGGATTCTTTCTCATCAACCTGCCAATGACAAAAGAATGTATAATGAAGGAGGATGGTTGAATTCCTAGAGGGTGCCAAGTGGTTATACTATGCTCTGTTCAATGTCGTGTACCAATATGATCCTTCGGCCGAGAGCTCTATGCCGAGTGAGTCGACTTACAGCTACCAAAAGTCCCTTACCGAGCAAAGAGGGCTAGTCCTCTCCTGTCTGAGTACTTCTCTCATGGCCTCCTTCTAACTTTCATAGCATCCCTATACGTATAGGCATCTTTGCTACTGCAACATCTTAATACCCCTTGCTTACTATACTTAGGGAATCCTTGTACAAAACCAGTGTCGCCTTGCTACCTGTCCTCTTCATCTAATATTGTACTATTTTTCCCTTTTCATCTTTTGTCCCTTTTACCCCTTTCATATATACTAGGAATCCCCCTTTTTATGTATGCCTTCTTATAATTTCTTTATTTATAATGTTGCCTTGGAGACTTACTATAAATAGTCCCTTTTCCTTGTAAGCTGAAATCATCTCACTTATACATAGACATTGAATATACTGTTCTTGTGAGACAATCATCTCTAAGTCCATTTTTCATACACTTTTATCTAATCTTGCTAAGTAACTCAAGATTAGTGAGGGTGGACCTTGACATTAACTTGTTTGTCATATCAAGTGAAGTTTCAAGTCGTGTTGTGTTCATTAGTATGTCATATCCTCTAAGTAGCTTCACATCTGTTACTCCAATTAGTTCATAAACCACCTCACTCTACTTTCCTCGATATTTCAAAGGACCCATTGGTTTGAAATCTACTATGGTAAATCCTAGTGATAATTAAGCTCCTAGGCATATCATGTAATCTTAGTATTAAAGCTTGAGGTTGTGGCTAAAAGTTGTGTGGAGACAGTCCCGACTAGTTGTTGTTCAAGATACTTTGTTTTCTTTTGGAAGAATAAAGCAAGTTTACGATTTACAATTCTTGTCGTATTTGTGTGTGTATGTGGGGATTTCTTATGTGTGGAGTAGTTTCTAAAGAATCATTTTGAGAATGTTGAATCATAGTGATCAAGGAGAGATTAACAATGCTGAGATTAATGCTTATGGTCATAGTCGAGTCACTTAGCAAACACTACATACTACTGATGAGCAGGGTACTTGCTCATAGTCAATGCTCATGAGGACTTGTCATATCAACTTGATTTTGGATTTAAATAAATTGGTTAGTTAGATAACTTATTTATAAGTAGTATAACTTATATGGAGATAAGAGAATTACCTTATCTTAAACTTATGGAAGTTATCAAATGATAAGCCAACTAAATTATCACTATTGGTCTTTGCTTCAATTAAATTCAAATAGAAAAGGAATTGGATATGATTGGTTGGTCATAGGCCTTACATGTATGGTTCTTTTAGGGTTTAGTTCTTGAAATATTTCCTCTTTCAAAATTTGTTTCTTAGAAGGATTTATAGAGTTTTAAAGTCGAGTTAACCTTAGTTAAGTTTGAGTTTTCGATTGTTTATTTGGATTCTCAATAGTCTTAAGTATTTCTAGTTCATTCTAAGGTTTAAAGTTTTGGTGACATAGGATTTGTTATTCTTATATTAAGGTTTTTGTTCATTCGAGTCAAGATGTCACCTTACTTAGGGTTAAGATGATTTCTAGGGTTATTATTAACTTTAAACCTTCCAGATTAAATTACAGTTATGAAGTGATAAGATATGACTTTTAAATTAAACTTGATTCTTAGTTTAGTTGATCCTTAGGAATGATAAAAGGGCACTCTTGACTAATTCAAATGTCACCTAAAATTGTAAGGTTTACAATAGGATATCTCTTCAAAGGGTCTTACTAAGCTAGACCATAAGAAGCTCTTTCTATTCCTCTTGAATTGACAACTCAGAAAAGGGGCCCACTTACAAGTAGCCTATAAAGGAGCTCTTTCTATCCCTCTCAATTGATAGCTTACTAAAGAGATCCGATTTATAGGTAGGTCGTTAAGAAAAGTAACATTTTTCAAATTCTTTTCCTCTTACAAGGGCAAAAATAATGTCTCTTTTATTTTTGTGGTAAAATTCTCACCAAAATTTACCACAAAGTGGGGTTGTTGTAGATATGCCACTTTAACCCTCCATAGGTCCATTTTTAGTTTAGAATCTCCTACCTTTTAGAAAAGGCCAAAAATGTTAAAATATAAAAAGATTGAAAAGAATGAAAACTACCAAAAAATTGAAAAATGAAGAAAAGAAAGAAAAATTGGAAAATGAAAAATACAATAAAAAATAAAAAAAAAGGGAAATACAAAAAAAAATTGAAAAATAAGAAAAAGCAAAAAAAAAAAAAAACTCAAAAATTTAAAATATAAGAAAAAAGAAAAAATCATAAAAAGTGTCTCATGGTGGTTCATTTAAGTTATTTAAGTATAAATAATTTTTTGAGGTCTAAAACAACTCTTGAAGTCAAAAGAAAAATGTATTATTTGACCAAATTATAAATTTCAGACATGAATGGATATTTATTGAAAATAAATTTTTTTGGCCCAATTCAGATTGCTTATTTTGAGATATTTTGAAAGTATACATTTTAAGGAGATCATAGTTTCAAATTGTGTCTCAATTAGATTTAAAATGAATATTTTAAGGTCATTTGAAATTTAGAGAAATGTCCAAGTACAAGTAGAAACCAAAATCCTAATTTGGACAAATTAAATAAATTTTGAAAATATTTTATACACTTATCTATTAAACTCTACATTAGGTTAAAGAAAGAAGTGCAAATTCTTAAAAGAGGGGTATTTATTCAGGAGTATTCTTAGAAGGTTTTTCTTTTTATGAAAAAAAAAGAGAAATGGAAAAATGAAAATGACATGTCGACTTCCTAAAGTTTCCATATAAGACCAATATTTTAGTGCGACATAGCAACACATTGGGCCGTATGGTGGTGCTAACATGGCACCATATGGTAGCTAAATGCCTGCTACATCGTGCCATCTATAGCACATTACGTAGTGCATGAGTTGACCTAGTCAACTCTTTCTTTCTCACCATCTCCTCTGATTGTCGAGCATCCAGTAGCTTAAATTGAAATAAAATGGCAAGTGACACTTACATTTTTCTACTTGATTTTGCTGACTTTTTTACCATAAAAAATCAAGGAAAAATATGTATTTGAAAGGGCAAGAAAAATACAATTTAGGTATGTTCAACTTTTGAATTTTTACTAAAGGAAATGTGCAAAATAAAAAAAAAAAAAATCAAATTCAGGTAACTAATAAATTGATATATCTTGTACCATAATTAAAATTAGCAAAATAGAGGAATATCCTTACATTATGCCATTAGATATCAACTCAAAACGAGCAAGGACATCTTTTCTGAGTTGTGTACACTTTTACTTTCTATTATCTTGTGCAAAAAACCGATTGATTTTAGCTAAAAATGGATAGAATTGGGATACGCATTAGAAATTTTCCCTTTTCATCAAGAGTTAATCTTTCTCTACACTGGAAGTTTCTTAGACTATAATTCTGACCTAGTACTATAAATAGAGGTCCTTAGTACCCATTTATTCAACCTTCAAGCATTTCAATGCATTATGTTACATGCAATTGCAACTTTTTCTCATTATATGTTCATATTGCTAAATCCACACACTCTCTTCAATATCTCTTATTACAGTGAAAATTGATCTAAGAAAAACTAGTGGAACATTCTAGTATCATATAAGAGCAAAGCATAGGATTTGATTACTACCAATTTTGTGTTGAAGTGGGTGAATTTGAATTGAAAGTTGAAATGGTGTTGTCTAAGGTTTATTAATCTTTAGCTTGAAGTTTCTAGGTAAATTGTAGAAGGTAGGCTTAGGTTTTCTAGAAATTGAGTTGGGAATTTCGAAGATTGGTATCTTAAGAGTATGAAGCCGCTGGCCTTACCTTGAGAATTGGATGAACTGTTACTAAACTAGCTTTGGTTCTATTTGCACATAAGGTAAGTCTTTCTCTCTTTGATTGATTTGTTGCTTGTTGATTCAAAAATAAAAATAAATAAAAATAAAAATGGAGAAAAAGTAAAAAAAATATGTTTTGATCTTTTTTGTCATGATTTTACTTAAATAATTTGCTTTTGTATGATGTTCAATGTTAATACATTAATTAGTTTCATTTCCTTTGTTGATATTTTTAGTTAATATGCTTGTGGTCTAATTAAAATAATTGGCATTTTGCACTATTAGATTTTAATAAATAAATAATTTGTATGCTTACGCTTTAATGATTAATTAGCATGATTAAGCTTTATTAAAATGATTAGCATGTTTATGTCTTAGGTAATAAATAATTTAGTGAGCTTGTTTTTGCATAATGATATTATTAAAAAATAAAAAATTAAAAAAATGATAATGCCCATGGTACTTAACTAGTAACCTACCATGTTAATATTTTTTTTTCATGTTTATATATATAAATACAAGTACATACATACTTATATAATAATTACTTAAAATAACATAACAAAATAGATATATATATATATATATATACGCACACATACACACATACATATGGATTTAAGATGGGCCGAAATCCATAGCAGAGAAATTGGAAGCCCATATACAATATTAATAAATTATAATAATATATAGGTACATATATAAATGTTACAAAATCTAAGAAATATAAAAATTAGAAGAATGATCAATATGCCTCATGGACCATTGAGGAATTGTCACGTCAGCATTTCTAAAATTTTTTTAATAAAAACGAAAATTATAAAAATAAGTATAAAATAATAATAATTAATTAATAAGCAAATTATTTTAATTACAAAAATTAGCATAATTTATATAATTGGTAAATTAGGCCTAAAATGAAGAAATACTAAAATTATTGTAAAATGCACTCAAAAATAAAATAATTCTAAAATATAAAATTTAGAAATTAATTAAATCATAAAATAATAATGAAAAGCTTAAAATTGATAAATAAAATTATTTAGGTCAAAATAATTAAATTCATAACAAATTGGGCCTAAAATAAAAACTATAGGTTATAATATTTAAAACAAACTCTACTATATGAAAGTACATTCACAAATGTTAAAAATCGACTATAAGTTCATAAAAATCTAAGTTAAAATGAAAAAATTACATGTAACTAAATATTTAAAATAAACTGAGAGGAATAAGTATGATAACTAAGTTTATTGACCATATAAACTGATAATAAGGAAAAATAAATAACCAAATACATAAAATACCATAATTTATAAAAATACAAAGATAAATATTTAGTTAATTGAGAAGCCTAGCTTTTTTGAATACTTATAAATCTTATTATCTTTTAGGTACCAAATTGTCAAGTTTTGAGAATTCCAAAAGCTTGGAGAATGGGCATTAATATAGATAGTGGAGTTCTAATGACCTATTATCTACTTGTGTATGATATTTGCTTGATGATTGCTAGTTGTTATTGCTTGTGTGTCTAAATGACTCTTTTACTTGTATGCTATTATTTGTGTAATCACCTCTTTAAACCAATAAATATAAATATCTAACAAAAATAACTAGATATATTTATCGCATATTTGTGACTCAACTGGTATATTAATAGAGAGTATTAGCTTCCTAAATTTTTGAGAAAAGTATTTGTGGAAATGTATTTCCAATCTTAAATAGATTCTTATATGATTTTTGTGAAGGCTCCTAACACCCGTAAATGATTTTGTTTTTTTATCATTGAGGCAATGCTAGCATAGTGTCTCCAATTGATAGCAATAGGACTCGCATATTTGTGCCCATGAGGCTTTAGATATATTTTGATAGTGAATGGACTTGCTTTGTTCTGCTCGAGGGCCTTCGATGTGATTTGTTGATGATGGAAGGCCCTAGTTGGGGTCTATCTATTTGGATTTGTAAACCTTGCAAATTTCTTAAATCTGAGACTAGAAGTTAATAAGATTTTCCCATAAAATAACCTTAATGTTAGCAAAACAACTAACCTTAGAAAAAGAAACACTCAAAAACCTGAACTCAAACTCCTGAAACCCTAATTTACCCTCTAAAATGTACTCAAACAACAATAATTGTCTCAATTCTTTGAACTAATTAGATACGATAATCTAATGGGTTTAACCCACATAATTTGACACATTAAGCCCTAAAATGCACTTAATTTGTGCAAAGTGTACTAGTAATTAAGATTAAGAAACTTAATTACACCTCAATATGCTAATTGGGTTTTATATCATAACCAACTACAAATCAAGAAACATTGATCATATGAAATCAAAGTGATTATATGGAAATATCCCCTTAAGAATACCAACGTTATGCTTAAGGAGACAACATAAACCTTGTAAACTTTCAAATCCGAACTAAGAGTCCGATACAAGAGTTAATAGGTAACCTTAGAACTACCCAAGATATAATAATAAATCATATAATAATAAAATCCATAAATAAAACGATTAAACCCTAAATCATAAGTCACAAATCCTAAATAATAAGTTTAAAACTCTAAATAATAAGTTGAAAAACCTTAAAGAGAGTAAACCCCCAGAACTTTAGTCATACATGTAAAACCCTAAAAACTGTAATGTGTGGGAAACCTTAAGATGATTGAAAAGTATCAATAAACTAAGTATGCCATGACCTTAAGGGGAGCCTAGTAAGATTGCCTAAAATTTTCATATTACGTACGCATCTATAATACAAAAATCGTCTTGCAAGCTAAAGATTACAAAATTCTAAATAGTTAGTTATTAAGGTTTTCGATTTTTAATTTAATTAACTTATTATAACATATAAATAACTATAAATATCTGATATTCCACTGTCCATCAGAACCGTAAAGTGTTAGTATCCTCTATCAAATACTAAGACAAGGTAAAATAGCTTACTAATTTACAAGAAATAATACATAATCTTATCATATGAATATACTTTACATAAATTATTTTGTACCGTTATACACTTTTCAATCAACTTTAATATTGCCAAACCTCTCTCTAGTTTATACTTTGCTCTTAAGCTTATTCCAATCTTTGCTTATAAGAAACTTGCAAAAGAAACTATAAGGGAATGAGCAAACTATGGCTTAGTAAGTTCGTTCCTCACCACTACCATCAAGTGAGTTATCAAACATTATTAGCACACATACTAGCTATCTACATATGAAATAAATGTAAGCGCGATGAATGCAAGCAACACATTTATAGGAGTTCGGAACTATGGAAGGCATAAATTTGTATCGTCTATACATCGATTTTTCCTCTATACTTACCCATATAGAGTACCTTACCTTAACTGCATAAGGCTACTTGGGGGTAACGTCCTACTAGACATTATTTAACTATTACCCTAGTTTGAGAATCAACAATTAATATAAGTGGACCTCAACTAGGGTCACCCACCAAATATATCAAAAGCCCTTTAGGCATAAATAGGAAGTCCATCTCACTATCAACAAATATCTAAGGCCTTACGAGCACAAATATGCAAGTCCTCTCACAATCAATTGGAGATACTATGTTAACTTTGCCATGAAAATAAAAACATCATTAACAGGCACTACGAGCCATCATAGAAACCATACAAAACATATTTAAGATTTAAAAAATGTTTATCAAAAATACTTTTCTATAAAATCTACAAAGCTAGTACACTCCATCAATATATTAATTGGGTTATAGACATGCGATGGATCTAATTAGTTATTTTAGTCGAATAGTTGTATTTTCTAATTTAAAAAAGTAATTACATTGATGATAACACACAAAGCAATCAATCATTCAATCAAATAAGTAACACACAAATAACAAGCAGCAAGCAAATAGTAGATTATAAAAACTCCCTCACCTGGTTATGCTCGCTTTCCCAGCTTTTGAGAATTTCTTGGACTTGATAATCGAGTAACTAAAAGATGAGAAAACTTATAAGTATTTTGAAAAACTAGGTTTCCCTATTAAGTAAATATTTATCATTAATAACCCAAATATGATATAAATATAGTTTAATTTAAATTTTTTCCTTAAATTATCTTAAATTTTCAATTGCATATAACTTTTTCAATTTAGTTCAAATTCTTATGAACTTTTTCACTTTAGTTTAGCATTTTAATTGTTTTCGAGTATACTTTCTCGTAGTGAGATCCGTTTTAGATGTTGTAATTTGCGGTTTTGATTTTAATATAAAAATATCATAAAGTTTATTATTTTGACTCAAATAGTTATAAAATATCAATATAAGCTTTTCTTAGTATAATTATGATTTAATAGTTATTTGAATCGTATAATTTGTAATTTTCTTATTTTAGGTCTATTTTATTATAATTACTCATTTTAACTTATTTTTGAGATTTAAGATTGATTAATTCAAATTTGTTTACTTTATTACTTTTCTAATTAAGTAATTATTTTATTATTATTTTTAATTAGGAAATTTAATTATTTTAACTAAGTGATGATGTAGTAACATAAGAGAATGCTATGTGTCACTTTTATACTTTCTTCATTTTTTTTATTTCACGTCATATATATATATATTACTATTTATTATTATATTTTACTAAATTTTTCTAAATTAATTATTTATTATGATTCCTTCAAAGTTACAGTACATATATATATATCTTTTTCATATTCATTAAAATACTTTATTTACTCAAGTAATATTATAGTATATTATGTATGTACTATTTAAATATACTAATATTTATATATATACCATACTATTCATATATGTATTTTGATACGTGTAATATACTTATGTATTATATTAACATAGCCTTAAATATTACATATATTATACGTATGGTTTATATATATATATATACATGTAATTGTATATTATACCTAAACCTACATATTTGATAATATTATGTTATATGTATATATATATATATATATATATATTGAAATACGTAGTATAAATAATATTGTGCATAAATACATATACATAGTCTTCACTTCTAGGGTATATATATATTTAATTTATATATTAAAAATATAACATAAATATGGTATGCTCTAATACATACTGAATACATATACCCTTTTTATAGATAGACTATATTATACTAGTATCCATATTTTGTAACTATATATATATATATTGGTTACATAGTATATTCATTCACATGTAATAAAAATTATATAAACCTAAATACATGTATAGTCTACTATGTAATACAAAATCCAAATATGTATATATCTATACTATACACGCATACATATACATACTACATAATAAAAATACTAGGTTTAATATATATATATCCATGCATAAATACATGTACATGCATATATAAGTAAGGAAATACATAATATATATATATATATATATATATATTATAGGCATATACATACATGTTTATATACATGATTTCTTATAAAAATAATTTGTAAAATCCAATGTTACATGTATATAGACGTATACGAGTATACATGCACAAGAAAATACTAAACTATATATAATTTCTAAGATACATGTATGTACAAGAATATATATAAATAATTATTACAAAATACATAAAATATACAAATTAAATACCTTACTTGTGTATAAATAGTCCCACCAGACGTTACTTAAACATTAACCTAGTATGAGAATCAATAATCAATATAAGTAGACCCTAATTAAGGTCACCCACTAGACATATCAAAGGCCCCTTGGGCATAAATAGTAAGTCCATCTCGCTATCAACAATTATCCAAGGCCTTACGGGCATAAATATGTAAGTCCTTTCATAAACGATTGGAGATACCATACTAACTTTGCCTTAATAATGAAGACATCATTTACGGTTTTACGAGCCTTTTCAGAAATCCTTTTAAAGTATATTTAAGATAGGAAAAATGTTTACCAAAACATTTTTCTTAAAAATTTGCAAAGCTAACACTCTTTATCAACGTACCAGTTAGATCATAGACATGCGATAATTATAAATGGTTTCTTTAGTTGAATAGTTACATTTACCGGTTTCAAAAAGTGATCTCATAATGTAATCAATCATTCAACAAACAATCAATATCAATCTACAAGTAGCATAAAAATAACAAACAACAGGCAAATAGTAGATCATAAGAACTCCCTCACCTAAGTTATGCTTACTTTCCTGGCTTTTAAAAATTTCGAGATTTGATAATCGAATACCTAAAAGATAAGAAAGCTTATAAATGTTCTGAAGAACTAGGTTTTCGTATTAACTAAATATCTGTCATTATTTGCCTAGTTTCCCACTATAACTCAAGTATGATATAAATATAGTTTAATTTAAATCTTTTACTCAAATTATCTTAAATTTTCAATCGCATATAATATTTTCGATTTAGCTTGGATCCTTATGAACTTATAGTCCATTTTGATTATTTTTTAGTGTATTTTCTCATACCAAGGTTTGCTTTAGACATTATAACTCGCAGTTTTGACTGTGATATAAAAATATCACAAGTTCATTATTTTAATTTAAAAAATTATAAAATATTAATTTAAGCTTTTCTTAGTATATATACGATTTAATAATTATTTAGATCGTGTAATTGGTAATTTTCTTATTTTAAGCCTATTTCACTATAATTACCTATTTTTACTTATTTTTGAGATTTTATAGTTGCTAATTCAATTTTTTCCACTTTATTATTTTTCTACTTAATTAATTATTTACTATTATTATACATTATGAAAATTGATTAGGTTATAATAAATGGTGATGTGGCAACACATGATGCGCCACGTGTCAAGCTTGGACATTTTTTTTTTCAAATTTTCCATTATTTTATTTTTTATGATATAATTATATATATATAAATACTTATGATTGTATTTAATCAAGTCTTTTAATTTACTTAATTATTAAAATTTTTCTCCAAATTACGATATTCTTATATATATATTTATTATCTTACTTTATTTATTAAATTATTATTATAGTATATTATATACACTATTTAAGTATACTCATATTTTCACATATGTGTTACTATTCATATATGTACATTTATACGTATACTATACTTATGTATTAAATTATTCTAACTTTAATCATATATTATATACTAGTATGATATACATGTATTTATACTTTATATACATATGTATGTATACGATTGTATTGCATATGTACATATATATATACAAAAATACAAAATACAATTAATCATACAATACATACATATCATGCCCACATATATATACATTAAGAAATAATACACACGTGTACATAAGTACAAAAACACATACTACTTGTACGTATATCTCATATACGTAGATTTACATGTATACATCATATACTAAAATAATTATTATGTACATATACACATATACATACCAATTTACACATACGTAATATATTAAAAAAAATACTATGTACATATACACATATATACTTAGTTACGTATACATCTACATACCTAAGGAAATACATAGCATATATATACTATATGCACATACATGTACATACTTTATACTTTCTATAATATACATGTATATTTACGCATACCTATATGTAATTAAAAAAAAAAACTAATACCCAACATATATGTACATATTATAGAGTATATATACATATACAAAAATAAATTAATGACTAACTTACCTAATTACTTTGGTAATTTGAAAAAAAATCCCCTTAATCTTCTTCTTCTTCTTCTTCTTCTCTTAGTATTTAGTAAGTTGTATGTGTGCCATTTGCTTTGCTTTAGTTTTCTTTATATCCTCTTTTTTTTCTTTTTGTTTTGTTTTTTGGTTATGTTTACTTCCTGATTTTAGGCGTGAACATCTAGTAAGAAATGCAACAAATATATTAGAAAAGAAAGAAGCTAATCCACTTAGATTAGGCATTAATTAGCAAAGGACATTTGGTTTATTATTTTTTCCTTTTTCCATTAATTTGTTGACACTTATACAAGGAAATTGAGCACAACGGCTGGTAGAAAGTTGGAGAAGATCTACGTGGAGAAGGAAAAGAAAATAAGAAGAAGGAAAAAGAAAAGAAGAAGAAAGAAAAAGGAAAGAAAAAAAATATATATATATATATATGTGATTTTTCCAAACGTAAAAATAAAGAAAACAACATTTATAAATTAATTTTGGAATTTTACAAAGATTTATCAATTTAATTGGTACCCGTTATGATTATAATTTTTACAAGTTATTTTAACATTTACGTTAAAAGTTTTACGTAATTACACGATTTAGTCAATAATTATAATAGACTATGGTTATATAACTATTAAGTGATATTTATTCATTTTATAAGTTTAAAGTTATAGTTTTAGGGTATCAATCAAGTTCGGGTTTGATTTCGAGTATTTGTGTGTATATTGAATTTAGGATTTTTGTACGCGATTTAGGTTTCGAATAAAATTTTAGGGTTTTTATCCTTTATATTAGGTTTGAGTTTAAAAATTTAATTAGTTTTAAATTTATGACTTCATTGAGTTAAGGTAATTATCTATAATATTTAAATCGATTCGTTATCTAAAATGCTAAATTTGCGGGGTTTACAGTTTTTTTATACGCGATTTATGTTTCGATCAATTTTTTAGGGTTTTTATCTTTCATATTATGTTGTAGTTTAAAATTTAATTAGTTTGAAATTTATTCACTCCGTTGAGTTAAGGTAATTACTTGTAATATTTAAATTGATTCGTTATCTAAAACGATAAATTTAAAAGGTTTACAAAGTAAAACCTTAATTGGAAGTCTAAAACCTTAATTCAACTAATAAACTCTAAGTGTATCTTCAAATTATTTGCTAATCGTAAATAATTTTTCCAATCACTAAGAAACCCTAAATTGCTAGCTTCGTATACAGTTTGAAAACACTATTCAATACAGAATAATAAATAACCATGACAAATGAAGTAATATAGGTCAGTGAACATAATTGAAATGATAAAATATGGCATGACCCTAATTAGGCATATATTGCTTAATTAAGTACAATTGCAATTAATTAGCTTAATTTCCCTTTAATCCATCTTCCAACTCTCATTACATCTTAATTAATAGCAAGTTAAGGTCAATTAAAAACAAAAGATAAAGGATTAATTGAGAATTAAAAGACACTGTCCTTAAGGAGACAAAATTCTCCCTCATTTGGCAAAAAACTAACAAGGTACAATAGTACTAAAAAGGGACCATGTACTCTTATCCCAAGATAGTAACCTCTTGTCCCCCTTAATCGACCTTTGATGTTTGCCGTTTCACCCCTCTAAAACCCTCATTTGAAACATTTCTTCACACATGGAAAACCCTAGGAAACACTCTTAAGAAAACCCAAACAAAAACCAAAGAAAAAAGGGAAGAAAACAAAAGGAGCTATTGAACCTCTCTACGCACCTCAACACACTTTAGCCTTACCACTACCAAACACGACCAAATGACAAGCCACCACCACCAAAAGATCACACACACAACCTAGTTTCTTGTTGACAAACATTTTCCCTTAAATAAGTAAGTTTTGACTTCATTTTTGAGTGGAAAAAGTTGAACTCGTGCATATCAATTTAAGGTAAAACTCACCCAACTTAAGTTTTCTATTTACATTAGTTTTTCCTATGATATCTAGATAGTTTAGGATTAGAAATACTAGATAAACATATTATAATCATGTACATGTCATTTTAGAGCCATATAATCATACTTTCATTCATGTACTTAGCTAGTTTGTTACTTATATTCTACAAGTATAGGAGATAATTTTATGTAGATAACTTGAAAAGAAGTTGATAAAACTCAATGGAAACCTAAGTATCATGCATGCCACCCCTCCTTTGATACGTATCTATCTTGTTTTCACCATGTTAGGTGATGTTATTAGCTTAAAACAAGTAGAAATGTGATTAATAATAAGGAAAATCACTAGAATAAGTGTTGGATGGATGAAGTTGAAGAAACCCTAGAAAACCCCTACTTAGCCATCACTATTGATCGACTTAATGAGCTATAAATTTTGATTAATTAGTGTAATAACATATCTGTTTAGTGTTAAGTATGATTTAGGATGTAATTAACTAAGTTAAATAGGGTGATTATGAGTTAATAGCTTAAACTAGTTAAGTTGG
The DNA here is from genome assembly GCA_024138015.1 of Lumnitzera littorea. Taxonomy (NCBI): domain Eukaryota; kingdom Viridiplantae; phylum Streptophyta; class Magnoliopsida; order Myrtales; family Combretaceae; genus Lumnitzera; species Lumnitzera littorea. Next base: position 66,421,449 of record JAMXBB010000001.1, on the reverse strand, counting down.
TGCTTAAGGCCTTTGGAATAATATTAGCAACCTCATTAATGAAATGAACTAGATCTAAAACACTTAGTAAAATAGGTTATTTAATGGACTCATTAAGACATTTAGCCCATTGGAATAAGTTAGAATCAAATTTAGGGTCCTAGAATGCAGATTATGCTTAAACTAGCATAGTTATTGATTAAAGCCTTAGAAATATGATTAAGAGCCCTATAAATGAAAATAACCAATTCTAAATCATAATAGAAAATTGACTTATCTTAAGGTCTATAGTGGGCTTAAGCCCAAAATAATAAGTACAGTTAAGCTTAAGGCCATAAAATGCAAAATAAGCCCAAAAGCCCTTAAAAGAATCAAGAATAAAGCCTAATAATTTAGTGACCAGATTTGATCCTTAAATTAAAAGGCTTATAAAACAAAATATAAAAGGCCCATTAAGTTCAAAAGCTCATTATGGCCATCCCCTATAGGCCCTTTAGTAAGCTAAGGCCCTAAACTAGTAAACAAGGCTCGAGTAACATTAAGGCCCAAATTAGAAGTTATGGAATTTGATAAAATACTTAAACTTAAAATAGCTAAATAAAGGCCCAAAGAGTTAAGTATAAGGCCTAACACCTAAAATTAAGCCTAAAGCCCAAACTAGGCCCAAATCTTAAAGTAGTCAAATTAACACCATTGACCAATGAATTTGTTTGGCCTAAACCGAATTCTTTCTAGTCCAAACACCTTAAAAGGGCTTCACCAAATGGAATAACATTTGAAATCGTATGAAATTGACTATAAGAACACAAAAAATGGACCTAAAATAAGGAAGTTAGAGTGAAAACAAGTTTTAACTATACTTAGGAGTTAGGGCTAGCTTTAGTAATTAAGTAAACTTTTAGGTTCTTAAAGAAACCCTCTTCTAATTGCTTACATAGACATTATTATTATGTTTTAGGTGGCTTAATTTCTAAGTTTAGAACCCCAAAGGTTAGGGCAAGTAGGTAAGTAGGCTAGATGAGAGAGTTTCAATGAACTGCTACTTATTTATGTTTGATAATTGCTTGATGTTCTATCGCTTGCCCTTAGTCGTCTATTGAGTGACTGGTTGTTTTGTATGCTAACATCCATGTGATCACCTTATTAAAATTGTTAAGTTTAAATATTTTGCTAAAATAGTTGGGTATACCTTTCACATATCTATGATCTATTAGTTATGGATCGTAATGTCTATAGCTTTGCCGAGTTTTTAAAAAAACAAAAATTGCTAAAATACATTTTTGAATTGCTTTACAATTTAAAAAAAAATTTACCAACTTAGTGAGTACTCATAGTAGTCTCATATGACATTTTACTTGTTGAGGCAAAGCTAGTAGACCATCTTTAGTTGATTGATAACAAGTAGCCTAAGTTGGGACTTACATGATTTAGCTTGTGAGGCATTGTATGGATTTGTTGATAGTGAGCTCATGGGGCATTGCATTGATTGTTGATAATGGATATCCCTACATGGATCCATTTAATTGATTAGTATGGTATTCTTGACTAGGGTAATAATCGAATTCCATACATTGGGATGGTACCCACAGACAGCCTCATGTAGGTAAGGTTAGGTGCCTTATGCGGTTAAGTATGGGGGATAATCAATGTATAAACGATGTAAATCTATACCTTCCATGGTTTTAGAGTCCTATAGATGTGTTGCTTGCATTCACCACATGTGCATTCATTTTGTATGTAGCTAAATTGCATATTTGTTAATAATGTTTGATAACTTAAATGGTAGTAGTAAGGGACAAACTTACTAAGCTATGGTATGCTTACCCCCCAACAGTTCCTTTTTGCAGGTAAACAAAGGTTAGGAATGGGCAAAGATTAGAGTGTAGAGTATTCCTTAAGTAGCTAGATTAGATAGATAAGATTACTTTGGTAAACTATATTAGTTAAGCTAAATCTTTATAATATTTAGTAACTCGTGATGTCGTTAAAGTTTAATTATCTTATCTTATTATTTGGTAGGTGATTCCGACTCTTTACGGTTCTAGTGACTACGGATTGCTGGATCACTTATAGATATTTATATAGTTAAGTAGATATATATAGAATGAATAAGCACCCTTAGAAACTTACTAGTTAGAGCTTTATAATCTTTGACTTGCAAGACAGTCTTCATATAATAGGTACACACGTGATATGAAGATTTTAAGTAAAACTATTAGGCCCCCCTCTTATGGGGCGTAACAGTAGTAGTATTAGAGCTCTAGGTTGTTAGAGATAAGAATAGCCTACTAAATGGTGAGATGAGGTAAAACTCGGGTAGAATTAGGATTGAAGAATAAAAGACATAAACTTCTAGAATATATATGCTACATGTATTTATGTCTACGTATTTGTGTACATACATCCATTAACCATTAACCCCTCTAATTAAGATGTCATCGATGAACATACCCTGAAACTCACACCTCGTATATTTTAGGCATTGAATCATTAGATGTAAGGAGTAAAGTGTCAAAAACTATAAGAGAGCAAGCATGTTAAGAGAATTTAAAAATTAAGGATGTATGTGCATTAGGAGGTAGAAGTACAAAAGCATTTTAATTGAATATTGGAAGTGAAGGACACCAATCTAGAAATATTGACCCTAATAATCACAATGACGGTTTTGAGTAGGAAATTTAAACTTGAGTATGGAAACTTAACGAAGTGTTGTGACAATTGATTTTCCAATTGGTGATTAAATAGCTTAGAAAGTAAGAATCATGAGGTGATGTTTTAAGAATGCAATTTGCCTTAATACTTTGGAAAATTGTGATGAGAAATGATATTAGTTAATAAATGTTATGCTAAAGAATTGTTTTGGTGGACCTATTAGATTATGTTTACGAGATCTTAACCTTACAATTTGATATATATTTGGTGGGAACAAGAAGTCTATGTGAACTATTGACCCCTAAGAATGAATTTTAGTTATGAGGTGGTATGAAGGAAATTGGGAGTAAATAACCTTTGGTTTAATGGATAGGTCGAGATAAATTACAAGGATGGATAATGATAATGAGAAAAAGGAGAAGTTATAGATGACAAATTGAGAAGAAAGGAGGAGATGGTCGAATTAACTTATACTAAGACACGAATTGATGTGGAGCAATAGTTACATGATCTTTTTAAGCTAAGATATCTAAAGTCATATTGAGATAAGAAAGAATTAACCTCTAATTAGAATCCAGTTACAATTGAATATAAAGGGAGAAACTAAAGAATTGGGGTATGGATGAGAATTTTAAGTCTAATACAAGTTTGAAGAAGCTCATGCTAAAGACTTCGAATTCCAATATTAGCTTAATCATGAACCTTACACTTAAGATAACCATAAGAATGATAGAAGATCGAAAGAACGATTCATTAAGATCCTGAAGGAATGATTTACCAATGGTTGTGAAGTGTAAAATTATTGTACAAGGATGATTAAGTTATAACAATAGAAAAACCCTAACACTAATAGATGCTCGAAAGCTTATGAAATCAAAAGTAGGAAGTAGCCTATGATAAAGTGGACATAACATGTATAAGTCAAATGTAGACTAAAAGATGACCGCATCTTGTAAGATGGGAAATTATAATAATTTGAGGATGTAGGGATGAAATGTTGTATGACATGAATAAGTGAGTTGGTTGAATGACACTAACTTGGAAAAGTATTATCTTGACAGGTCTACAACTGTTGAATAAGATCTTGATTCCCTACTAGTGTTGCATAATTAAGGGAGAAAGGACCAACCTAAAAATACATTAGAACAATGGAACCTCCTAAGGTGATGATTTTTGAGTTCATCAAGGTAAATAAGTACTTTGAAGATAAACCCAATGATCTAGTTGAGATAGAAGATTGGTTGGCTTAGATTGAGTAGTCCTTATAGGTCCATGAAATTCCAGAGGACTTGAAGGTAAATTATGGAACTTCTATGCAACATAATGATGCAAGAATATGGTGGGGCTTCAAAAATAAGTCCATGTCTCAACCTATCATCCAGGATGGATTTAGAGAGGAGTTTTTGAAAGAGTTCATCCTAAATAGCTTACGAGAGAAACTCTATAAAACCTTACTCCTTATATAGAGAGGGAATAGAAGCATAAGTATATGAATGTGAGTTTAGAAAATTGATGCACCTTACTCTTATTGAATTGAGATGCAATGACAATTTTTGCATTAGAGTATTCATGGTAAGACTAGATCTAGAAACTCAACACAAATTGAAAGAGTTTTGACTAAGGACTTTTGATGAAGTTGTCGAGAAGGCAAGAATAATAAAATATACAAAAAAGGAGTTCTTGGAATGGCAAGAGAAGGAATATGAAGGAATCACTAAGTCGAATATGCAGGTAATGGAAGATGTTGATGAAGGCTATAAAAGACCAAGTGAGGTGTTGAAATTGCAAGCAGCCAAGCCAATTTCAAAGAGGCCCTACTAAGTGAATTGTTTGAAATGTGACCAAGAGCATCACCCCAAAGATTACCCACATTTAAAAGGTAAGTGCTCATATTGTGGAAAGGTTGGGCATAAAGTAAAAATATGTTTCAAAAGAAAGAACATAGTAGTGTGTCACAATTGTGGGAAGCATGGACATGACATCTCTAAGTGTTACCAAAAGTGAAAGGCTTAGGAGAAACCAAATGACTCCTAAAGGAACATAGAGGATAAGTATAATTACTATGGAAATGCTATATGTTTCCTCAAAAAAAAAAAAAAATTATATGAACTTATCATGATGGTTGGAAGTAGTAATCGAAATCAAGACTATATTTTGCATGGCTGAAAGTTTGATGGTAATATAAATGAATGCTTATTTAGATTTAAGAATTAAGGTCTTATATATGCAAGAGAAGAATACCATAAAAGTATTGGGATGAGAAATTGTTATAATCAAGTTTCGAGGACAAAACTTATTGTAAAGGGGGGAGGATGTAAACCCCACAAATTTCTTAAATCAGAGGCTAGAAGTTAATAAGATTTTCTTGAAAAATAACTTTAGTGTTGGCAAAACAAATAACCCTAAACCTAAAAGATACTCTCAAAAATCCTAACTTAAACTCCTAAAACCCTAACCTACCTTCTAAAACGTACTTGAATAACAATAATTGTCTCAATTCCTTAAATTAATTAGACAAGATTATCCAATGGGCTTAACCAACTTAATTTGACAAATTAAGCCCTAAAATGCACCTAATTTGTGTAAATTTTACTAGTAATTAAGATTAAGAAACTTAATTACATCTTAATTTGCAAATTGGGTTTTATATCATAATTAACTATAAATCAAGAACGATTAATCATATGAAACCAAAGTGATTGTATGAAAATATCTCCTTAAGAATGCCAATGCTATACTTAAGGAGACAATATGAACCTCGTAAACTTACGAATCCGAACTTAGAGTTAGGTACAAGAGTTATTAGGTAACTCTTAAAACTACGCAAGATATAATAGTAAATCATATAATAATAAAATCCATTAATAAACGATTGAACCCTAAATCATAAGTCACAAACCCTAAATAAAAAGTCAATTAAATGACAATAGTACTCACTAGTAGAACTTTATGTGGTGTTGTCCAAAAAATGAATCGGAGGGGACATGGAAGACCACCAATGAACTAGGTGCTAGAGGGATACAAGGAAGAACCACCATAATAGCCTCAACCTAACCTTGTCCAATTACGACATATGGTGGAAATGGTAGAGAAATTTATGGCCATGGTAGTTAAAGTTTATGGAGGTAGGGATAAGTTAGCTCGGGAATAGCAAATAGTGAAACCATTTGATGGGAAGAACACTAATCCACTAGTGGTAAAAGAATGGGTTAGCTCATTGGAAAAAGCATATGAAGTTCTTGAGGTAGAGGAAAATAGGAAAGTTGGGATAGCTCTTATTCAGCTAGATAGAGGTGCAAACAATTGGTGGAAAGGAAAGAGGAGAAATTTACTAGAGCTTATTAGTTAGGATACATTAAGAGATGCTTTTTTGGAATATTATTTTCCTTAGTGTATAAGGGAGAAATTATGTGAAGCATACTATAAGCTAAGGCAACAGGGTAGGACAGTTGAAGAATATGAAAGGAAATTTAATAGGTTATAAAATTTACTCCTAAAGCTATGTAGAATAATGAGGTAGCTAAAGTTAAGCAGTTTAAGGTTGGGCTACCAGGTAAAGTTAAAGAGGACCTGATTGGTGAGATATGCTAATATTGTAAATGAAAGTCATATGATCAAGCAAGCTCGTGATCTTTGATGAGCTACAAATGATATTGAGAATAAGAAAAGGAAGTTGGATGTTGGTTCTAGTAACAAAAAGTAATCTACTTAAGGAAAAGAAGCCTATTTGATCGGCAAGGAAGAATAGAAGGCCTCTTATAAAGATATAACCTTGTTGGAAATGTAACTTTAAGCATCGAGCTTAGGAATACCTAAAATTGTAAGGAAAGTGCTATAAGTGCGAGGAGGTTGGGCATTCGGCTAAGTAATGTAAGGAACTTGATCTAAGGGGTATATATTGTTACCAATGCCATCAGCGAGGACATATTGCTCGACATGAAGGACAACAACAGGTAGGACTAGTCTAGTATTAAAACTAAGCCAATATACCTGGACTCGAGAATAGAAATAATCAATTAAGAGGGGAAGGACTTAGGCCCAAGGTACAAGGTAGAGTATTTGTTGTTTAGCAAAATGAAGCTAGGGATAACTAGGTTATGGTAAGTATGATCTCTGAACTTGATAACTTAAAATGTTTGTGTAATTGATAGCTAATGGCTGATGAATATGAAGTACTTGAAAATGGTAATATAATTACAATGAATTATTTTAGGACTAATATACGTAAGAGATAGTTATGGTTACACTCTATTCGATACCAGAGCAACTCATTTGTATGCCTCAAAGGAATATGTTGATGGGAATAAACTCCCTATAGATACTTTAGTGCATGAATTGATAGTTATAACTCCCTTTAGAGGGGAACGAGTGGTACAACATAAGTTGAAGGATGAGAATGTGAATTTAGATACTCATGAGATGCTTAAAGAGTTGGTTACTTTAGATATGAAAGGTTTCCATGTAATACTGGGGATGGACTAAATGATTAAGTACAGGGTAAGTGTTGATTGTGAAGGGAAGAAGGTAGTATTTAAATGGCTAGATGGGAGGGAATTTCATTTGAAGGGAAGTTTAATTAAGGAAACTTCTTGAATAATTTTGATTGGTAAGGCATAGAAATTGATCTATAAATTTGACATAGGTTGCTTAGCTTCAATAGTAGATAAACAAGCTAAGGAAACTTAATTGGAGGATATACTTGTAGTATGTTATCCCAAAGTTTTCTCTAAAGATTTACCTAGGTTACTAGTTGATAGGGAGTTGAATTTACCATAGACCTTATCCCAAGAACTACCCTTATTTCTTAAACCCCTTATTGTATGTCACTAACTAAATTAGTGGAATTGAAGAAGCAAATCTTGGAGCTATTAGATAAGGGATTCATTTAACTAAGTACATTGTTGTAGGGTATACCTACACTCTGTCAAAAAGAATGATGTGAGGTTAAGGATGTGTATAGATTATCAGGAATTGAATAAAGTAATGATTAAAAATAAGTATCCACTCCCTCGAATCGATGATTTGGTCGATCAATTGAAAGGAGCTACTCTATTCTCAATGATAGACTTGCAATCAGGATATCATCAATTGTAGATTAACAACGATGACATGCCTATAACAACTTTTCAAACCTAATATGGGCATTACGAGTTTCTAGTGATGCCATTCAAATTGACCAATGCACTAGTTGCTTTCATGAATATAATGAACTAAGTGTTCAAGAAATACTTAGATGAATTTATAGTTGTGTTTATAGACAATATCTTAATATACTCGAAGGATAGGAAGAAGCATTCTAAGCATCTGGGGAAGGTACTTCAAATTCTAAAGGAAATCAGTTATATGCGAAATTGAAGAAATGTAAGTTTTGCTTAGAATAAGTAGGATTCCTTGGACATATAATATCAGGTACAGGGATAGCAGTTGACCCTATAAAAGTAAAAGTAGTAATAGATTGAGCAAGGTCAGCTACGGTAATGAAAGTTAAGAGTTTCTTGGGGATGATAGGGTAGTATAGGAGTTTTGTATAGGATTTTCCTAAAATCGTTATGCCATTGACCCAATTGACATACAAAAGAATAGATTTGACTAGAATGAAAAATGTGAGGAAAGTTTCCAAGAACTAAAGAAGAGGTTAGTAATAGCCCTTGTATTGATAATAGCCAATGGAATTAGGGAATACATAATCTATTGTGATGCTTCAAACAATCTTGGAGTTTGTGTTAATGTAGAATGATAAGGTGATTGCTTATGCATGAAGATAACTTAGAGCACATGAATAGAATTATCCGACTTATAATTTAGAGTTAGCCACAGTAGTATTTTTCCTTAAAGATCTAGAGGCATTACCTGTATGGTGAAAGGTGTAAAGTATATACTGATCACAAAAGACTTAAGTACTTTTTTACCTAAAAGGAACTAAATTTAAGATAGAGACAATGGTTAGAGTTATTGAAGGATTATGATCTTTCAATTCACTACTACTTAGGAAAGGCGAATGTGGTTGTAGTTCCCTTAAGTAGGAAAAAGTTCAGTAGTGCTGCAATGCTAATCATAGATAAGTAAGAGTTAATTGAAGAAATGGAAAAGTTAAATTTGGAGGTGTTGATTAGAGGAAGCGTACCTATGTTAGCAAGTTTAGAATTGTAACCTACACTTCTTGAAAGTATAAAGGAGGCTTAGTAAGGGGATACAGAACTGCAAAGGATCTAGAATAATATAGAAAAACATCCTAACTTGGGATTGGATGATAAAGGGATATTGGGGTTTAGAGGAAGGATATGTATACCAAATGATGCAGAAATTAAGTTAATTTTAGAAGAAGCTCATGATGCAAGATATTCTCTACATCTTGGAAATAACAAAATGTATGACTTGAAGTAGAAGTTTTAATGGAACGGAATGAAAGGAGATATAATGTTGTTCATTATGTGATGTATAACTTATCAGAAGGTGAAAGTAGAACACCAAAAGCTATGTAGATTACTCCAACCTCTCCCTATACCTAAATGGAAATATGAACAAGTGATAATGGACTTTATAATTGCATTACCTCGAATGAGAAAACAACATGATATGATATGGGTTAGGGTTGATAGACTTACTTAGTCAGCACATTTCCTAGCATTGATGCAAACTGCAATTGTACCTCAATTGGCGAAAGTATACATTAAGGAAATAATTTGTTTACATGGAGTTCTAGTATAGGTAATTTCTGATTGTGATTCTCAATTTATGTCTTGTTATTTGGTTATCTCTATAAGGAGAAATGGGAACCAAGTTGAGTTTCAACACTATGTATCATCCACAAAGTGGTAGACAATCGCAATGCACTATATAAACGCTAGAGGTTGTGCTTAGAGCTTGTGTGTTAGATTTTAGAGGAAATTAGGATAACCACTTATCATTTGTAGAATTTGCCCACAGTAATAGCTATCATAGCACTATTCAGATGGTTCCATATGAGGTGTTATATAGGTACAAATGTAGGTCCTTGGTCTACTAGGATGAGGTAAGAAATAAACACACAATCAGACTAAACATGTTGCAGGATATTAAGGAGAAAGTATAAGTCATAAGGGAACAAATGTCAATAGCACAAAGTCGATAAAATAGCTATGCTGATGAGAGAAGAAAGATATTAGAATTTTAAGTAGGTGATTCGGTATTTTTGAAGGTGTCTCTAATGAAAGGTCTTTGATGTTTTGCTGTTAAAGGGAAATTAAGCCTTCGTTATGTAGGATCCTATTAGATAAAGAGAACGATTGGGAAGCTGTCTTATGAACTAGAATTGCCAAATGAAATGGTGGTAATTGACAATCTTTTTCATGTCTCAACTCTATGAAAGTTTGTAGTGGATCCGGTAATGTAAACCCTATAAATTTAGCCTTTTGAGTATAGAGTCTACTTAAGTATTGTAGGTAATTACCCTAAGTCAATAGAGTTGATAAATTTAAAATTGATTAAAATTTTAAACTGAAATATAATACAAATGAGAAAAGACCTTAAAAATTTTAATCTAAACCTTAATCACATACAAAAAACATAAACCCTATGTACTCGTAAATATGAGAGATTGAACCTAAACATGATCAAAACCCTAAACCAATAAACATTAGCTTATAAAATGTGTAAATTTACCCTAAAAGTAATAAAACCCAAATAGAATATGATAACTAATTAACACACGTAATTGAGTAAAATTACTAACGAATAAATAGAAATAATTTCTAAATGTTCATAAATGTAAAGAATGACAATTTAATTGATAAATTGATAAAATTTTATATATTAATTTGTGATTATTTATAGTTTCATATTCGCATATATAAATATATATATATATACTAATTTTGTGTTAATTTAATTATTTTGATTAATTTTTACTACATAACTTATGTTTATATATTACATAGTGTATACCCATTTTTTATTCTACATTTTCTCTTACGATTATTTCATCCTAAATATTATCTAAAAGCTAAGAATACTTTTAGAAAAGTCAACAAACTATTTTATAATTTTTTTTTCTTCTCTTCCTTCTGTTTTCTTTTCTTTCTTTCTTTCTCTTCTTCCTTTTTACTTTTTCTCTTTTCACTTTTTGGTCGAATGGAATGAAGTTTCAGCTACCACTTAGTTTTGTTTTTATTTTTCACATGTGATTAAAATATGTGGATCAGAATAAAAGAAGAAGAGATAAGCTTAAAGTCAAATCATTGTCGTGTTTCCTTTTTCTTTTTCTTTTTCTTGTTATTTTTTTTCTTTTTACTCCTTTGGCCAGTTGCAAGAGTCCATTATAACTAATCATTTTTTTTTACTTTTACTTTACCTAATATAAGCAAATACACACAACATTTCCTCCTTTTTGTCCACCAAAATCCTCTCTTCCCTTTTTCCTTTCATTCATTTGATTTCTCAATTTCTTTTCTTCTTTCTTAACAAACTACAAGAAGGAGAAGAAAAGCTTTGGTTCTAACAAATTTTCAAGACATCAACAAGGAGTAACTAATTAGTATACATATCGTATTTGATTTTTTTGAATGGCCATCTGTTATGTATATTTTTATGTTGTATAATGTGTAGTATTATGTATTTTAGGGATTTGTAAAAGAGATTATATGTATTGTAATAACCTTGTAAAAGGACTTCGTGTACATGTTTGGAAGTTGTATGTATAATGTACATTCTATTATTATTATTATTTTACATATACATAGGTATACATCCAAATATATATATATATATGTGTATGTGTATGTGTGTGTACATGTACTTTATTTACTAAGTTGTACATATGTATGATGTATAAAGAAGTACATATATATAATACATGTACATATATGTTAGGAATAACTATGTATATGTATAATACATATCAATATGTAGGTATATATATATATAGCACAAATTATGTTTAAGTTATTATATATATATGTTAAGTGTATTATAAAGTTATACATGTACATATGTGTAAAGAAAGCAAGAGAACATAAGTTTAAAGGTGTATGTATAGGTATAAAAATGTATATATTACTAGTGTAATATAAGTATAAGTATATGTATATGCCTAATTAGTACATGTACAAATATATTAAAACACTAAATTCCTAAATAAAGTAATATAATATATATGTATATATAAATACTTACTATGAGCATTAAAGGGAGAAATAATTTAATTTTCAAAATTTAGTAAATTATAATAATAGATATATATATGTGTATAAATATTAAGTAATATTACAAAATTAGAAAAACTGCAAAAAAATAAAAGAATCCATAAAATGATATGTGGGCTAACAAGGAGTTGCCAATTCAGCAACTCTATACTTATAACTAAATTCATAAATAATGATAATAATAATAACAAAATAGTTAATTAATTATGAAATTATAAAAGTAGTAAAAAGTGAATTAAATAACCATTTAACCTTAAAATAGTAAAATAAGTGATTGATTATAAAATAGATTTAAAAATAAAAAGTTTCAAAAAAATATAAAATTTAGATATTTATTAAATCATAAATCTATAAAGAAAAGCTTAAAATAAAAATTTAAAAATAATTGGATAAAAATAATAAAATTCATAATATTTAAAGACTATAGTGAAAAATACAGGTTACAGCATTCAAAACAAACTCGGTTATGTAAAAGTATGTCTGAAAATGATAAAATGGATTATAAGTTCATAAAAATCAAAGTTAAAATGAAAAAGTTAGACACGATTGATAAAAAAGCTAAAACCGAGAATTTTATTCAAATAAATAGCTAACCCAGGTAGTTATTACTGGGCAAGTGTATGGATTAGTCATTTCACTTAAATACTCATTACTTTTCATATTTTTTAAATATCAGGTGATCTCGATGTGGATACTAACTTACTAAGTAGACTATTGCAACTACTAATAGACCCTATGACCAATTGAGTACTCCCAATGACTTTATACTTATTTTGTGCTTGTAGTTAATGCACATAAATTAAATATTAATAACTTAGTATTTGGGGGTTTAAGTTATACATATGCTTGAACACTGGTTATGTGTTGTGTAAAATATTATGAAACATAATAGCTAATTAACCGGTTACTTGATTTATTGCAATATGATTTGGATGGTTTGTTGATATTAATTAATCACTTAATAATTTGACGTAATCATATTTAGACTATCTTAAACTAAATTGATCATGCATAAGTGTGAGCATTGCATATAATGTTTTGACTATTACCTCATGTGGATGGTAAAGAAGGGCCTTATAGGAATGGGATATGAGATTTCCACATGATTTGATTAGTATAGTGTATGAGCATTAATATAACAAGACCCTACCCTTGACTCATGGGTTTACTTAGTGTTGGTGATGCTAACTATAGGTAGTTAGGGGTTGAGTCTAGAGACTACCGCTTAGAACGTGAGAGTGGATTGCAGGGGCTACCTTACCGTTAGACTTAGGAATTTATGTATTATTCGATTTTGGAAATAAAAACATATTTTGTGAAATATAGAATTTCTATATATGGTTAAAAACCTAGGTGCTAGAACCTAGTTATGATTGGTGTCAATGAAGTTCCAACCTTTACTTCAAAAGACTGCTTGCTCATGGATTTATATGTCTGTTATCTTATTGTTTTTTAACTTACTTTACAATATAGTAGGAGGGATATCTCACTAATCTGGTATAGCTTACTCCCTAATAGTTTTCTTTTGTAGGTTATTAGATAATCGGGCGTAGGTTAAGAGTTGAGTAATGAGTACCAACAGAAGTTAGAATTATTGCATTTAATTATTAATACTATATTTAGATTTTATAACTTTTATAAGTTTAAGTTTTAGATCTTTATTGCCTGATCTTATCATTTGGTAGAGGATACCGATTCTCTACGGTTTTGAGGAATTGTGGAATGTTGGATATCCATAATTATTTGTATTTTATGATAAATTTATAAACTAATAATCAGAAGCCCTTGTGATGAATTAATTCAAGTCTTGCAATCCTTAACTTGTAAGGTGGTTTTCGTATCATGGGTGTATACGTGATATTAAAATTTTAAGTAATCTTACTAGGCCCCCCTCTGGGTTATGACAAAAGTAGTATTAGAGCTTTAGGTTGTCAAAAATAGGAAAAACCTACCAAATGATGAGATGGGGTAAAACCTTAGTAGAATCAGGATTAAAGATAAAAAGACTTAGACTTTTAGATCATATACTATATTTAATATCACCTATAAGTATTATGTTTATGTTATATGTATGTTTACTTGTTAACTCTTAAACTCTTTCCCCAATCTAGATATTGTTGATATGATTACTTTCAAAAGGTTTGCAATTGTAAGTTTGAAGTGTTGAACCAAAGATGTAAGAAGCAAGTGCTGAGAAGGGTACAAAAGGAGATATTTCTAATTATATTGAATTAAGAAGTATTATTTGTGTTGAAGATTGGGAAAGCAAGAATACCCTAATATCATATTAAAAGTTTGAAATGCTTTGATTAGAGGCTTATCAGTTTTGGTGGTTCTAACAATAATTGGAATTGAAAATTTAATAGCATTAGTGGAATTTGAAAACGATGCTATAGTAGTTAATTGCAAATCTGATTTAATGGTTGTATAACATGATAACTTTGGAGTATGAGGTGACATTATAGAGATATAAATTTCCCTAATGTATTGGGTAAAGAGGATAATTGTACGAGAGCTTGAGGAATAGTTATCTTAGAGCCATAACGCACAAGATTTATGTGTAAGATGTATGATTGATGTAAGTTTAATGCAATAGACAAGCCTTAAGGTAATAGTTGACACACAACTTAGAATTATCCATGGAAAATGAATTTGAGAATTTATGAATCATGATGACTATTTTTGGTAAAAGAATTGAAGTAATTGACAAGGTAAAAGCAATAATTTGTACGATAGTATTTAGATGTGATAATTGATGATTTAAATACATAGATTATTAAGTAATAGTTATGTGGGAAAATATTATCTTGGCAGGATTATGGATGGTAAAAAAGATCATGACACCCACTTAACCCCAAGAGACTAAAGCAGTTTGGGCCATTCAAAGAATAATCCTGAAGAATCGAAGTCATTAAGGAAGGCATTTCCTAACTTTGTTAAGGAAAATAATTTCTTTGTAGGTGAGAAGAATAACCCATTTGAAGCAAAAGATTGGTTAGTAAGAGTCGAGCTTTCGTTTGAAGCTTATGAAATTCTTGAAAGACCTAAAACTAACATATGGGACATTTATGTTATAAGATGGTGTAAGAATTTGGTGGAACTCTAAAGAAAAGATCTTGTCTCTTCTTGTCACTTGGAGTATATTTAGAAAAGAATTTCAAAAGGAATATGACACAGATAAAAAAAGAAAGAGATCAATTGGAAAGTCGAGGTCATAAGTAGGTCAGTTGAAATTGAAAGAGATAACTAAAGTAAGATGTTGGAAGTGTTGTCAATAGCACTACCTAAAGAATTGTTTGCAATTACAAAATAAGTGTTTCATTTGTGGAGAGAAAGGACAACATAAGATTCAATAATGTCCCATGAAGAGTGAGGTATGCTATAATTGTGGAGATTGTGAATATGTTTTTACCTCTTGCCCTAAGAAAAGGTAAGCGACTTAAAAGATGACAGTTCGATCTATCAAGCATACCACTGCAGAAAGTGTTAGGAGATGATAATGTCTTTTGTTAAGCTATTAGAAGTGAAAAAAAGGAAATGTAAATATTTTAGAGTATTCAAAGTAGTAGAACCAGTACAAAGTGAGAACTACGTATTATGTATCCATGGAGAACAAGATGATGATGTATAAAGTGTGTGATTAGATATTTGGATTTCAAGCGTTAGCTAAAGGACA
The DNA here is from genome assembly GCA_024138015.1 of Lumnitzera littorea. NCBI lineage: Eukaryota > Viridiplantae > Streptophyta > Magnoliopsida > Myrtales > Combretaceae > Lumnitzera > Lumnitzera littorea. The sequence goes on along the minus strand of JAMXBB010000001.1, from coordinate 66,405,963 downwards.
TTGTGGAAAGTATTAGGAAAATAAAGTTACTATAGTTAAGTTTCGGGAACTAAACATTTTGTGGAGGGGGGAAGAATAGAAACCCTACAAATTTAGCTTTTTGAGTATAAAGTTAACTCAAGTATTGTAGATAATTACCCTAAGTCAACAAAGTTGATAAATTTAAAAGTGATTAAAATTTTAAAGTCGAATATAATATGAATGTGAAAAAACCTTAAATTTTTTATCAAAAACTTAATCACATACAAAAAACCTAAATCCTATATGTGCGTAAATACGAGAGATTGAACCTAAATAGGATCAAAACCCTTAAACCATAAACATAAGCTTATAAAATTTATAAATTTTTCCAAAAAGTAATAAAACCCTAATCGAATACAGTTACCAACTAACACATGTAATTGCATAAAATCACTAATGAACAAATAAAGGTAACTTTTAAATGTTCATAAATGTAAAGAAAGACAACTTAATTGATAAGTTGATAAAATTTTAAATATTAATTTGTGATTATTTATAATTTCATAATCATATATACATATATACTAGTTTTGTGTCAATTTAATTATTTTGGTTAATTTTTACTACATATCTTATGTTTATATATTAGATAATGTATACTCATTTTTTATTTTTTATTTTCTAATATGATTAATTCATCTTAAATGTTATCTAAAAGCTAAGAATACTTTTGGAAAAGTCAACAAACTATTTTATAATTTTATTTTCTTCTTTTCCATCCTTTTTCTATTCTTTCTTTCTCTTCTTCCTTTTTACTTTTTCTCTTTTCACTCTTTGGTCGAATGGAATGAAGTTTCAGCTACCACTTGGTTTTGTTTCATTTTCCACATGTGATTAAAATATGTGGATCAAAATTAAAGAAGAAGAGATAAGCCTTAAGTCAAATCCAATTTATCTTTTTGTCTTGTTTCCTTTTTCTTTTTCTTGTTATTTTTTTTTTCCTTTTACTCCTTTTGGCTAGTTGCAAGAGTCCATTATAACTTATCATTTTTTTTTTTTACTTTTACTTTACCTAGCATAAGAAAATACACACAACTTTTCCTCCCATTTGTCCACCGATATCCCCTTTACCCTTTTTCCTATCATTCATTTGGTTTCTCAATTCCTTTTCCTCTTTCTCAACAAACTACAAGGAGGAGAAAAGCTTTGGTTCCAACAAATTTTCAAGACATCAACAAAGAGTAACTAGTTAGTATACATATTGTATTTGATTTTTTTGAATACCCATTTGTTATGTATATTTTTGTGTTGTATAATCTATAGCATCATGTATTTTAGGGATTTGTAAAAGAGATTATATGTGTTGTAATAACCTTGTAAAAGCACTCCATATACATGTTTGGAAGTTGTATGTATAATGTTCATTCCATTATTATTATTATTTTACATATACGTAGGTATACATCCGAATATATATATGTGTGTGTGTATGTGTGTGTGTGTGTGTGTGTATGTGTGGACCTGTACTTTATTTACTAAGTTGTACATATGTATGGTGTATAAAGAAGTACATATATATATAATACATGTACATATATGTTATGAATCACTATGTATATGTATAATACATATCAATATATAGGTATATATATATATATAGTACATAGTATATTTAAGTTATTATATATATATATGTTAGGTATATTATAAAGTTATACATGTACATATGTGTAAGGAAAGCAAGAGAGCATAAGTATAAAGGTGTGTGTTTAGGTATAAAAATATGTATATTAGTAGTATAATATAAGTATAAGTACATATATATGCCTAATTAGTACATGTACAAATATATTAAAACACTAAATTCCTAAATGAAGTAATATAATATATATATATATATATATATAAATACTTGTCATGTACATTAAAGGGAGAAATAGTTTAATTTTCAACATTTAGTAAATTATAATAATAGATATATATGTATAAATATTAAGTAATATTACAAAATTAGAAAAATTGCAAAAATTAAAAGAATCCATAAAATGACATATGGACTAATGAGGAGCTACCACGTTAGTACCTCTATACTTATAACTAAATTCTTAAATAATAATAGTAATAATAAAATAATTAATTAATTAGGAAATTATAAAAGTATTAAAAAGTGAATTAAATAAGCATTTAACCTTAAAATAGTAAAATAAGTGATTAATTATGAAATATATTTAAAAATAAAAGTTTAAAATATATATATAATTTAGATATTTATTAATTCTTAAATCTATAAAGAAAAGCTTAAATAATAATTTAAAAATAATTGGGTGAAAATAATAAAATTTGCAACATTTTAAGACTATAATGAAAAATGCGGATTACAATATTCAAAATGAATCCCGTTATGTAAGAATACATCCGAAAACGATAAAATGAACTATAAGTTCATAAAAATCAGGGTAAAATTAAAAAAGTTACATATAGTTGACAAAAAAACTAAAATTGAGAATTTTATACAAATAAATAGTTAACCTAGGTAGTTATTACTAAGTGAACGTATAGATTAGTTATTTCACTTAAATACTCATTACTTTTCATATTCCCTAAATATCAGATGATTCTGATACAAATACCGACTAACTAAGTGAACTATTACAACCATTAATAGACCCCACAGCCGAGTAAGAACTCTTAATGACTCTATACTTGTTTTTGTTCAAATACTAAGTAAATTTACAAATTAAACATGAGACAAAATTTTTTGTCCAATATAGTACCATGAAAATTGCATAACCAAACACTCTCATAAGGTGGTGGATAGATATTGGCTAGAGTATCGTGCACTGGTGAGTCTAATTTTAGTACCTAATTTTTATTAATTTCGTTAAAATATCAAAATAAATAAAAAAATTATGAAAATTTATTTTATATAGTTATTTTGCATGTACTTTAATGTAGTAGTTTTATTTTATTTTTTTTGAAATATTAATGATTTATAATACTTGTCTAAGAAATTGATCTTTCATTAAGAATTTTCAATTAATTTTTCAAAATACAAATAATGTTTTTTAGGGCTGAAAATTTTTTCTATGACACACTTATATTATGTATAAAGTTGTGGTAATAGGAACTTTCAGAAATCTCTATATTTACTGTTTATTATAATTGAATTGGATTAATTTGATAGTGTTTTTTTTTTCTTTTAATACGAGAAATTAGGGGTTTTTAAGTAGATTTCTGAATAATATCCACATGGTGTGATTTTAGGTCAATCATGATGTTAATATAAGTACTATATTTTGTTCCTAAATTTAAATATGGATATCTACCTTTCTTATGATAATTTTTACTAAAATTAGACCAAAAATGGTATTTTCGAGAAAACTACATAATATGGAAATTTGGCACTTTCTATGACCAAAACTTGAAGTATATAATTTTATGAGTATAAGGTATTTTTCATGAGATTTATTGGCTATGTGTACAAATTATTAGCTTAACTCCTCATTTTACTTATATTCAAGATAATATGGTTAATTTGGTAACTTACGTTAAAGGTACTAGAATGAGGTAATATTGGATAGTTTTATTTTGATATGAACATACTTACTAGTCTCAATTTAGTATGAGTAATAGAAAGAAGTAATTCTTAAAGTAATAGAGTAGTTTAATGTAATTAGAGACTAGTTCAAAGGCAATATTGGAGACAAAAATAGTAACACTTAGGTAATTAGGGCTTAATACATAATTAGAAGGTGTGACTAAGTTTTTGGACTAATAGGGATCGAGGATATATGTGAATAGCATTTGTTTAAGAGTTATAGTATTAGCTTGATTCAAAAGCTGAATTAGAGGGTAATTTAGAGATTGGATTATAAGCTAGATTAGAGGCCAGCTAAGACAAACACTATCTTAAACATACACTTTAAACTGTAAACCCTAGCTATAAATAGGCTCCTATTTGGATTGTTGTTAATTGTGATACTATGTTTATATCTTTTAGGAAATATAGCTGAGGATGAATGTGGTCTTTATGCATAGATTCAAGATCATTGCTGGTATTAGGTAAGTGGATCTAACCTATACTTAGAGTAGACTTTGTTTATACTCATAACATTGTATGTTGGTTGATCTTGTGTTGGTTGAATATGGCTTAACCTTAATTGGACCGGTGTAATACAATGCTTGTTGTAGATATGATATTCTCTAAGTGTTGTGCTAATTTGTATAGGAAAGTGAGAATTAACACTAAGTGAATCCTATGTAAGATAATAGATTCTGGCTAGGGAGAGGCCAAAAACTAGAATTGGATATCTAGGTTTAAGAAAAGTTAAAATCTGGTTGTATTGAATGATATACTTGGTTGTTGATGCATAGCATAGCATGGCATGGCATGCAATGAAAAGAGTCTTACGGGTTGAGATTTTCAAAGTATGAAGATTTCAGTAATAAAGAAAACAATGGTTTTATGAACTTGGTTTTTAAAGCATATAGATTCGCATTGCTTGAGCAACCTGACTACTCTTTCTAGTCTAATTTAGTAGAACTAGGGTTAGGGGTCTTACTCCTAGACTGTTCCTTATAGTCTTTAGGTTCCTAGAAGTTGTATCTAGATTGTTAAGTATGTTGACTAATCGGATGTATGAGTTAAGTGAGCTTAAGATATCCGTGTTGATACATGCTACATACATGAGTATAGTATATTGCCCTACTAGTAACAAATACTTGACTTGGTTACTATAAGAATAAAGACTGGATCTACTATTGTTGTATCAACTGTATGTTTATGATATTGTTTGGATTTTATTACTTGTTATCAGCTATCACTCAACTTCAATAGTTGAGGGGATAAATTGTTTTATCTTTAGGTTAATAGGAATAAGATAGGCCCAACTCTTTGGGGGTAGGGGGGTTGGGGATCCATTTTAGGAGCATTAGCTAGAGTCAACCTCTTTTGGATGAAGCTTATGCTTGGGCAGAAGCTTTACTACTTTGTAGATGAAAAAAAAAAACTTCATGTTTTGATGTAAACAGCAAGATGTTCACATAAGTTGTAAACCTAAGGTTCAACTGAACTTTGTTTTGGCTTCCTAAATGTCATATAAATAAAGTTATCTTTTGTTTAGTGAGTAGGTTGAATTTAGTTTCTAACAGGTATTCTTGTGTGATAGAACATCCTATGTGAAGCAAAGATGTGACACCAACTTTGAAGGTATAATTTCTTTTTCATTAGGTCTCCTTTTAAGTAATTTTTCTACATGAAGTGTCTTGTAAATTTTGCAATCCTATTCTCTCAAAAAATCCAAACAATAAAAAAGTAAATTAAAGAAGAAAGAATCAAAAGAAAAATATTAAAAAATATATGTGCCCCTTATCGTTTTCTTAAGATGTAAATAACCACCTTCCCTCAATTCATCAATAGCAATTGTGCCCTTAGAAACTAACACCTTTTGTTACCTCTAGTTTGTAGTTAGTTTCACTTTGTCATTCAAATTACTACTCATACCTTCATAACTAATTAAGGATTGTTAAAAAAAAAAAGGGAAAATGAAAAAAAAAACTTCGATTCCTCCTTAGATTGTAGATTTTTACTAGTCATCGCCTTTTAAGCTATCCTTGTAGGTTACCATTTTCTAGTAATTTGATTATCACCTTTAAATTGCCAGCCATGTCACTTGTCATTTTCTTTAGTACTACAATCCCTTTCTAAATTACCACCATTATATTAGGATAAACCCCTTTGTAAATAGTCATCATTTTTGCTAACTTTAGGTTTTCATAACTAGTTTTAAAATAATGGTTCTTATTTCTCACTAGCTATAGTTTTGAAAGGTTTTTCAAATAAACAATAAGAATATTATGAATAAAAAGTGAAGAAAAAGGTAAAAATAAAAAATAAAAGAGATGTTGTTAACAAGTAAGAATTCCTTAAAGGGCTTTCGATGATTGCTTTTAAACAAACCAATCCAATCCAAAGCCTAAGTTTGAAAGTTTGATCGAATTAAAAGTGCTAAGAGACCATTAGATTTAGTATTGGGGCAAAAACAAAAGCCTACATAAAGATTTTGATAGGAATAACCCTCAAGAATAGTGAAGACAAACCCTTCCTTGATGTAACAAGAAAATCAAAACCTAAATACTATCCTTAGTCTTTCAAGGAAGCCTAACCCAACTAAAATCCCTAACCCAGGCAAAAGCCCAAACTTGATAATCCTAAACACAAGACCTTGTCACCCACTTTAGATCCCAATAAATATGGGGCTTACCTACCCATTCCAACCTAAATGGATACAAGACCATTCTAGCCTATTCCAAACTCAAACAAAACCATCTTATCCACTCTACAAAGCTTACAAAGAACCAAAATCTGTCTCCATTATTACTTAAAGGGGTAACCCATTTAGAGTCTGAAGAAGATGATTTGGGCAGTCTTGGTCCTTTACTACTAAGGCATGGGTTAAACCAACCAAGTCTAAACCAACAAACCCTCAATGAAAGCTGATTAAGCCTAAATTATCAAATTTGTTCGGGGTAATTATATAGCCAGTTCATCTCAATTGGGGGCTACTTTCTAAGGCAAATAAGTTAGATCAAGTAGAGGAAATCAAGTTTCCTAATGAATATGAGAGTAAAAGTATCCACTATGATGTACATTTATAAAAAGCAAATGATTGGTCTAACATGAGATGAGCATTTGACCTAACTATTTTGGGGCAAATCAAGTTAAGGGGAGCAAATGTTAAGCCCAATGAAACGTCAAAGTAAAAGAGTAAAGATATCTCACCAATTGAAGAGTTTAGGATGAAAAGAGGCAAACCAAGTTCCAAACACTCACCTTAAATACACTTAAGAGATGAGTGAAATTAATGTGAGGAATTTCGACTTGTTTCTTAAAGAAGGTTTGTTTTGAACTTGTGTATTTGAACTTGATACACAAGTTAAAACAATGGTAGGCATTCATTTCTCTATCCTAAATACATTTAACCATTGCAAGTACATTTGAGCCTTTAATGAAGCAAATTTCAAAATTAACCCTATCAAGAACCACCCTAAACTAAGGTAATATGAAGGTTAGGATAATTAACTAAGAGAAAATGGAAAAACTAGTTTGAGCTTACCTTAATTGCATTAATTGATGGGTAATCATTGCTAATGATAATCTATTTCCTTTAAAATGTGGAAGAGACTCATTTTTAGAAGACTTAAATGTTTTGAGCTGTAAGCCATTCAAGAAGAGAAAGGAACTGGGCATCTTTATTCCATAGAGTGAAAGAAAACAAAAAAGAAATCAATGTGAGAAAAAAGTGAGAAAAAGAGAGGAAAATGCTAAAGAGAGAATAAAGAAAAAACCTAAGAAGAAAAAAGAGAGAAAAAAAAAAAGAAAAGAAAGAGAGAAAAGGGGCATCAATGTGTATCTTCTGAGAAAAAGCAATACAAGAGAAACAAATTTGAAATAAGCACCAAAAGGTGAAAATGATGCTCAAAATCTTAAGGTGCCAAGCACCTTTTAAAGCCCAAAGAAGCTTAAGCACATCAACAATCAAAGAGAAGACTTACAACTCAAAGCTCAAAGGCCAACTCATTTTATGGGCCCTTTCACAACACTATCCCTAAGAGGCTCTTCTAATTAAAGGGATTCGATTATCTTAAGCAAAAATTGCTCACAAAAATGGAGAAAACCCATTTTAGTTTCTCCTAAGGGTTTTTTACTTATATACTTGGGTTAAGAATATAATTCTTTCAAAATAAGCCCACTCATTAATCCTTTTTGAAAGCATTAACCTAAAGCCTATAGTACATTATAAGTTTGAAAAATACTTATCAGAAAGACTAAGGTGTATTACTTGTAAGATGGACCATAATTTTTTCAATTTGGAGTCAAGAGTGAAATTTGACTCCAAGACTAAGGTGTATCACTTGTAAGACGGACAATAATTTTTTGAATTTGGAGTCAAGAGTGAAATTTGAACTGGAAGACTGAGAAAGCCCTCTTAAATTGCACAATTAAATGAGTGCAATGTCTATTCATAAGAGACATGAAGATTTGAAGTCAAAAACAACCATTAATGTTTCTTAAGAGTAGTATGGGTCACTTTCCCTATGATGAAATTAAGGCCTAACAAGAGGATTCTTTTCCCTTTGACTATTTCAAAAGAGCATACCGGAAAGCCCATAAGAAAGAAAATGATCAAAGAGAACAATCAAGCCCAATTATACAACCCTTAAAGACCAATCTTAAGCTTTAGATGATGCTTATAGAGATCAAATGACTATTAAGTAGAGGAGTAAACCTACCACTTATATGTAATCTTCAAAGACTACAAGGATCTCTCACTTGATAGCAAGAAAATAAAAAAATGTTTTTCAAATAAGGGTCATAACCCTATTTTCACAAAACAAAAAGTGGTTTGCAATTTCAAAAGAATTGAGTTCCTTACAATCTTACTTTTCTCAAGTCTATGTCGATCTTAATGGTTAGGTTTTGAACATTTTAATCGAAGTTCATCCAAGTACTTATTTCTTAGGTTAGCCATGGTAGCTAAGTCTATTAATAATCTCCATCCATGAATTCTTTTTTCTAAGACTCATCCATCCTAAGTTGTTAGCCCTAATGGCTAATTTTGTTTGTTTGAACATATCCTCTAAGTCGGTGTTGAAACCCGTCAATCTAAGGCAGTAGAAGACCCTTTAATCTAAAATGGTGATTAGCTATCCATATAAGTCAAGTCATAACTTTAAAAGTCTTCTCTCTCCAACATTCACCTAAGGTAATTTTTGTTCATCCCAAGTTCAAATCAAGGAACTCCATCTAAGATGGTAACTCATAAAATTCCTCCTTTTCAATAATCTCTTCTGTTTATCCAAAACAACTCTCAAGAAAACCCATTCAAGATAAGTGTTTGTCAAGCACTCTTTTTTTGTCCATCTAAGATGGCACTTCCTATTTTTAAAAGTTAGCCTAGATGGCCCTCCCTGACGGCACTATGCCTTTTTTTTTTAAAGAAGCCCTGAATGAACTCCCATTAGAGCACCATTCCTTTCAAAGAAAAATCCTTGGGGAAAGGACCTCTTGCATAGGAGTTCATTTTCATTGCTTTTAAGATTAAATATCTCATCGAAGGGTTTCATTAAGATAGACTGTATGAAGCTCTTTCCTTCTTTAGATGGCTTATGCTATCATTCCAGGAAAGAATATTTCATAAAAGGGTCTCATTAAAATAGACCGTAAGGAGCTCTTTCTGTCTCCTAGATAGCTTAGTGCTATGGTCTCTTTAAGAAAGGATATTTCATTAAAGGGTTGTGTAAGATAGACTGTAAGGAGCTCTATCCTTAGATAAATTGTAATCAATATCTCGTTAAAGAGTCTCACTAAGATAAATTGTAAGGAGCTCTTTTTACCTCTCTTAATCAATAGCTTGCTAAAGGGACCTAATCTTTAGGTAGCTCGTTATGAAACTCATTCTAGCTTTCAAACAAATCATAAAGAACCTTTTTCAAAATCTCTTCTTATCACGACCCAACAGTATCATTGTCGTAGTAGATCACCGTATACTGCATAATGGTCTACTATCAACCCCATTATTGATTGTAGGCCTTTCATATAACATACAAGGTTCCTTCTTCTATACGCTACCACTAGGCCTATAGATAAGTAATATAGAGCATCTTACTAAAATTAACTTCTAAGATATAAATTAATTAAGTAAATATGTGGAATCGTTAAGTTCCACACCAAAAGAATATTACAAACAAATGTAGTTCATAAAGGAAATTGTATCATAAACTTCAAACTATATTATGAACAAAAATAAAGGTAAATAGTTATCTACAAAAGCTATTACAAAATCTCCTCTCCGCTCTACACGAGACTTACCTTAACCATGCCTTGGCTTAGATAAACGAAGAGGTTTCCCTGTAACAAAAGAAATCTATTGGAGTGTAAGTTTACGCTTAGTGAGATAAATATTCTCGTCAATATCGCATGGCAGAAATTTATTAGATGCATAATCATATGAATGCATGAATAATCAATATGTCAAACAACGCATGCAGTGGCCTAGGAATTGCATACGACTCAGAATTATGCCCCCTATAGTCAGGGTTTAGAGATAATTAACTAATCTAAACCAAAATCTAGGTTCTAGACCTTAGGTTTTATATCATTTGTAGTATTGTGCTTAAGTTAAAACAAAACTATATGTATATATATCCTTTCTTTACTAAATAACAAATCATATTTTCAAAATCCTAAGTTTAGTGGTATGGTGGCCTCTATAATCCACAAACACTAGCCCTAAGCAGAAGCAACAAGACATGGCCCTTCGCTAATGGTTAGTGTCTCTCGGCACCTAGTATGCTCCTTAGTTGAGGATAGAGACTCAATAAAATGATGACATAGCTGGTACCCATTCCTATAGGAGACCCTACTCCTATGAGTCCCTTCTTATCTTTTGCGTGAAGCGGTAGTTGATGTTATTCAAATAAAATTATAGGAAATGCATGATTCATTGAATTTCTTAATCATATAAGTGATTAATCCGGTTTTTCATAGTGATCAGACAATTTCATTCAATATAATTGCACATATGAATTATCACAAACAATTTCCATTGTTACATGATTAATAAGCCATACAATCACAAATTCATATGCATGCATTTCCCATATCCCACAAGCATCCAATTTATGTATATATAAGTTTAGGTGCATCTATTTTACAAGCAAAATCAAGTAAAGAGTCATAAAAAATTCACTTACTCAGCCATGCAAGTTAATCGAAGTAGTTTGGGGGTAAGTCATCTCCGAATGCTGGGTCTCCTGGACATTGCAATCATAATACTATAAGGATTTGAAATAAGACTTAGAAAACTAAGTTAAAACCCTTTAAGTTATACTTTTGACTAGTTTTCACATTTTTCCTAGTTTCTTACTTAGAGTTCAATTGTGTATAACTTTCTCATTTTAAATCCGATTTTTATGATCTTGTAGTCAATCTTTATTGGTTTTTAGTGTACTTTAATGTGGTGAGGTTAGATTTTTTAGATGATGTATGCAAACATGCCCATAGGTTAGAAGAGTAGTGGTCCTCATGATTTGGGGTGCTTTTAGGCTTTATTTGGTTAGTAGGCTTTTTGGTAACTTGGGGAATCCTTTGGGCTTGGGCTTAAGATCTCATTTTATGTTTAAAAAACTCCTTAAGATCATATTCACAACTTTGAATTATATTCCTAAAGCTAACAACCACTTCTTGGCCTCCTAAGTGGGCTTAAGTTGTCAAATGGGCTTATTTTTTATTCAATTCAAAGATGATCACTTTCTTGGGCTTAGGGAGTGTCATGTGAGCTTCTTGAGAGTCTCAAAACAAATTTTGTTGTTGGGTCAAGTTGCTGATAAAAAACTTAAGGGTGGTTCAACTTGACATTTGAGGTTGGAATTAGAAGTTTTAAGCTTGGTTTTGAGTTTTAGGCTTGATATACTTATCGTACTTGCCTTGGTTGGTCTTTTAACTTTATTTACTTACTTTTATCATATTTTTAAGTGTCTTTTAGAAATGTTCTGGATCTGGTCGGTTTGAGTATGAGGGCTTCCAACTTGGTTTTCCAACTTGTTTCATCATTTCCTTAAGTTTAGGTGTTAAATCATGAACTTAAGCTACTTGTATTCAAATCTTAACTTGACTTCTTTCCATGAAATGATTATTTGGCTCATACTTTACGTGAAAATAGAGGATCTCATATTTATCATGTCTCCCATACCATAGTTCATGTCTTACAAAGTTAGTTTCCTCAAAAAACTTCATGTGATGGATTTTTCCTCTATCTAAGTCTAGATTTTAATATGTTTAACTCAATAAAAGTGAGAACAACATCCAAATGACTTCTAAACCTTCACATCTGGCATGCTTCCCTTTCATTCAAGTTCTTATTTCAAGATTTTCTCAACTTAAAATCTTCCATTCTAAGTGTTAAACCAGTATCTCTACAAAACACTAACTTTACATGCTTGTAATTTACTTTTCATATTCATGAGTTTGCTTCTTAAGGCAGTCTTAGATGTTTTATCAACTTATGATCATACTCATACCTTCAAAAAATCATGGTCTCCTAACATGAATACTAAACTACTAATACAAGATATACTTACTCGTTCTCAAAGCAAAAATATGGCAGTTGTGCACTAAAGTTCTACTTATGCTCTTTGTCTTACTTCCTCCTTCTTGCACCCTTTTCGGAAACTTGAGTTGTGGTCCTTTGAAGTAGGGTTTAAGAAGTGTTCTAAGGATCTTAAATGAGATTTGAATGTTGGCAAAAGCAAGACATAAGAAGAAGTTGAATGCCATGAGGATTGGAGCTTGGAAGTGGCGGCAAAGTATAGGATTTTGTGGGGTTTGGTTGTTTCCTCTTTTGAGTTGACTTCAAAGTGAGAGAAAAGGAAGTGAAAATGAAATTGAGAGTGAGAGTAAATGGAAAAAGAGTGGCCAGTTGGAATTTAGAATTGAAGTGTGTTTAAGAAGTTTGATTTTGTTATCTTGTAGCACGCACAAAAGTCAACAATTGCAACTCTTGTTAATGTAAGCATTAAGGGGTGAATAATGGAGTGTAAGATAAAGTGATTGATGGATGAAAGACAAAAGCATGGCCCCTCTTTTCTTGCTTGTACAAATCGGCCATTAAGGTCTCTTTGTGGCATGGAATTGTCTTGTCTCATTTATTAAAGTTAAGTATTTAAAATCTTATGATAATTTGTCTATATGTAGTATAAGTTAATGAGTGATAAGGAAATTGTCTTATCACTAGTTTTTTATAGGTTATCAATTGATAAATGACTCTAACTCTGAATTGATAAGTTATTTAAGGAGATTAGTTGGCCTACTTATTTACATGTAAAGCTTAGAGATGAAGATAAGGGAATTGTCTTATACGAAATTGTTTTAGAATTTACTTCTTGAATTGTTTTGTAAATGATGATTCAATTCTTATAAAATTATGAAATTTTCTAGAGTTGAATAAAATTATTCAAATTAAATTATCGATTATTTGCTTAGGGTTAGAAGTCCTTCATTGTTTTAGGGTTTAGGGTCTTAGGTGACTTTAGGGTTCGTAGTTTTTCATATTCGGGTTTCATTGATAATAGACTTTCGAATTGGAAAAGTAAGTTCATTCTTAATTGTGAACTTAAGTTTTTAGTTTAGTTGATTTTTAGGGACATTCAAAAAGTACTCTTAGTCAAATCACGGGCTCGCTAAAAGTAGGGTTTACACTTCCTCCCAAAAAGGAAAAAATGGTGCCTTCTTTATATTTGTGGTAAAGTTTTCACTAAACTTCACCACAAAGAGGGATAATTATTTTTACCTTCCCTAGATCTATTTTTAGTTTAGAATCTTCTACTTTTTTGGAAAAGCTCAAAAATATGAAAAAGAATGAAGAATACATAAAAATTGAAAAATGAAGAAAAGTTATTAAAAAATTGAACAATAGGAAAAAAAATAGAAAATTCAAAAATAAAAAAAAGAGCATAGAAATGTTGCATGATTGGTCTATTCATGTTGGTTTAGGATAGAAATAATTTTCTAAGGGCCAAAACACCTTCTAGTATCAAAATAATCATATGTGATTTGACCAAATTAAAATCCTAAACAAAAATGAGCATTCATTGAAAACCAATTATTTTGCTCAATCTAGATTGCTCATTTTGAAAATATTTTGAAAATGTACATTTTAAGTAGACCATGGCTTCAAACTGTATCTTAACCAGGTAGAAAGCAAGTACTTAATTTGGAAAAATTAGAAAAAATTTGAAAGTATTTTAAGTGTATGTTTAATACACTCCATATTTCATTGAAGTGTGTAGTATATTTTTTAGATGTTGGATAATAAATTGGGTCTTGTTTCGGGTGTAAAAAAAAAAAGAGAAGTTAGAAACAAGGAACAATAGGAATAAATAGTAGGAAAAATAATAGAAAAAAAAAGAGAGAAAAGAAAAATAGAAAAGTGAAAAGAAATGAGAAATTAACAACGATAGTACGTATCCCCTTTGAATGGTGACATGTGTCACCAAGTCATGCTGCAACGTGGCACAAAGAATTTGGTGCCACATGGAGAGCTCTTTTGCGAGCATGTGTCAGCCATCTGGTGCACACATGGCCTAACTACATGGTGACTGCATGGTAACACTTGGTGCTTGTATTGACCAAAGTTAACCTTCCTCTTCTTCTCCTTCTCTTCTCTACACCAATGAATAGATGCTAAAGGTTTAAAATTACTCACAAATGGCAAGTGACACCGGAGTAGTTTTTACCTGATTTCACCAACTTTTTAAACACTAAAAATCATGAAAAAATATTTTTTAGAAAGGCAATAAAAATAAAACTTAGGTAAGTCTAGATTTTATAATTTTGCTAAGGAATTTTTCTGAAACAAAAATGACAAAGTTGGATAACTATATTACACCCAAAATAAAAGAGGCAAAATCGAAGCATATTCTCATGAAATACCTCAAGATACTTAATCACAATGAGTAAGACCATCCTAATTGAGTTGTATACAGGTTTATTTCCCTCTAAATTTTGCAAAAAATGCATTTGAATTTGGTTAAAAATAGAAAACACTCATTAACTTGCCCATTTAAGCAAGAAGTAATGTTTCTTCAAATTGGAAGTTTCTTGGGGAGTAATCTTGATATGACACTATAAATAGATGTCCTTCCCACATGTTCAAATCACTATCAAGCATTGCAAGTTCCCCCATTGCATGCAATTGCTACTTTCTCTCTTTATGTACTCATATTGCTAAATCCACTCTCTCTCTTTGATTTCACTTATTATAGAGACAAAATAGTGGTACATTCTATAATCATCATAAAACAAAGTCTAGTAGGTAAATCGATTTAATTTCATGATTAGGTATGGTGATTTGAAGGTTAAAGTTGTAAGTGTAAAGTTAGAGTTTGTTTATCCCAAGCATGAAGTTTCTAAGGAAATTGAAGAATGTAGACTTAGGTTTTCAAGAAATTGTGTTGAGGTTTTTAAAGATTAGTGTCTCAAGATTTTATAGCCATTATTCCCACTTGAGAATTGGCCGAACAGCCATCAAATTAGCCATAATTCAAACAATGCATGAGGTAGGTTTTCCTTCCCTTAAATTGTTGTGTTGGTCATTACTTCAAAAGAAAAAAAAAAGGAAAAACCCATAAATTAAAAAAAAAGTGTGTTTTGATCTTGTGTTGATACAATCTTATTTGAATCATGTGTTATAATTTTTGAAAAAAGTAAATGCCATGTATCACGACCCAACAATATTATTGTCATAGTAGATAGCCATGTATCGCAAAAAGATCTATAATCAACCCCTTCGTTGATCGTAGGCATATCATATGACACATAAGACTTCTTTTACTATATGTTACTATTAAGCTCATTGATATGTAAGATCGAGCAACTTAACTAAAACTTACTTCTTTGATATAAAATAATAGAGTAAATAAGTGGATTCATTGAGTTTCATACCAAAAGAATATTACGTAACAAATGCAGTTCTTATAAGAATCTACATTTGGAAAAATTCTATCCAAAATATGAACTGAAGAAGATAAATATCTAGAAAATGCTAATACAAAATTCCCTCTTTACTCCCTGAACGCACTGTTTCGTCTCTACATAAGACTCATCTCAAGTATTCCTTAGCCTAGATGTACGAAGAGATGGTCCTATATCAATAAAAATTTATCTAGATGTAAGCTTACACTTAGTGAGATAAATCCTCTCGTTAATATTGCATAACAATTTTATTTAATGCACAAACATATGAATTCATGAATAATTAGGATGCCAAATAATACATGCAGTAGCCTATGAACTGCACGTAACTTAAAATTACGCCCCCTGTAGTCAGGGTTGGAGATAGTTAACTAACATAAAACAAAACTAGGTCCTAGCACCTAGGTTTTATACCAATTGCACTAAAGTATTTAAGTCAAAACAAAATCATATATATATATATATATATCACTTTAATATGAAAGTACTCTTTCTTTATATATTTTGTATTTTAAAACCAAAATAACTAGGTCTAGCGGTATGGTGGCCTCTATAATCCATAATCATATATGCCTTAAGTAAAAGCCACAAGATACAGCCCCTTGCCAACGGTTGGCGTCTCTTGGTGCCTACTAAGCCCATCAGCTTAGGATAGAGATTCAAATAAAATGATGGCATAGCTAATGCCTAATCCTATAGGAGGCCCTCCTCTTGTGAGTCCCTTCTCATCTTCTACATGAGGTGGCAGTCGGTATAGTATGATGCAATTATGAGAAATGCATGATTCATTGAATTTCTTAATCATATAAGTGCTTAATTCGGTTTTCATGGTGATTAGACAATTTCATTCCATACAACTGTACATATATGTCACCATAACCAATTCCCATTATTATTGGATTAACAAGCCATAGCATTCAATCATAATATTACACACATACATTTCCTATATCCTACAAGCATCTAAGTTCCTTATATGAATTTAAATGTATCTACTCTACAAGCAAAATCAAGTAAGGAGTCATTAGGAGTTCACACACTCAGCTATGTGGGTCAATCAAAATAATCTCAGGGCAAGTCGTCTCCAAACACGGGTCCCTTAGATATTGTAAATATAATATTATAAGGATTTGAAATAGAATTTGGAAAACTAAGCTAAAACTCTTTTAGTTATACTTTTAACTTGGTTTCATATTTTTCTCAGTTTTTATTTAAAAGTTCAATTGGACATAACTTTCTCATTTTAAATCTGATTTTTATGATCTTCTAGTCAATATTCATCATTTTCCAGTGTACTTTAACGTGGTGAGGTTATATTTTTGAGATGAGGTATGCAAATCTGCCTATAGGTTAGAACAGTAGCAATCTTCATGATTTAGAGTGTTTTTAGGCTTTGTTTGATTATTGAGCTTTTTAATATATTAGCAAATTCTTTAGGCTTTGGCTTAAGATCTCATTCTAAGCTTCAAAATACTCCTTAAGGTTAGATTTCCAACTTTGATTTACGCTCTCAAGGCTAACAATAACTTCTTAGGCTTTTATGTGGGCTCAAGTTATCAAATAAACTTGTTTTTTATCCAAATCAAGGATAGTCACTTTGTTAGGCTTAGGGAGTGTTTTGTAGGCTTCTTAAGAGTCTTAAAACAACTTCCATTATTGGGGTAAGTTGCTGGTCAGAAAATTGACGGGGGTTCAACTTGAAGTTTGAGGCCCGTTTTGGAAGTTTTGGCCGTTTTGGGCTTGGTTTTGAGTTTTAGACTTTATACAGTTATTGTACATTCCTTAGTTGGTCTTTTTACTTTGTTTTCTTACTTTTTTTCATATTTTTAAGTGTCTATCAACATGGTTCCAGATCTGGAAATGGTTAATCTAAGGGGTTCTCATTTGGTTTTTCAACTTGTTTCTTCACTTCCGTAAGTTTAGGGTTAGATCATGAACCAATGTCACTTATGTTCAAATCTTGACTTAACTTCTCTTCCATGAGATGATTACTTAGCTCATACTTTTCATGAAAATAGTAGATCTCATACTTATCATAAATTCCATACCATAGTTCATATCTTACAAAGTTGATTTCCTCATATAAGCTTCATTTAATGGATTGTCCTTTACCTAAGTCTAAGTTTGAGCATGTTTAACTTAATAAAAGTGAAAATAACATCCAAAAGACCTACAAACACTTCACGTCCAGCATGTTATCCTCTCATTCAAGTGCTCATTTGATGATTTTTCCAACTTAAAATCCTCCATTCTAAGTATCAAATAAGTATCTCTACATAATACTAACTTTATATGCTCATATTTTAACTTTCAAGTAATGGTTTCATAAGTTTGCTTCTCAAAGTGGTCTTAGCTATTTCATCAACTTATGATCATGTTAATATTCTCAAGAAAACATGGTCTCTTAACATGACATGTTAGGTTACTAACACAAAGAAATAATTACTAGTCCTCAAAGTAAAAGTAAAGTGGTTGTGCATTAAGTTTCCACTTGGGCTCCTTATTTTTCTTCTCCTTCTTGCAACTCTCTTTGAATCTTGAGTTTTTATCTTTTAAGGTAGGGTTTTGAGAGTGTTCTAAGGATCCTAAAAGTGGCTTTAAAGGTTGACAAATGGAAGACACAAGTAAGCTTAGTGCTGTGAGAAATGAAGCTTGAAATGGCAACAATGTTAGGATTTTATAGGGTTTTGTGTTTCCTCTTTTGTGTTGATTTTAAAGTGAGAGAAATAGAAGTAAAAATAAAAGTGAAAGTGAGGGATATGAGAGAGAAAGTTGTCGGTTATATAAGGGTGGAGAAGTGGGTTTAAAAAGCTTAATTTGTTGTCTTGTAGCTTGCACAAATGCCAACATTTAACAAAACTAGATGATGTAAATATTAAAGGGTGAATAGTAGTGTGTAAGACAAATTGATTGATTGGTGAAAGACAAAGCATAACCTCCCTTTTTAGCCTTGTAGAACCAACCATTTAGACTTTCTTTTGGCATGGAGTTGTCTTGTCTTCTTTAATTAAAGTTGAACACATAAAATATTATAATATCTTGTCCATATGTAGTATAAGTTATGGTGTGATAAGGAAAGTGTCTTATCACTAGTTTTTGATAAGTCATCAATTGATAAATGATTCTAACTCTCAATTTTTAAGTTATTTAAGGTGATTGGTTGGTTTATTTATTCATGTGCACAAGTCTTATGCATAAAGATAAGGAAATTGTCTTATAGGAAATTCTTTTAGAGTTTGTTTCTTAAATTGTTTTATTAGTTATGATTTAATTCTTATAAAATTATGAAATTTTATAGAGTTGAATAAAATTATTGAAATTAAATTATTAATTAATTGCTTAGGATTACAAGTCCTTAATTATTTTAGGGTTTAGGGTGACTTTAAAGTTCGTAGTTTTTATACTCAAGTTTTATCAATAACAAACTTTTGAATTGAAAAATTAAATTCATTTTTAAATATAAATTTGAATTCTTAATTTAGTTAATGCTTAGGAACATTCAGAAAGTACTTTAAGTTGACCTACAAACCTGCTAAAAAGTAAGGTTTACACCATGTTATTAATAAATGATATGAATTTTGTATGATTGGCTAGCTTTAGTAAATATTTGGCCTTGATCAATTTAAATGCTAATATGTTGGTTTGATGAATAAATGAATTGTGTGAAATGATTACCATGTAGGTTTGATTTTTAATAATATAGCGTGGATGTTGTCTTTGATGTTAAGTTTATCATGATTCGGAATAATTTTTATGTGGGTTTGATCTTAATGAATAATTTGGCATGTTTGACATTGAAATTATGATTTAGCATGTTTAGTAGATTGTTTAGATTACTTGGTTTTAAAAACTAATAAAAATAATAATTAGCATAAGTGGTCTTAGGAATAAATAACCTGTTTGGCCTTAGTAGGCAATTTAGTTATGAATACATTATTATTGTTGGTTTTGGTGTGTTTAAATAATTTGCTTGTTTGCAGCCTGGTAGCATTGCAATTGGTCTCCTATCGATATTGATTAAGGTTTGAATTCCCTTTCTCCTATAGTTAGATAAAATAATAATAATAATAATAATAATAATAATGATTTGCATGGTTGACATGTTAGGTGTCCCATGATAAATCATCTTGTTTGCTTTGTTAATGACGTGTTTTCAAATAAAATGGGATTTTATTCCCAAAAAAATTAATTTTCATATAAAAAGAATTTTTCATAAATAAAAATTTCAATGGGCCTTCATTTCCAATTTAAGGAATTCTAGATTTTTTAAAGGTGAACCAAAAAACCCATTTATTAAATTAATAAAATTAAGTTAAAAAGAATTTTCCAAAATAAAGAAAACCTGCTATGAGACCCAATATAAGTTATGGTATCCAATACGATTCAAAGCTTTTGGAAAATATTGTTCGAGTTGAGACAAACTTCAATATGAGGCCTAAAAAATTATAAGAGGAGTCCTAGAAGATTTATTTTGCAAAATAAAATATATAGAATATTTAATTTCAATAAAACATATTTTTTTTAAGATTGTTTAATAATTATTGCAAAATTCAAAATTTGAGCTCTGAAATACAACAATTCCTTAAAGATAAGCTATATGACTTATAAAAATAATATTTTGGAGTCAAATAGCATATAATATAATTATATAATCATATCATATGCACTATATTTACCCAATATGCACATATATTAATATAATATACTAAATAATGGATAGAATGTGTATTAAATTATTGAAAAATTAAAAAGAAAATACAAAACTTGTAAAAATTGGGAATTTGGCATAGCAAGTAAGGGAGGACCTTAGAATATAGTAAGTAAGAGGTGGCTTTAAATTGACTTTAGTGGCATATGTGACAAATTGAGAAAAATAATGGATGGACACCTAAACAAATTCCTAGCGACCTAATTGCTATATAAGGAGAAAAGGGTGCTAAGATGAATCATTTTAGCAACTTAATTTCGGAGAATTCTCTTAGGAAATTGTATTTTTCATACTAAATAGAAAATTAGGAAAAATAGGGAAAGGATTAGAAAACATAAGGGAGTTTAGGGTCATTTAGCAAAATGTGACCTAACAACGTGTGGCTTTAGGGTTAAACAACTAGTAGCTAAAGATTTTAGGTTGGCATAACCTAATGGTTAGAGGGTGGCCGGACCATTGTACATAGATGATTTCGAATTTTGCACCCGATTTTCATTTACTTATTAAAAATATCAAATCCATTTAGAAAATTATGAAAAAATGTTTCCTTGAGTTAATATGCTTTAATGTCGTAATTTTATTTTATCAACACAATTATGATTTATACTACTTGCTTAAGAAATTGTTCTGTTCAAATAAATTTTAAATTAATTTTTCCAAACATTAAATAAACACTTTCAAGGTTGTTTTAAGCTGAAAAGTTTTGTACAACACTCCCATAACATTTACTAAATTGTGGTATCAAGAATTCTTTCAAAATCTCTTTGTTTATTATTCATTAAAGTTTATTTAGCTATTATCGGCAGTTTTTAAATTAGGAGAAATAATCAGTTTTTGAAATAATTAATGTGTTATGACCCTGAAAGGGTTTGGTAGAATTGCCTAAAATCTCCATATTACGTGTATACTTATGACAAGGAAACTACTATGCAAGTTAGAGGATGCAAGACTTTATCTAATTAATTGCTATTGCTATGAGTTTTACATTTATTAATTTCTCATAAAACATAAACAACTATGGATAACCAATAAACCATAGTCTATCACAACCTAAGGGGGGTTGAGTCATAGTAGTACCGCCATGTAAGACTAGAAGATCCAAGATCGAGCACTGTCCTTGATCAAGGGCCTTCGACGTACTATATGAGGCATTTTACAACTATAACTTTCTCTTAGTAACTAGCATTAAGTAATAACTGAGCACATAATATAAAATCATAACATCCAATTAAAATTAACACAAACATAAATAAGAAGGAATATGAGGTTTTCCCCTAATAAGAGTTATATTGTACTGGGATAAGTCATACTTATAGTCCAAGCTGCTTAATAAACTAGGGATACTTAGTGATTAAAAATAGAGAGTTTAAATATAAGTAAAATGTTCTCTTAAGCTCTTATCTTCTTCCAACTAATCAACTCCATGCTAGTATAACTAACTTCGAGTATCTCGTGGCTTGGCTGTAGCCAAAGATCTTGTTGTAATAACAAACTATAAGGGGATAAGCTCAACTGCTTAGTGAGAAACTTTCCTACCTTACTAACAAACAATATCAAATAAGTTATTAATCAAGCGTATGAATGTATGGACAAGCATATGCAATATAATAGTAAATAAAATAAGGTGGTAATTATATACAATATAGTTTTAACACCTACATTGCTCGAGTTAGGAAGTATTTAGGCATGTTAAGACCTAAGTATCTATGTCTAATACAAAGTCTCTTATCAATAATGTCACCCTTAGTAGTAAACATAGTATAGCCTTAAGTAGAGGGAGGCACTTCCCGGATTTGAGTAGTTCCTAAAGGTCGAGATAAGAACATGTCATATGAAATGTGTTGTATGATAACAATTACAATACATAATCTATTAAACACAAATCCATCTAGCATGATCTCCCATTTTACTGCATGGTGCTAGTGCCCTTTAATTCATGTTATATGATGCAATGCATGTCCAGTTTAATTAAAGGTTGAATATTTATTAACTCATATTCATGGGTGGCTAAGCAATTAAATTGAGACACTCCAATATCCTAAATTCTGGTACAATAAGCATAGATGTTCATAATATCTAAGATCAATCATAACAAACACATACAATATCCCATATGCCCCAACATGCAACAAGGTCAATTATTTGATATAATTAGATAATTCACTAGCTACAAGCACAAAACAAGTAAAACAAAGGGGCAATATACTCACTTAGTCATGACACTCAACAATCCCAATAGTTCTTGATTGCATCTAACTCAGTATCTTCATCACCTGGAGAATACAATTAAGGTCTATGAGTATTCTATTTGCATTAGCTACCTAGGCTTATTGTTCACTAACCTTGTTTTAGTTGTTTTCATAATTCAAATGTATTTTCTTCATTTCAACTTTGTTTTCCATGATGTTATTATCATTTTCATCATTTTCGAATGTTCTTTCATTTGGTGAGGTTATTTTTTAGTTTTTAGGGAAAAAAGTTTTTGGTTTTGGGCCTTACAAGATCGTGGGCACAAATGGTGAGTTGGGTTAATTTAGGGTTTAGGCCTTATGCTTGATTTTTGACCTTAGGCCTTATCCTTAATAATTTAGGATTTCTTTTAAGTATTTTAATTGGACTTTTTCTACCCAACACCTTCACTTTTAAAGTTTTGGGCCTAAATGAGCCTTTTGTTCAAGTTTAAGGCTTTAAACTACTAAGGGGCCTATGGTAGGTGCTTTAGATGGGCCTCTAGGCTTAGTAGGCTTCTTAATTAACTCGTTCTAAGCCCTTCAACCTAAGGTCTAGATTTGGTCACTTATCCATATGAGCTCTAAAGTTATTTCCTTTGGGCTTTTTGAGCCAGAATTACATTTTAGGGCCTTAGGCCTAAACCTATTTGTCTTTTTGTGCCTAAACGTACTTATCTTTTTGGGCTTAAGCCTAACATTGGACTTAAGTTTAGTCCATTTTTATTAGTTTATAGGCCTGGACATTAATGTTATAGTGGTTATTAACACCATTTTTAAGCCTTTAATCACTAACTAAGTTAGTTTAGGGCCTTGGCTACACTTTAGCCTACTTAACATGGTTAATTAAATCCCAAATCATACTTAACACTAAATAATTATGTTATGAAGTTAATAAATTAAATTTTATAGATCTAATGGGTTCATGGAAGTGGCAGCCACTTAGTGTTCTTTGGGCCATTTCTTCCATTTTCATGCAACACTTGTTTTTATGGGGATTTTACTTAAGTAACCTATGTTTTTACTTAACTATAACTATAATCATAACATAAAAATGTGTGGACAAGTGTTTTGGTGTTATGTAAGTGGTAAAATATAAAGGGAATGGGGGTTTCATCACACTTCCTAATGATTTAGTCCTAAAATCAACACTACACTCACTACCTTACTTACTAATGTTATAACTCTTACCAAAGGGTATTGTTCTTTTACTAACCCTCACTTATTCTTCATGAAACACCTTAAAACATCTAGAACATTGCTTTTGTCCATGAATATGTAAGTTCTTAATACTATCCTACAAGAAAACAAAAGGAAAAACTAACATAGTCACTTATCGAAGCAAGGGTATGGATGGCATCCTTATGTATGTGTGTCGTGAGCTTTGTATGCATGTGTGTTAAAAGGCTAGGCGAATGTGTGTTGGTGGCATGAGGCTTAGTATTTGGTGATTTAGAGTAGTAATGATGGTGGTGAAGTGGCGGGCGGTATAGTGTGCAAGGTGGTTAGATGGGAAGTTTGAGAGTGTTTTAAGGTTTGAAAAATTGAACAAAATGTGTGAGGGAGAGAGGGATGGCCAGTGTGTAAGGAGAGAGAGAGTGGGGGACAATGTACGTATATTTTGAGTAGTAAAGGACTTAGCTAAAAAGAGGACCATGTATCCTCTTACTTTATTTCCAATTTAGGGAAGATCTTGTCCCCTTAAGTTTTAAGATGTACTAAATGTAAATAAGATATTGTCTTATAGCCTTTAATCATGTTTGACTTGTAGTTAATTAAGATGTGATAGATGTTGGTTAGGGATTAGGGTTTGTTTAGAGTGATTAATAGTAATTAAGCACAATTGGCCTAATCAAGTGCAATCAAGGTGTATATAGGTTTTGGTTAGAGTTTTGATAATACACTTTAGTTAATTTAAGCACTTATATGTGTGCCTAGGGTTTATTTAGGGTTCGATATTCGTTTATAGTAATTTGGTTTGTGCACGAGCTTGAAAGTTAAGGTTTTAGTTATTTAGTGATTTTGATCACTTTTATTGTTTGTTCTAAACTTACTATTGGCGTTTATTTGTCATGTTAAGATGTTTAATCAATTTAACTAGGGCTTAAAGATCTTTTTAGGATTTTATTATCGTCTTAGGGTTTTTCAAGTATTAGGGTTCTTACTTATTTAGCTAAGGCTTTAGGGCTTACTTCACTTAGGATTTTGGTTTAATGTTTAGGGTTTGATCGTTTTTCCCAAAGGTTTTATTATTATGCCTGAGTAGTTATAGGGACTATCCAAAGGCTTTTTCATCTGACTACACTTTTTTGTTGTTGAAATATCATAGGTTTTGCATTCTCCCCCCTTAAAATAAGTTTTCACCTCAAAACTTAAAAGAAGACTTACCTATTGTCTCAAACAATGCTAAGTATTTGTGCTTTACCTCCTCTTCAGCCCCCCTAGTAGCCTCCTCCTCTTTTTTGTGATTCCTCCATAGCACCTTGACATATTTGATCTCTTTGGTCCTCAACTTTTGAGTCTTACTATCACGGATGCAAATAAGGTTCTCTTCATAGGTGAGGTTTTCTTTTAATTGCATTGGCTTTAATTCTACCACTCTGTTAAGATTCAAAATGTCATCAACACATCGAAGACATTATGTAGTCTTGATAAGTTTGGTGGTAGGGCCAATCGATATGCTAGAGTTCCTACTCACTCCAATACCTCAAAAGATCTAATGTATTGAGGGCTCAGCTTTCCTTATGTCCTTACCCTATTCACACTCTTTATCAGCTTTACCTTGAGGTATACATGATTACCCACTTGGAATTCTATCTCTTATCTCTTTAAATCAGCCCAACTTTTCTAGCAGTCCTGAGCCTCCTTTATCTTTTTGTTTAATGGCAACCACTTTCTCTACAACCTCTTATATCAAGTTAGGCCCAAGGGCTAACTTTTCAATATCATCCTAAAACAAGGGAGATCTACACTTCTATCCATACAAAGCTTCATAAGGTAACATCTGAATGCTTTAATGGAAGCTATTATTATATGCAAATTCTACAAGGGGTAAATGCACATCCTAGCTTCCCTTAAACTCTATGGCATAAGCTCTCAACATGTCTTCTAGGGTCTATATGGTTCTTTTGGAATGTCCATCTGACTGGGGGTGATAAGAAGTACTAAAGCTTAATCTAGTGACTAAGTGCTTTTGGAGACTCCTTCAAAACTTTGATACAAAACATGGATCTCAATTAAAAACTATGTTCATAGGAACACCATATAGCCTTACAATTTCTTTTATGTAGATCCATGCTAACTTTTGTAAGGAGTAAGTCATGCTGATGGGGACGAAATGTGCTAACTTAGTGAGTCTATCTATAATCACCTATATGGTTTCAAATCCTACTTAGGTTCGGGGTAATCTACTGACAAAATCCATAATAATCTATTCCCACCTCCATTTGGGAATTGGTAGTAGTTGTAAAACTCTCCTGGCCTTTGATGTTCTGCTTTAACTCTTTGGCATGTCTCACATTTCTGTACATAATCGGTTATGTGCTGTTTCATGCCATTCCACCAAAAGCTTTTCTTGAGATCTTGGTACATTTTGTTCCCCTAAGGTGTATTGAATAACCTGAGTAGTAAGCTTCACTCATAATTTCTTTCCTAAGGGAAGCATCTTCTAGTACACATAACCTTCCTTTCAAGTGTATAGTTCACTTTTCATCAATACCAAAATTAAGGTACTTCCCATCTTCCATCTCCTCCCTTACCTTCATTAAAGCTAGATCAATTTGTTAAGCATCTTAAATTCCTTCCATCATCATAGGTTTAATGACTAGGTTCGACAATTTTACTTCTCCTTCAGCCCAAGTGAATTCAATATTAAGTCTTTCAAATTCGTTGATCAACTCTTGCTGTTTGGTAAGGAGTGAAGTGTGCATGATTCTTTTAGCTTAGTGCATCGGCAACAGCATTTACCTGTCCTAAGAAGATGATAGGAATCAACCCCTTGGATCAATCACAAGAAGCCGAGTTAGAGGACTTTAAGGGCTCGTACAGAAAATATTAGCTCCAAGTCATAGCTGAGATAGGGATTCCTATCTCGATCTGACCTCTTGCCAACCAATCACTTAGATTTTCACGTGTGTCCAGCATGCTTCCGCCCAACTTCAAAGTCCTGATCTAGAAGGTAACCTAGGAAAAGCTAGCCAAGCCGAGCTCTTCAACCAACCATTGGCGCTTAACTCTAACTCAACTAATTTCCTAACTACTAATTAGACCCCAACCTAATCTAAATAAGGTCGGCCCTTGACTACAGCACTTCCTGTTTCTTGCTATGTTATATCATACTCTTGACGACTAACCATTAAGCGACATTTGTCTTTTGACACTGCGTTCTAGAATGATTCTTTCTTTTCCATATTGAATATTCTTTGTCCTTTTTATCCTTTTAGTATACTTCATGTAACGTAATTGTAAAATACCCTTCTATCTTTTCATACATGTAAAATAACCCTAGTAGGCAAGTCTATAAACCCCCACTTTCCTTGTACGCAGACGATCATCTAATCGTCCTTGAATATAGGAATAACTCATTTGAGCAACCTTAGTGTTCTCATTATTCAACTCTTATCTATTCCCTTTAGCAAGGAGTAATGGCGAGTGACCCCTTCAATTCGGACCAATGTATCATATCCAGTAGGTTGTAGGCTAAGTAGGATCGAGTGGTGAGTCATATCCATTCGGTAGTTACCCGAACTTTGCTAGTTTCTATTCTATTTCCTTTTTGGTTCATTTGTTATGGTGCTTCTCCATGTGTATGACCTCGATGACACATCAGATTTGTTGGTATTAGAGCATGGTTCTACAAATGAGTGTGTGAAGTTTCAATTCGCTTTACTATTAGTGGCTACTGTATTCCTTCTATAGCTACTGTAGTATGTTTAAGTGTTCGTAAGTGTGGTTTCATTAATACTTTATTTTACTTTGTTTTCCATTATGATAACATAGCAAGTTTGTTAATCTATTTGAAAAAGTATTACACTACGTCAAATTCAAGTATTCATGGAGTTAGTGGTGACCAGGGTAATAGTGCTTAACCTGGTTGTGGTCATAATGATAGTAACACCCCAGGGTCTGTTGATGACAAACTTAATAGACTCATAAACCTTATTGAAAGTCTAGTCACCATAATGCAAGTTAATAGGCAACAACCTTGGTGTGCCTAAGAGCTCAGTTATCACTAGAACTTACTGTGGTAGATTAGAACTAAAATGGGTCCTTCGAGATATCGAAGAAAATTATAGGGAAATGGTCTATAATTAAATAAGAGTAGCTGACGTAAAGTTGCTTAAAGGATATGACTCACCAACGAACACAACATGACTAAACACCTTACTTAATATGACACATAAGTTGATGTGAAGGTCCACCACTACTAATCCTGAGCTACTCAGCAAGATTAGATAAGAGTATACGGAAAATGGACTTCGAGAGGATTGTCACACAAGAACAAAATATTTAGTATTGAAATGTAAGTTATTTGTGGCTTACAAGAGAAAAGAACTATTTATAGTAAGCCCTTAGGACGGCATTATAAATAAAGAAATCACAAGAAAGTATATACAAAAAGGGGATTCTTAGCACATATGAAAAAGGGTAAAAAGGACAAAAGACCAAAAGTAGAAAAATAGTACAATGTCAAATGAGTTGGATAGGTGGTAATGCAACATTGGTACCATACGAATATTCTCTAAGCACAGTAGGTGAGAAGGGTCAAAATGTTACGGCAATAAAAAGGCCGGGATGAGTGAAATGGTAGCATGCCAAGAGAAAACTATTCAGCCGTTTAAGTGAGTTTCTTGTCACTCGACATGAACTTCTTAGTAGTGGTTTGTCGAATTACTCAACATAGGGTCCTCGGCAAGGGAATGGTTGGTATCATTATTATCGAGTGTATAGATCAACGTATGACAATTTAGGGAGCTCAAGTAGTTCAACCACTTTCCTTCAGTGTAAACTTTCTCATCATCAATAAGTTGCCGAGAGAGAATTCACTGGGTGAGGTATTGGATTCCTCGAAGCCATATGCAAGTAATGAGACCGTTGGTCGGTAGATCATTAGTTCTTTAGGGTTGTTGAAGATTTTCCCTCAAATCTTGGTTTTCTTCATCTTTGGGCATATATGGAGTTAAGTTGGCGACATTGAATGTAGTAGATACACTAAGACCTTCGAGAAGCTTAATCATGTAGGGATTGTCATTAATGTGCCTTAAGATCTTATAGGGTCTATCCGCTCTAAGAGATAGTTTGTTCGTTCTCTTGCTAGGGAAGCGTTCCTTACTAAGATGGACCTAGACAAGGTCCTTAGGTGCATAAACAATTTGTTTCCTTTCATGACTTCCCATTTCCTTTTGTTAGGGTACAGTTTTGGCCAACTACTTAGCAATACTTTGATGCAACTTGTGAAATTCCTTGGTACGCTACAAGCCAGATTAACTCTCCCCTCATGTAGTTAGGCTGTTAACTAAGTCCAAGGGTTGGTTTGAATTAAGTCTATAAACAACTTGAAATGGTGATGTTTTAATGGAGTTGTGAGTTGAGTGATTGTGGGCAAATTCAATGATGAGCAGCCATAAATCCCAATCACGAGAGTTTTTTCCAACAGTGGCGTGTAACAGATTACTAACAATTCTATTAACTACTTTAGTTTGGCCATCTGTCTAGGGATGGCAAGAGGTACTAAATAGGAGCTTAGTGCCAAGTTTCCTCCATAAGGCCTTCCAAAAGAAGCTCATGAATTTGGAATCAAGGTTGGACCCAATACTTCTTAGCACTCCATGTAGTCGCAAAACTTCCTGCAAAAAGAGGTTAGTGATGAATAAAGCATCATTAGTTCTGTAGCAGGGGATGAAGTGGCCCATTTTGTTGAATCGATCGACCACCACCATGATCAAATCATGTCTTCTTGGTGTGTGGGGAAAGCCGAGCATGAAATATATGATTAGATTGTTCTACAGCTGCTCGGGAATTGATAGGGGTGTATATTCTCCATAAGGCTCTATCTTCCCTTTTGCATACTTACATACCTTATACTTCTAAGTATTCGGTGCACATCCCTCATCATTCCAAGCAAGTAAAAGTGCTCCTTTAATATCTTAATCGTCCTCATTTCCCCAAAATGGCTAGCTAGACTCTCGACATGAGCTTCTTGAACTAATAACTCTGTTGTAGAACCACTCGGTAAGCAAATCTACTTGCCATTCATCAAGAACCCCTCACTCAAGTAGAATCCATCCACAACTCCTCTATCATTACACTTGGCTACTAAAGGCCTAAAATGTGGGTCATGCTCATATTGATCAGGTAAAGTGCCAAATCCAAGAACTTTAGCTTGCAACATTATAATGAGGGTATGATGGCAAGAAAGTGCATTAGACACCGTGTTGGTGCTTTCCTTCTTATACCTTATGGCATAGCAAAGGTCTCTAAGAACTTGACCCACTTAGCATGACGTTGAGAAAGCTTCTATTGCCTGTAAAGATGCTTGAGAGATTCATGATTCAAATAGATGATGAATTCTCTTGGCAATAAATAATGCTACCAATTCTAAAGTGTACAAATAAAGGCATAGAACTCCTTATCGTAGGCTGAGTAATTCAAGGCAGCACCTTGGAGTTTTTCATAGAAGTAGGCAATGGGTCAATGCTCCTATATAAGGACAATACCAATGTCGATACCAGATGCATCATATTCAACCTCAAAAACCTTCACATCTTCAAAACTTCTCTAAGCCTTTTCTATCTATTTAAACTCAACATTCTTCTTGGTCAATTCAATAAATGGTGCAGTTATGGAGTTGAAGCTCCAAATAAATCTCCAATAGAATAAGGCTAGGCTATGGAAGCTCCTGACCTTGGTAACATTAGTTGGCGTAGGCCACTCATTAATAGCTCTAACCTTTTCCTCATCAACTCGAACTATACTCCCTGAAATGACATGTCTAAGGAATACAACCTTGCTTTGACAGAATATGCATTTCTTCAAGTTGCTGAATAATTTCTCACCGCTGAGTATGTTAAACACCAATCTCAAATGTTCGACATGAACGAGAAGATCGTCACTGTAGACTAGAATATTGTCAAAATAAACCACAACGCATTTGCCTATCAATGTTTTGAGCACTTGATTCATGAGCCGCATGAATGTACTCAATGTGTTAGTTAAACCAAATGACATAACTATCCACTCAAATAGACAATCCTGAGTCTTAAAGGCCGTTTTCCATTCATCTCCTGGTCTCATTCATATTTGATGATAGCCACTCTTTAGTTCTATCTTCAAAAACATGGGTGCATCATGCAACTCATTGAGCATGTCATCTAATTGTGGGATCGGGTATTGGTACTTAATAGTAATCTTATTGATGGCACGGCTATTAATGCACATCCTCCATGATCCATCTTTCTTTGGTACTAGTATGGTTAGGATAATACATGTGCTTATGCTCTCATGGACATATCTACGATCTACCAACTCATCAACTTGCTTTTTTAGCTTGGCTGCTTGTTTAAGATTGAGTCTATAGGCTGGTTGATTCGATAGGGTTGCTCTAGGTTAAAAATCGATGCAATGTTCAACTCCTCTTAAAGGAAGTAATCCTTTCGACAACTTGGTAGGGAAGAGTTTAGCAAATTCTTGAAGTAGCTATTGCACTTCGATAGGTAAGTTCTTAGCCTCTTTAACCTCTAAGAATCCCCTGACTAAAAGGAGTACATAGTCCTCGACCTTGACCTCTCGTGTAAATTGAGCTCGGGAAATCACTAAGGATCACTGCTGTAGAGATCTAGTAACCTTTTCCTAAGCTTCTTGCACTTCTTTAGGACTCATCGATGTCAATATAACTTTCTTCCTGTCCTTTTGAAAGATGTAGGTGTTTCTATACCCATCATGTAACACTTTTAAGTTAAATAGGCATGATCGACCAAGTAATATGTGAGATGCATACATAGGAAGGAGATCACACAACACTTCATCCCTGTACCTATCACTAATAATAATTGGCACTCTTACTTACTCGAAAATCTGTAATCCTCCTTTCTCATTCAGGCAGTGAATCTTGTATGGCTTAAGGTGTGGAAGAGTTGGCAATTTCATAGCCTTAACTACCCCTTGCGCGATGACGTTGGTACAGCTCCCTCCATCAATGATTACTATGCATAGCTTGCCATTCACCAAGCAATTTGTATTAAAGAGGTTCTCTCTTTGCTCATTCTCATTAGCTACAATGTTAGACAAGGTAAATAGGTGGTAGTGCAACATTGGTCCCGTATGAATATTCTCTAAGCACAGCAAGTAAGAGGGGTCAAAATGTTGCGTCAATAAAATGGTCGGGAAGAGAGAGATGGTGGCATGTTAAGAGAAAACTATTTGGTTGTTTAAGTGAGTCTCTCATCGCTCGGCAGGAACTTCTCGGCAGTGGTTTGTCGGATTACTTGACATAGGGTCCTTGGCAAGAGAATGGTCAGCATCATTACTATCGAGTGTACAAATCAACATATGACAATTCAGAGAGCTTAAGGAGTTCAGCCACATTCCTTCAGTATAAACTTTCTCATCATCAGTAGGTTATTGAGAAAGAATTTTCCGAGTAAGGGATTGGAGTCCATAGAGTTGTACATGAGTAATGGGACTATCGGTAGGCAGTTCATCAAACCACAAGGTGTTCAGCAACAAAACCCGCAAGAAGGTACCCTTAAGAGACACTATGGTCAAGGCAACAGGACCAATCACCCAATTCCACCGCCATGAGCTAGAGGAGTAGTAGATAGAGTTGCTAGACGAAGATTGGAGTTAGAGGAGATTGGGGAAGATGATGAAGAGATTGATGTTGAAGAGTTTAGTGACAAAGAAGTTGATTATTACCAAACACAAGGACAAGGATGCTGAGTTCCTCAAGGTTAGACAATGTTAAAGTGCAAATCACACCCCTCGGTGGAGGTAAAGATGTAGATGAATACTTGGAGTGAGAAGAGAAGGTCAAGAAAGTATTTGAGTGTTATGAGTATGAGGATGCGGTCTGGGTCCAACTTGCTATGTTGGAATTTGCTAGATATGCCACCATATAGTAGAAGAATCTGAATGTGGCTAGAGTAAGAGATGGGAGACAAGGTGTCAAAACTTAGGATGAGATGAAAATGTTGTTTAGAGGTAGATTTATGCTTGAAACCTACTTGCAAGATACGTTTGCAAAGTTTTAAGAGTTTTACCAAGGGAGCTAATCTATTGATGACTATGTTAGGGAATTCTAGATGCTTATGATCCGAGCTAACGTGGAAGAGCCAGAAGTACGTACTATATCGAGGTTTATTTTTGGACTCAGATTTAAAGTTTGTAATATCGTGGAAGTACAAAGATTTTATAACTTAGACAAGGCCATCAAGATAGCGTAGAGGGTCGAAAAGTAGAGGAGAAATGTTCTAAGCCAACTCAAGCATACATTCTCTTGAGCACCCATATCATACCAACCTGTTCAAGCTGACCCAAAGAGGACAAATCGAGTTGAGGAAACGAATGACCGACTTGGGGAACAATGAGCAAACCAGTAGAGTCAAGCAGGATAGTCAAGCAAACTCGAGGCTAGGCTGACCTCGAGAATGTATGAAAAAGGATAGAGCTCTAGTTGAAAGACTAGCGAGGTAAAGTGCTTCAAGTGCTTAGGCTTCGGACATATGCCCGCTGAGTGTTCAAACTGACACGTCATGGTGCTTTAAGGAGATGTAGTGGATAGTACCAATGAGAGTGAACCTATAGAGGAGAAGGAAGTTCGAAAGACCGAAGCTAAGGAGGAAGAGGAGACCTGTATCAATGCTGACCAAGGAGAAGTAATGGCCTAAGTCCTAGGGTGGGTACTATGTTCCTTACCAAACTCTGAAGAGGACTAGAGAGAGAACTTATTCTATACCAAGTGTAAAGTCAAAGGCCAATTATGCTTTGAGGTCAAACTTACTAACGCGTCAAGCACATTCGTAAGCTTAATGATATGCACCCTTTGATTGGAAGATGTGTGGTCTTATATTTTGATAACATACTAGTATATAGTGCTGACCTAAATGACCATGTTCAACATCTTCGTGAAGTATTTAACATTTTACGAGCTAAGAAGTTGTATGGGAACGTAAAGAAGTGCATGTTTTGCCAAAGAGAAGTGATATTTTTAAGGTTTATAGTGTCAAGGGAAAGAATCCAAGCAGATGAGGAAAAGATCCGAACTGTTTTGGAATGATCGAAGCTAAAGAATGTCACTAAGGTTTGAAGTTTCCATGGCTTAGCTTCTTTCTATAGGCAATTTATTAAGGACTTTAGTACAATAGCCGCCCCATTGACCGAGCTAACAAAGAAGAATAAAGGGTTTAGGTGGAATGATTAAGCTAAGCAAAGCTTTATGGAGATTAAGGAGAAGTTCAACACATCACCTGTCCTTTCACTACTAGATTTTGACAAGCCCTTCAAATTGGAGTTTGACACTTTGAGAGTTGGAATTGGTGTTGTCCTGATGCAAGAACGATGACCAATAGCTTACCATAATGAGAAATTGAGTGGCCTAACCTTAAACTACTCTATATATGAGAAGAAGTTGTACTCCCTTTTTCGAGCCCTCAGTGTTTGGCAATACTACCTACTACCATGAGAGTTTATTATTTATACTAACCATGAATCATAAAAGAATCTTAGGAGTCAAAACAAACTCTCCAAGAGGTAAGCCAAATGGTTAGAATTCATGGAAGGGTTCTTGTACGTCATTCGACACAAGAAGGGGAGTATAAGTGTGGTTGCTGATGCTCTGTCATGACGGCAAACTTTACTAACCACTTTGTAGACAAAATTATTGGGATTCTTACTCATCACGAAGTAGTATGCTAGTGACCCTCACTTTAGTCTCGTTGTTGAATAGTACCGAATGGGGGTAGTGGTTGAAGGATATTATCTTAAGGATGGCTATCTAGTCAAGGACCATAGGCTATGTATTCTAAACTGCTTTACATGAGAACTGTTGGTCTAGGAAGCTTATAACAGTGGACTTTCAAGCCACTTTGGGGAGGTCAAGATTGTAGATCTATTGAAGGAGAACTTCTACTAGCTAGGTTTGGCTAAGGATGTCCGTAAGGGAGTTCGTAGTTGGTAGTTGGTAGTTATGGAGTGTATAAGCATGCTAAGGGGAAGAAAGCACCCCATGGAGAGTACATGCCTCTACTGATGCCAACTTTGCCTTGGGCCGACCTTAGCATGGACTTTGTCCTAAGGTTAGCCCAGACATCTAGAGGGAAAGATTATATTCTTGTTGTAGTGGACCGTTTCAAAAAAATGGCGCACTTCATTCCGTACCATCGAACTAACTAAGCTTTATATATTACTGATTTGTTTTTGCAGGAGATTGTCCACCTCTATAGAGTACCAAAGATGATCGTCTCAGATCGGGACATAAAATTCTTGAGCTATTTTTAGAAGACCCTTTAGAGACGACTTAGGACCAAACTCGTGTTCAACTCCTATAGCCATCCTTAAACTAATGGCTAGACTGAAGTGGTGAATAGGATACTAGGCAATTTGCTCAAAGCTATTGTGGGAAAGAACTTGAGGGATTGGGATTTGTGCCTACTAGTTGTAGAGTTTGTATACAACTAAACTGTCCATAGCACTATTAGGAAGACCCCATTCAAGGTCGTCTATGGCCTTAACTGTACCGTTCCCCTGGATATGATCGGTACCCCATTAACTACTAAAGAAAGTCAATCCATAGTAGATTGAGCCTATGAATTGCATGAGCTACACCAGTTTTTCATAAGGAAGATCGCCAAGTTCAAAGAGAGACAACAAGAGATTAGTAGCCGAAGCTATCGAGCTATTTCTTTCCAACTAGGAGACCTAATATAGATTCACCTCAGTCGAGAGTGATTCTCGCATTTCAAACAAAGCAAACTATCTCCTCGTGTTGATGGCCCATTCAAGGTCCTAAAGAAGATCAACCACAACGCCTACCAAATCGAGTTGCCTGATGACTATAGTGTATCCTCTACCTTCAATGTATCTAATCAGATTCCCCACCAACCAACTGAAGAAAACCCTGCAAGTACCCTAGAAGAATGAGCAAAAATCATTTTAGATTTGAGGATAAATCTTTTCGACCCCTAAGCAGATGATAGGAATCAACTCCCTTGGATCGATCACAAAAAGTCGAGCTAAAGGACTTCAAGGGCTTGCACTGAAAATACTAGCTTTAAGTCATAGTCGAAAGGGAGACTCCTATCTTGATTTGACATCTTACCAACTTATCGCTCAAATCATTACGTGTGTCCAGCATGCTCTCGCCCAGCTGCGAAGTCTTAATCTAAAAGGTAACCTAGGAAAGGCTAGCTGAGCTGAGCTCTCCAATAGACCATTGGTGCCCGACTTCAACTTAGCTGATTTCCTAACCACTAATTAGATCCCAACCTAATCCAGATTAGGTTGGCCCCTAACTACAACACTTCTTATTTCTTCCTATGTTGTATCATACTCTTGACGACTAGCCATTAAGCAACATGTGTCTTTTGACGCTATGATCTAAAATGATTCTTTTTTTTTTCATACTAAATATTCTTTGTCCTTTTTACCCCTTTTAGTATGATTCATGTAACGAAATTATAAAATACCCTTCTGTCTTTTCATACATATAAAATAACCTTAGTGGGCAAGTATATAAATCCCCATTTCCTTGTATGCAGACAATCATCTAATCATCCTTGAATACAAAAATAACTCATTTGAGCAACCTTAGTGTTCTCATTATTCAACTCTTATCTATTCCCTTCAGCAAGGAGTAGTGGCGAGTAACCCTTCAATTTAGACCAATGTATCATATCCGGTAGGTTGTAGGTCAAGTAAGATCGAGTGGTGAGTCATATCCATCCGGTAGTTGCCCAGACTTTGCTAGTTTCTTTTTTGTTTCCTTTTCGGTTCATTCGTTGTGGTGCTTCTCAATATGTATGACCCTAGAGACGCATTAGAAGTAATTGATTCCAAGATCATAATCCTTGATTAATTCAAGATATGTTCTTTGTCTCATGTTCAACTCTTTTTAGGTGAAAAGATACTTAAGGCTTTTATAGTCTATGTAAATCTCATAGCTTTGGCCATATAAGTGGTGCCATTAGATTTTGAAAGAAAAAACCATTGCAACCAACTCCAAGTTGTGTGTAGGGTAATTCTACTCATGTGGCCTTAATTGTCGTGAAGCATACTATGACTTTTCCGTTTTGCGTCAACATACAACCCAAACCATTCCTTGAGGCATCATTGTATACAGTAAAAGGCTTATTAGAATTTGGTAGGACTAAAATTGGTGTAGATACAAGTCTGCACTTTAACTCCTAAAGGCTCTACTCCCTCTTGTTAGTCCATTCATATTTCACATTCTTTTGTGTCAACTGGGTAAGCGGTCGAGCTAAAGTGGAGAAGTCCTTGACAAATTTCCTATAATACCTAGCTAATTGTAGGAAACTATGCACTTTAGTGACTGTATCCAACCTTTTCTATTCAACTATGGCCTTTACCTTCTCAAGGTAAGCTATTCTTCCATTACTTGATATTATGTGTATAAGAAAAGAGTTCTCCTTCAGCCAAAAATCACACTTAGATAGCTTGGCATATAATTTGTATTCTCTTAGAATTTGCAACACCATTCTCAAATGTTCCTTGTATTGATTAAGAGAGGAGGAATAGACTAGGAAGTCATCAATGAAGATGATCACACACTTATCCAGTAATGCTCGAAATACACAATTCATTATGTCTATGAGGGTAGTTGGGGCATTAGTTAAACCGAAGGGCATCACCAGAAACTCATAATGCTTGTACCTCGTCCTGAATGTAGTCTTAGAAACATCATCCACCTTTATCCTTAATTGATGGTATCTAAGTCTCAAATCAATCCGAGAAAAGACTTTAGCATCCTTCAGTTGGTTAAACAAGTTGTCTATCTATAGTAGGTGATAATTGTTCTTCATAATTACCTTGTTCAAATCTTAGTAATCTATGCAAAATATCATAAGTCTGTCTTTCTTCTTTACAAACAATATAGGTGCTCCCCAAGGCAACACATTAGGTTAGATGAATCCTTAGTCAAGTAACTCTTGCAATTTCTTTTTCAACTCTTTCAACTCTACTAAAGCCATCCTATAAGGGGATTTAGATATAGGCTTGGTGCTTAGTGACAAGTCAATGATGAAGTTAACCTCTCTCTTAGGTGGCAATTTAGGAAGTTTGTTTGGAAAAATGTTAGGGAATTCATTAACCACTTAAATTTCTTCTAATTAGGGCTTCTCTTTGTCAGCCTTAGTTGTGTTTGAACCAATTTCTACCCAAGCTTGGAATTCTTCATCTGGAATTAACTCATGTGAATATACTTCACCCGATTTAGTAATCAATGATTGTCTATTAAAAGTAGCTTTTGTTGTAAACCTCGCAAATTTAGTTATTTAAGAGTAGAATTAAACCCTAATACTGTAGATGACTTGATAAGTAATTAAAGTCGAGCAAGATAAAAATTTTATAAATTATAAATTTGAATATATTATAAGTAATAAAAACTATAGAAAAATTTAAGAAAACCTAAATCGTATACAAAAACCCTAAATCCGATATGTGCGCAAATACTCGAAATCGAACCCGAACTTGATCGAAACTCTAAAACTATAACTTTAAGCCTATAAAATAATTAAATATCATTCAATAGTGATATAATTGTAGTTGATTACAATTATCGACTAAATCGCGTAAAATTTTAACGAAATCGTTATAATAACTTATTAAAATTATAATTGTAACAGGTACTAATTAAATTAATAAATTTTAATGAAATTCTAAAATTAATTTATGATGAGTATTTTTATAATTTTTATGTTTAGAAAAATTACATATAATTATTTTTAATTTCCATTTTCTTCCTTTTTCTTTCTTTCTTTTTCTCTTTTCCTTTCTTTTCTTCTTTTCTCTTATTTTTCCTTAGCCTACACGTGAATTCCAGTAGCCTATGTGCTTTAAATTGAAGTACATGTGTCACAATTTAAGAGAGAAAGGATAAAAGAATAATGTAAATATCTAATCCTAATTAATACCTAAATGAAGAGGATAAGCCTCTCTATTTTTTTATATTATATGCTACAAAATCAATAGCATTTACACCCCAAAATCCTGGAAATTCACAAAACCGAAAATACAAAGTATAAAACAAAAGAAAAGAAAAGCAAAGTAGAAACCCAAAACAAAACCATGAAGAATAAGGAGAAGAATAAGAAGAAAGAGAGAAGAAGAAGGAAGAAAGGAAGAAGAAAAATCAAATATAATAGGTAAGTAAAATTATTTTAATATATTATGTGGTATGTACATGTATATATGTAGTATTTGTATTGTATTTTAGTAAATATTACATTACCAACACATGTATGTATGCATAAGTAATTAAATATGTATGTATAAAGAAATGTATATAGACATGTATGTATCGATAGGTATAATATAAACGGTATGTGTATGGATCCATAAGATTATATATAATAGGTATTAAGTATTTTTTAACAAAATAACTATAGATATATATACATATATGTACACGTGAAATACTTATTTATGTATATAAGTTTATTTTCATATGTATATATATATATATATATATATATATAGAGAGAGAGAGAGAGAGAGATGTATTCGTATGGTATATACAAGTATTTTGAATACATGTAAGCTATCTTTTATGTATACATATATATATATATATATTTCTCTATGGCATAAATCATATTATATTTATCTATAGCATAAATATATATAATATATAGTATATGTTATTATATGTATAACATATAGAATATATATAGTATACTAAATATTAAGTGGTATATATATAATATAATAGTTACTAAATAAAATAAATTTATAAATATGTAAGAAGTAGGTATATAAATATATATATGTGTGTGTATTACCATAAATTAGGGATTATAAATTAAAGTAAATTATACAATTAATTAAATATAGTATAAGTACATAAATATATATATGTAAATTGTAAAATACAAATTAATAATAAGAAAATAATAAATAATAAAAATAATAGTAATAAATAATAATAACAATCATAATAAGACTAAAATCTCAAAAATAGGAAAAATATGCTTAAAATAATAAAAACATCAATTATATGATTTAAATAATTATTAAATCATAAATATATTAAGAAAAAGATAAAATTAATATTTTATAATTTTTAAACTAAAATAATAAATTTTATGATATTTTCATATCATAATTCAAATTGTGAGTCATAACGTCCAAAACGGATCTCTCTAGAGAAAAATATACTCGAAAACGATCAAAATGGATAATAAGTTCATAACGATCTGAGCTAAAACGAAAAAGTTATACACGATTCGATAAAAAGCTCGAATCGATGATTTCACGTAAATCAATAATTGATTTAAGAAAATAGTACAATTTAGCATGCTAGTTAATTATTTAATTCCCAAACTTATTACTTTCCATATTCCCCTAATGTTAGGTGATCTTAAGATCAAGGCCGATTTTCCATTGGACCATTACAATCCCTAACATCATTTATGACCAAATGAGTACTCCCGATGACTCTATATTTGTTTTGTACTTGTAGTTAGTCCACATGAATTAAATATTAATAACTTGATGCATAGGGTTTCGAGTTATGCATGCGATTGATATTAATTAATTATTGTGCAAAATACTATTAAATGTGATAGTTGAAGATTTGGTTATATAATTGATTGTTGCATTATTTGAATGATTTGTTGATAATGTTTGATCATCTCATAAATTGAATTAATCATATTCAACCCAACTAAAATTAAACGGATCATGTATAGAGCACGAACATTGCATATAATGTTCCAGCCGTCACCTCACACGATTGGTAATGAAGGGCCTTGGAGGAAAGGATTCCCATATGATTTGATTAGTATAGTGCAGGAGCATTGGTACAACAAGACCCTACCCTTGGCTCGCGGGTTTTATTGGCACCGAAGACGCTAATCGTAGGTGGTTGGGGGTCGTGTCTAAAGACCACCACTGTAGGGTGTAAGCGTGGACTGTAGGGGCCACCTCACCGCTCAACCTACATTTTTGTACACTATTGACTGTTAGAAATAGAAACCTGTTTTGTGAAACAGGGAATTCATATATATATAATGATATAAGGTTAAAAACCTAGGTGCTAGAGCCCAGTTGTGATTAGTACTGATTTATCTCCAACCCTTACTTCGAAGGGCATTAAATCCAATGTTGTATGCAGTACCAGTCAACTGCATATGTACTGTTTGGCATACTGCTTGTTCATGCATTCATATGTTTGGTAATAAACTATTTGATAACTTGTTTGGTGGTATAATACAAGGGATAACTTACTAAGCTCTTGTAGCTTACTTCCCAATAGTTTTTTTTGCAGGTTACTAGATAATTGGGCATGGGTTAAGAACTAAGAGTTGAGTGTCAACTTCAGTATGCATAGAAGTTAGACTCTAAGGACATACTATATAGTTCATTTGAATTATTATATATATAATTATTAATACTACATTTTAATTTTGCCACTTTAGTAAGTTTGAGTTTTAGAACTTTACTACCTAATCTTAATATTTGGTAGGGGATACCGATTCTCTGCAGTTCTGATAGACTGTGGCTTATCGGATATCCATATTCACATATATGTGGTTGTAAGTTAATTAAATTAAGAATAAAATAAATAAATAAACAAATAAAAGCTTTAGTGACTAATTGTTTAGAATCTTGCAATCTCTGACTTGTAAGATAATTTTCAAATCATAAGTGCACACATGATATGAAAATTTTCGGTAATCCTATTAGGCCCCCTTTAAAGTCATGACATTTATCCAATTCAAAGTTTCAAATTTTACTTCTTTGCTTTGGCAATCTACCTTAGCTCTTACTACTGACATCTAACTCATACCTAGGATGACTTCGTACTTGTTCATCTCAAGCACTATCATGTTAGTGCAAGTCTCACTATCTTGAATTTTCAAAGGGTAGTTTTTTTCCAACTCTTGAGTTACCACTACACTTCCAGTAGGGGTCTTAATCTCGGAGCATGACTCTATAACTATGACTTGTAGTCTTGCTTATTTGACAGCTTTGGGTATAATAAAAGAGTAGGTCACTCTGGTATTAAACAACACATATACGAGTAAGCTTGAGACATGAATATTCCCTGAACCATCATAGTTTTCATTATTTTGGTTAAGTAGTTGTAAAGCATCTTCTAATTCTCTTAAATTCTTCTTTTGATACTTCTCACATTTTCTTACACTTTATATCTATTATTGCTTATGAAAAAGAAAAATACGAATTATGCTACATACTTGCAACAAGTCCAATATGTGTAGTGTCTCCTTCTTTGAAGGTAGCAGCATCCTCTTCAAGTCTATCATCTACATAGTCGTACTTGTCATCTAAGTTATAAACTTTAGCATGTGCAAGTGCTCCTAGTTTAGCTTGCATAGATCTTAGGCCTCTTGCTTATTTATACGTTATTAGGTGACTAGGAAGGGCCATAGGATGAGCGAGCTGGGTAGTTGGTGTGGCTCTCCTCTATGGGCAATTTAAAGCAATATACCCTGCTTGCTTACATATGAAGCAAGTCATGGTGGCTTTCTTGGGACTCTTAACTATGTGGTGATTACCATCCCTGTTATGCCTCGAAGTGGTAGAGTCATAGCAATCCCACCATACAAACCATTTTAAGATAGAAGCTGACCATATAACCACCATCTTACACTTGATTTACATAAGGGGTCAACGACTAACCTACTTTGAAGTAAATAGTTCATAAATTAAGTATGTTATTTACTTATGAATTTAAGAAAGATATATACTTATATTGAAATAACCTGAGTATCTTTACAAGATTTAGCAACTTAATCCTAATCTACTTAAGTAACTTGTAAATTAATACTAAAACCTTTAAAGAGTAATCTATACTTGAGAGTGTATCTGGTCTTCAGTTTATATCTTTACTCCTCAAGATTCAGCAATTGCTAGCTTTGGGGTAGTTATATGGCCACTTCCTAGTTAGCACCTGCAACGAAGTTTATAAGGATATGAGCAACCATAAATCAATAAGTTGGGATAGAGACCTAAAATCGTACAGCAAACATAAATAAGTTTATCAACTAAATTATTAGGTGCAATGTATGCTTAAGCAAATGCCATTGTAGGACCTTGTTTGGCCTATCATGTGATTAGAGAGATTGCACCCGCTCTAATCCAGGTTGAGGAGTTTCCGTTAATGCAAAAGCTCATGACCAAACCTAAGCTTATGCAATGGAGATACTGCTACTCCCGCGACTACCTTCGAACCATTGAATTTACCCTTGTTGTGGCCTCCTTACTTGTCACTTAGTTCGATTAAGGATGAACAAGGGGCCAATTATGTCATCCAGCGTTATCCTTTTCTAAGGGGCTGTTATTTGGTTGGAGAATCCTAATGTTCCCCTGGTAGGTTACTATGCATGTCTGATTTAGAATTTCATATCATATATTTAATTAGGTCCATTCAATCATTTCAACAAATCACACAAATATAAGCCAGGACAGCAATCAGAATCATATCTTCAAACTTAGAAACAAGTACATGCGTACAGTTAGCTATCTGACAAGCACAATCAAGTATAATTTCAAGCCTCCGAGTACTATAAATTAGTATTCGAAATACAGCAATGTATTAATCCTAACTTACTTGGACTCTTCACTTGTTCACTTTAGGTAAGACTTGCTTAGTCCATCGCCAAAAATCCCTTAATACAAATATTGTTTTAGTTTTCTACATAACTGCTAAAGATTAGTTTTATCCTATAGCATTTATTGTTATCTTTTGTTTAGGGTTTAATGTACCCATTTATTCAGGTTATTAAGTCTTTTACAACGATTCTTAATTTTGAGCTGGGTTTTAATCCATTTTCTTAATCGATTTTTAAATTAGATTTTCAACCTCGTATTCGATTATGGATTTTATATATAAACCTTAGGAAATCAGTCCGACCCATAATGTGAAATTAATCAAATTATTTGCAAGCATCCTAAATATTATAATTACTCCTAATTAGTATTTTATTCTACTTAGTACACTTAAATTCTTATTAATGTATCGAGTTTATTTTCAATGTAAGAAAATTTTATATATTTCATATAAATACCTAAATTTAAGTCTCCTACCAGATTTTTGTATATATTCCTATTATTAGTATAATATCAATTTTTATTCTAATATTTTCTATTTATTATATTTCCAATTTTTCATATTATATATTATTGCCTATTATGTACATAATACACATATAATATTTCTATCACTCCAAATATTATCTCTCAACATCAACTAACATCTCATAATGTCTAATTTCATCCCAAATCATATTTTACTCTTAATTATTCTAATTTACAAAATTAACTTAAAATATACCATTTTTACCTATTACATAATATCTTAATAATTACATTTAACACTCTAAATACTACAAATATTATATTTTATCAGATTTCTACATCCTAAACATATAATTATACACTAAATCAGTAATTATCCATTTAATTACCTAATTAACCTAAAATTACTCATTTTAAGGCCTAAAAATTTTGAAATTTCATTTTTGATAAAGGGCTTTGTGGCATTGTTCTATAATACCTAAATATTCTACAAAACAAAAAATTGGGTTCAAAACTATACTTCTAAGGTCATTTATTTCTAACATAAATAAAGCTTAGGTTTGTACGATTTCTTAGGAACAATAAATTTATAGATACAAAA
Source organism: Lumnitzera littorea (assembly GCA_024138015.1). Lineage (NCBI taxonomy): Eukaryota > Viridiplantae > Streptophyta > Magnoliopsida > Myrtales > Combretaceae > Lumnitzera > Lumnitzera littorea. Next base: position 66,361,663 of record JAMXBB010000001.1, on the reverse strand, counting down.
TCATCAAAATAAAATTTTTCCCTAAATCTACATACTTAAAAACCCTAGAATACCAAATTTCACAATTTTTTAAGTATATTTAATATTTTTAACAAAATAAGTAAAATCGGGAGAAAAATTGGACTCATAAAGACTACTAACTCCAGCCACCCTAGGCATTGCCACCACCATGTAGCGGTGCCAACCATCTACTCTCAAGTGCTCTTCTGGTTTAGGATCTCCTCTAAGGGCCTATTTGTACAAATTTTTGCTAATTTTTAAAACCCTAATTTTTTCTCAAATTTTCTACCCTTTTAACTATCCAAATGATGTTCTATAATTTTTTTGGCTATATAAAGAGGTATTGGTGAATTATTGTGCATTGATTTGATATGACATTTGCTTTATCTCTTCTTTTTCTCACTTTCTATTTACTGCAATTTAATTGGTTGCTTTTGTTTCTTCAATTCCAGATTTCCATGCCCTACTTATGGACATTTCCTTATTTTTCTACAATTTTCTTGATTTTTCCTTAATTATTCTTGCATTTTCTTTAATTATTTAACATTATTTTAGCCTATTTCTTGTATTTTAAGTAATTACGCATATTTCTACCTATATATAAATACATATATGATAAAAATAAATAATCCTAAATATTATTTAAGTTATTTTATGATTTTTAGTATATATATAATTTATCTTTATCGATTTGTTAGTTATTGGAATTCATTCTAAATGTTTCTGATAAATAACCGATAATTTTCAAAAAATTCAATATTATATCAATTAATCATTTTATTACTTATTTTCCTAAATTCAAATTTATAAGATTACTTTTATTAGTAATTTTAGTTTCGTTGTAAAATTTGGCTAAATTGGACAATTTATTGGATTACTCTAAATTCTACGAACCAAACCTCGAGTAACTAATTATGGGGCTTACAGTCCTCACATAAGAAACACTTATGCTATAGCTTGGGGCACTCTCTAAGGTAATGTCCTCTTTTGCACTTCGAACATCTGACTATACTAGTCCTCAATCTAAAACCTATCATACTTAGCCTTGGTTAGTGGCCATGACCCATCATAATCCTCTTTCCTTTCTTGGCAAAGCTAGGTCCTTCAAACGGTCTCTTCCAAAAAATGTTCACCTTAGGCCTCTCCATTCTATCTTCAGAACCCCTAGCACTCTCAACAGTCCGGGCCATCTTAATAGCCTCACAAAAGTCTTGGGGTTGGAATTTACCCACACGACTCCTAATGTCAAAATCTAATCCTTTAACAAAAACCTATATCCCTAACTTGTCATTGATTTAGAAATCCTCATTAGCAAACTACAACAACCTATTAAACTTTGCCTCACACTAATCTATGGTATGGTTCCCTCTCTGAATAGAGAGAAAAGCATTACTGTACTACAGCTTCAAAGACTTAGGAAAATAATTGGAAATGAACTCTCTCTTGAATATCTCCCAAGTAATCAATTCTCTGGCTACCCTTCTCTTTGACTCCTACTGTATCCTAGCGTGGAGTATTAGCATGTAAGTATTGTAAGTGACTCGTAGGTGATGAGGAATATCAAATGCTTCAAAAGTATACTCAATTTGTACGAGCTAATCATCTACCTCCTCTAGGCAGCTAATTATCCCCATCAAAATATTTTGTACACTTAATAAACTCTAGCATTAAGGACTTTTGAGGCTAGGGATCTACTAGTACTATAAAGGCTAAGTGAACTTACTCAACTAGGGGTGGTAGTGGTGGGGTTACCACCTCTACCAGTATAGGGGGTAGAATAGGAGCTGATAGGGTCTTGTCCCTTTTATGAAAGACTCTTAACATCTCTTATACTACAACAGGCTCTATATAATCTTTAGGGGGATTTTACTTTAACGGATCAACTAGATGATCTTACCTCACTAGGGGCTTACCTTGTCTTCGCTTGTTCCTAAGGTTAACACAATTCAACAAGTTCTTTAAGTATAAGGAAATTTTCAAATCTCAAATTCACATTTATAACACAAGAGAAATACATTAGAACTTGAATAGAACACATAATCCATTTGATTAATTCCATCAATAATCAAGTCACACAAAGCAGTGGTCACTTCTAGAGAGTGAGTCTCCACTAGTATTATGCGTAAGCACAATCCTAACACTGCATCAAGACTTTATAACGTTACAATATAGTTTAGAGTACAAAATTAAGACAAGTACATCCTAAAATCTAGTAACCTCACCTCATACAAAAGCATTGCAACATCTACTAACTTTACGGGCGGGTTGTCGAACCAGTCTTAACCTCTACCAACTCAACATAGGCATCAACAACCATGGAACCCAACTCATCTGAATCATTGGAGCTATCTCTATTAGAATCCATGCTAGAGTAAGTTAATTACTCTAACTAGTCCTTTTCCTCAAGATCCTATATTATAAGTGTAGGAGGCTCAAGAACAGGCTCCCTAATCTCTATCTCATCTCTTGTAAACCCCGCGAATTTAGCTTTCTAAGTATAGAAACAAACGTCTCAACTATAGATGATTTCCCGAACTTAAAAGAGCCAATAAGATTTAAAACCGATTAAAATCTCAATCCAAAACCTAAAGTGGATATGAAAAACCTTAAATCATCAATTGAACCCTTAACCGCATACGAAGACCCTAAAACCTCGAACCTCATCAAAACCCTAAGATGACAATCGAAGATTTAATCGCGTAAGAATATATGAAACCCTAAATGTGTAAAAACATTAAAGATTGTGCCTTACAGTAATAAGAACCCTAAAACTATAACTTTAAGGATATAAAAGCACTAATTCACCATAATTTACCCTAAAACCCTAAATTATAATATATCCTCCACATTTTGCCATTTCATCGGTAAACGACTAAGGATAACCCTCAATCATGCATAAACATTTAGAATACTTAAGCGATCCCTTAGAAACTAAGATAATGAATCATAGATTACATTTATGTCTTAAGTATATGATTAAGATAGTCTCACTTAGAGTTAGGGTTATAGTTGAAGATTAGGTTACATGTAATGAACTTTAATACTAAAATTAGTACTTTTTGCACTTGTTATCCAAAGCAGTTTATCAAATGAGATATATAAGTTATAAAGACCTAAAGTAAGACCTCATCAACTATGTTTGCTAATCAATTCATCAAATACCTCATTTCCTCTCATTTCCTTCATTTTTCCCTTAATCTCTACATTATGTACACAAAATTACCTAAGCTTAAGGAGAGTTGACCAAGTCAACACATGTTGACCAAGGTCAAAATGTTGACCAAGTCAACACTTTGAAAAGTCAACAAAAGACTTAAGAGATAAAGAAAATATCTCTTCCTTAATGATGGCTTTTCTTTTCTTTCATTTTGATTTTTTTCCCTTCTCCTTTTCTTCTCAATTGCCGTCCACTTATTATCCATTGTGGTCCCACCATTTGATGTCTTCCATAATGAAAACAAAGGAAAAGAAACAAAACAAAAACATTCTTCATTTGCCGTGAGCTTCTTCTTCCCATTTCACTCTCATCACTCCTCCTTTTATCTTCTCAATTTCAACACAATTAAAGGTATGTATCTAAGTTACTTTATCTTGTTTTATCTTCTTCATTAGTTAGTTAATTAGGTAGATTAGGTAAGTAGTTATGTGTTTAGTGTTGTTTTGAAGAAGAGGAAACAAAGTTTCCATCTTTAAGTGTAGAAATCTAGGAATCATGAATAAGAAGAAAGGAAAACATGAATATGTGCACAAAGAATATGAACATGAGGTAAACCGAAAAGAAGGGAAGCATGAGAAGCATGAGAAGCATGGTACATGAGTATTTTCCGTGTACATAACCTAAATTAAAAAAAAACCTAACCATATATACTTATACTACACTAATTACACACTTAAGAACACAAAAGAATGGAATTAGGAAGCTTTTCTTAAGGAAAAGATTGGGCATACGAATTTTAGTATAAAAATACGTATCCAACCGTATAGGTATATGAGTATGTATACATGTATAAATACGGTATAGATTTAGGTAGATGTATAAGTATAAGTATGTATAAGGCATATGTACATAAGTATAAAATAGGAAACAAAATGTACATAAGACATGTACATATGACATAAGCATAAGGTAATGCTTATGTAATCAAATAATGAGGTGAGTGATGAGGTAAGCACATGATGACATAAGCCATGACATAAGCAAGTGATGACATAAGCAATGACCTAAGCAAATGATGATGTAAGCATGACATAAACATAGATTATAAACTAAGAAAAGAAGAAGAGTGTATCATAATTAGGATCCTAAATTAGTAAACCCTAATACACTTTCTAAATTGAATCATACTTAATTAAGTACATAAATTAATAATAGCAAAGTAAAAGCCCCTAAGTGTAAGACTAAATGGCTAATTAAATCATTAACAGCTAAAATGGAACATAAAACTAGCCAATAGGAGTAATTACACTTTAATAAAATAAAATTTTAATAAATTTAGCCCATATCATAAAACACGGGTCTTAACGTCCAAAACGGACATTACCGTGTGAACGTACGTCCGAAAACGATAGAAAACGACTATAAGTTCGCAAATATTGGAATCAGAACAAAAAAAATTACAAAATACATAAAGGAAGCCTCATACCTTACTAATATAAGAAAATAGTTACTATTAATCTCATGGAGTATGGTAACCCTATATACACTATACTCGGGTTATATTGGAGGAAACTAGATAAACAATAATAGACTTTTAGTTGACTAAGGAGTTTAAATTCTCAGAACACTTATAAGGTTTACCATTTTGATTTAGGCATTCGATATCGACTCCTGGAAACCCTAAAGGCTTGGAGAATCAGCAATAATCCAGGTGAGGGAGTTCTGATGACCTGCTACTTGCTTGTGCGTGTTATTTGTATGATGTTTTGTTGTTTGCTATTGCTTGTATGTTTGAATAACTGTTCTGTTTGTATGCCATCATTTCTGTGATCACATTTTTAAATTGATAAATATAAATGTTTGACCCAAATAACCGGTTCTACTCGTCGCATGTCTATGACTTGGTAAAGGTATGAATGGAGAGTACTAGCCTTGCAAAAATCTTAAGAAAAGTATTTTTGGCAAAAGCTTTTCTATCCTTAAACAAATTTTTGCATGATCGCTGTAAGGGCTTGTGGAGCCATAAATAGTATTTTTAACGTTAAGGCAAAGCTAGCATGGGTTCTCCACTTGATAGCGAGAGGACTTGCTTTATTGTGCCTGAAAGGCCTTGGTTATTTTTTTGTTGCGAGAGGACTCGCATGTTTGTGCCCGAGGGGCCTTGGAGGGTGGATAGTCCTAGTTCGGACTCCCCCTATTTGGATTGAAACTCTTTTCTCAACTAGGGTAATAGTCGAGTTTTGCCTAGTGGGGTGGTGCCCCTAGGTAGCCTCTGCGGGTAAGCTGAGGTACCCTGTACGGGTAAGTACAGGGGATAATCGAAGTGTGGACGACGTAATTCTACACCTTTCATAGTTCCGGACTCCTATGGATGTGTTGTTTGCATTCATCACGCTTGCGTTCATTATGTATGTAGATAGCTTGCTTGCATGTATGATAATAATGTGTGAAAACTTGCCTGACCAGTGGTGGTGAGGAACAAACGCACTGAGCTGTTTTATGCTCATTCCCCCTTAGTTTTCTTTGCAGGTTTACATACGATGGGATTGGGATATGTATCAAGTGCTGAGTACGAGATGAAGATATGTACATTAGTATTAAAAGTAGCTGAGTGCTTTATAAATGATACATAGACATCCTTTGTAGAAAATATTTATTTATTAAATCTTACTATAATGCTAGTATATCCTGTCTTATTATTTGGTAGGGGATACCCATTCTTTGTGGTTCTGAGGAACTGTGGGATAACGGATACCCATAATTATTTATATTTGTATTCTACAGTAAATTGATTACTTAAAAATCAGTAACCTTAGTGATTAATTATTTAGAGTCTTGCAATCTCTGACTTGCAAGGCGGTTTTCATATCATGGGTGCACACATGTTATGGAAGTTTTAGGTAATCCTACTAGGCCCCCTTTAGGGTCCTGACATCTCCTCCATCCATAAACTCTATAGGATGATTGGGGTCATCGTCTGGTGTTATCGAGGGGACATCCTCTTGTGCAACCTCATCCTAAGGTAAATCTTGCTTAGCCTCATCCATCTCCATCATGTTTGGGGTAGGTAGGGGCCTCTGGTATCGGTTCCTCTAATATCTTAGTCTCATAATTTGACAATATTGGCATTCCAAACTCCTTCTCCATCTCTTCCCACAAGGCATCTACAACCTATTGGATATTAATCTTGAGCAAGGCTAAGTGGTCACCCTTATGGTTTCTAGCAAATACAACTTTGCTCCCAACTTGCCTCTACTCACCAAAAGTTAAGACTAAGAGTTGTTGACTAGGAATCACAACCTTTAGGGGTGGTCTAGTGAGTCCATTAACCCAAGATTCATGCTCCAAAACATGAATAAGCTCAGCATCCATGTAGATTAGCACATCTAAATCCTTAAGTAACTTTTGGTGTTGGAATCTCTAATGATCTATAAGTTTACTCCTCTACCAAGACAATACAATGCTCTCTCACTACGGTAAGATCCTCACGAAGTGTGCAAAGATGATGTCGATAGTCTAGAAGTGTCTCACTCTCATCCATTTAGAACTAGAGCCATCGCTCCATGAGGGTCGAAATGTCCTCTTAGAATCACAAGGGTTTTCTTACAGTTAGGGTTTTATTACACTTTTAAGCTAAAGTTGTTTATATATACAATATCCTAACCCAATTCTACTCCTCTTAGCTCACTTGGTGGGTTCTTCCTAAATGTTTAAGGACAAGTTATATCTTATTTAACTTGGGCACTCTGATACTACTTAAATATTGTCATAACTTGGAGGGGAGTTGAGTTGTGGAAATACTGCCATGTAATATTGGAAGATTTAAGATCAAGCACCATCCTTGATCAAGGGCCTTTAGTGCACTATATGAGGTATTTCACAACTACAACTTCCTCTTAGTAACTAGTATTAAGTAATAGATAAGCACATAATATAAAATCACAACATCCAATTAAAATTAATAAAAACATAAATAAGAGGGAATATGAGGTTTTCCCTTAATAAAAGTCATACCATATTAGGATAAGTTATCACTAGTAGCCTAAGATACTTAATAAACTAGGGATACTTATTGATTAAAAATAGTGAGTTCAAAAATAAGTAAAATATTCCTTCAAGCTCTCATCATCTTCCTACTAATCAACCATATGCTGGTGTAAATAACCTCAAGCATCCCATAGCTCAGCTCTAGCCAAAGATCATATTGCAATAACAAACTATAGGGGGGGTAGGTAAGCTCAACTGCTTAGTGAGTAACCTTCCTATCTTAATAATAAAGAATATCAAACAAGTTATTAATCAAGTGTATGAGTGCATAAACAAGCATATGCAATGTAGTAGTATATATAGTCGGCTGGTAACTATATACAACATGGTTTTAGCACCTATTGTTGCCTGGGTTAGAAAGTATTTAGGTACATCAGGACGTAAGTATCTACGTTCAATATAAAGTCTCTTCTCAATAATGTCACCCTTAGCAGTAGACACAGCACGGCCTCAAGTAAAAGGCGACACTCCTTAAAGCCAAGTAGTTCCCAAAAGTTAAGGCAAGAACATATCATACGAAATACATTGAATGATAAAAATTACGATACACAATATATTAAATACAAATCCATCTAACATGATCTCCTATTCTACTACATGGCGTTGATGCCCTTTAATTCATGTTATATGATGCAATGCATGTTTAGTTCAATTAAGGGTCATGTATTTATTAAGTCAAATTCATGGCTGGCCAAACAATTATATTAAGACACTATAATATCCTAAATTCTAATACAATAAACACAGATGTTCGTAATATCTTAAGATGTTTGCCAAGTAAGATCAATCATAACAAACACATACAATATCCTATATGCCCTAACATGCAACAAGTTCAATTATTTGATATAATTACATAATTCACTAGCTATAAGTACAAAACAAGTAAAGTAAGGGGTGTTATACTCAATTAACCATGACACTCAATAGTCTTAGTAGTCTTCAACTGCATCTAACTTAGTATCCTTGTCTCCTGAAGAATACAATTAAGGTCTATGAGTATTTTATTTACATTAGCTAACTAGGCTTATTGCTTACTAACTTTGTTTTAGTTGTTTTCATAATTCAAATGTATTTTCTTTGTTTTAACTCCATTTTCTATGATCTTATAGTCATTTTCATCATTTTCAAATGCTCTTTCATTTGGTGAGTTCATTTTAAAGTTTTTAGGTTAGCTACTTTTCGGTTTAGGCCATACAAGGTTGTGGGCCCAAATGGTGAGTTAGGTCATTTTAGGGTTTAGGCATAGTTGTTTTAACCTTGGGCCTTATACTTAATAATTTAGGCTTTCTTTTAGGTATTTAAATTGCACTTTTTCTACCTAATACTTTAATTTTTTTTTTTTAATGTAGGCCATGGTATTACTCTTGTGAGCCTAAATAGGCCGTTTTTCTAAGTTTAAGGCTTTAAACTACTAAGGTGCCCATGGTAGGCATCTTGAATGGGCCTTTGGGCTTAGTGAACCTCTTAATTAACTCATTCTAAGACCATCAACTTAAGGTTCAAATCTGGTCACTTGTCCATATGGGCTCTAAAGTTAGTTCTTTTGAGCTTTTTGACCCTAAATTACATTTTAGGGCCTTGAGCTTAAACCCATTTGTCTTTTGGGGCTTAAGCTCAACATTAAACTTAAGTTTGGCCTACTTTTATTAAGTTTATAGGTCTAGAAATTAAAGTTATAATGGTTATTAACACCATTTTTAAGTCTCTAATCACTAACTAAGCTAGTTTAGGGCCTTAGCTACACTTTAGCCTACTTAAAATGGTTAATTAAATCTTAAATCATACTTAACACTAAATAATCATGTTATGAAGTTAGTAAATTAAATTTTATAGATCTGATGGGTTCATGGAAGTGGCAGCCACTTAGTGTTCCTTGGGCCATTTCTTCCATTTTCATGCAACACTTGTTTTCATAGTGATTTTACTTAAGTAACCTATGTTTTTACTCAACTATAACTATAATCATAACGTAAAAATGAGCAAACAAGTGTTTTGGTATTATGTAGGTGTCAAAATATAAAGGGAATGGGGGTTTCATCACACTTCCTAATGATTTAGTCCTAAAATCAACACTACACTATACTACCTTACTTACTAATGTTATAACTCTTACCAAAGGGTGTTTTTCTTTTACTAACCCTCACTTGTTCTTCATGAAACACCTTAAAACATCTAGAACATTACTATAAAAGAAATTTTATCCATGAATATGTAAGTTCTTAACATTATCTTACAAGAAAACAAAAGGAAAAACTAACTTAGTCACTTATCGGAGGAAGGGTATGAATGACCCCCTTGTGTATGTGTGCTTGGGCTTTGTATGTACATAAGGGTATGTGTGTGTGTCAAAAGGTTAGGCAAATGCATGTGGGTAGTGTGAGGCTTAGTGTTTGGTGATTTGGAGTGGTGGTGAAGTGGGCTACGGTGTGGTGTGCAAGGGTAGCCGAATGGAAAGTTTGAGAGTATTTTGGGTGTTCGATTTTTAGAGAGTATTTTAGTTTTGGAAAAATGAACAAAATGAGTGAGGGAGAGAGGGATGGCCAACTTATAAGGAGAGAGAGAGTGGGGGACAATGTGTGTGTATTATGGGTAGTAAAGGACTTAGCTAAAAAAGGGACTAAGGAGAGAGAGAGTGGGGGACAATGTGTATGTATTATGGGTAGTAAAGGACTTAGCTAAAAAAGGGACTTTGTATCCTCTTACTTTATTTCCAATTTTGGGAAGATCTTGTCCCCTTAAGGTATAAGATATACAAACTATAATTAAGAGATTGTCTTATAGCCCTTAATCATGTTTGACTTGTAGTTAATTAAGATGTAATAGATGTTGGTTAGAGATTAGGGTTTGTTTAGGATGATTAATAGTAATTAAGCACAATTAGCCTAATTAGGTGCAATTAAGGTGTATTTTGGGTTTTGGTTAGATTTTTTATAATACAATTTAGTTAATTTTAAGCACTTACACACGTACTTAGGGTTTATTTAGGGTTTGATATTTTTTTGTAGTAATTTGGTTCATGTATGAGCTCGAAAATTAGGGTTTTAGTTGTTTTTTTGGTATCGATCACTTTTATTGTTAAATCTAAACTTACTATTAGTGTTTATTTGTTGTGTTAAGATATTTGATCAATTTAACTAGGTTTTAAAGATCTTTTTAGGATTTTATTATCATCTTATGTTTTTTTAAGTATTAGGATTCCTAAGGTTCTTGTTCGTTTAGTTATGGTTTTGGGGCTTACTCCATTTAAGGTTTTGGTTTAATGTTTAGAGTTTGATCCTTTTTCTAGGGTTTTATTATTATGTCTGAGTATTTCTAGGGACTATGTGATGACTTTTTCATCTAATTTTGCTTTTGGGTTGCTAAAATTTCATAAGGTTTATACAATCCACTAAAACCATATAAAGTCGATATCCCTTATAAAATAATAAGATAGGGTAAACATATCTTAGAGTTCTATAGCTTAATAAGGTTGTAAAAATTTAAACAAGGGATATTCATTATACAAAATATTCTAAACTAACTATGCAAGCTCTTTACAATTTCTAACTCCTCATACATCATTCTCGAATTGCACTCTACACTTGGCTCTTATCCTAGTCCCAACTTAAGTTTACTTAGAAAAGAAGCTGTAAGGGAATGAGCAAACCACAGCTCAGTGAGTTTATTCCTTACTACTTCCAGTTAAGCAAGTTATCAAACATCATTAACACACATGCAAGTCTATATGTATATGTAATAAATGCATACATAGTAAACGTAAACAACACATCCATAGGAGCCTATAGTCATGAAAGGTGTAGATTTTCATTATCTACACGTCTATTATCCTTTATACTTACCTATACAGGACACCTCATCTTACCCATATGAGGCTGTTTGGGGGCATCGTTCCTCTATACGACACTCAACATTTACCTTAGTTAAGAAAGAAATACCAATCAAAATAGGTGGATCCCAACTAGGGCCATCCACAATCTAAGGACCCACAGCTTAACATTAATAAATATGATTCAAGGCCTTATGGGCTCAACATCAATAAATTAGATACAAGGCCCTATGGGCTCAATTATGCAAATCTCTCACTATCAATCAACTGGAGGAAGTTTACTAGCTTTACCTCAACGACCAAAAATACCATTGACGGTTTCTATAAGCATTAACTAAAGTTGTACAAAATCTTTTCAAGTTGGAAAAAAAATGTTTCCAAAGATACTTTTCTCAATTTGTTTGTAAAAGTTGACAAAGCTAGCATTCTCAATAAAATATATTATTGAGTCACAAACATGTGACAAGTATAACAAGTTATTTTGGTCAAATATTTAGATTTACCAATTTAAAAAGGCGATCATATAGATGATAGCATACAAAGAAAATAGTCATTCAACAAACAATCAATAGTAACCAATATATCAACAAGCAATTTGAAGCATAAGTAGATAGTACATCATTAGAACTCCATTACCTAAGTTATTTCTCACTTAACATAGTCCTTAGGAATTCCTTTATTATAATAATGGAGTCACCTAAGGACATAATGAGACTTTAATGAGTATTTTGGAGAGCTATGTTACTAGAATAAATAATGTTCCTACTATGATTGCCTAGCTCTTGATTATGACCCATTCTTAATAATTTATTTTGTTCTTATTAAACATGGATCAAATTTTTTACAAAATTAGAGTTGTGCGAAAGTGTTGAAGCATACTCTTACATGGAGTTGGCTCTCTCTCTCTCTCTCTGTTCTTTTCTTTTTCCTTTTTTAAAACTAATTATTGTTACTAATTAGCTTTGGTTTCTTATTTAATCTACTACTTGACTTAAATTGCTAAAGGTACTTTAAGTTACAATATTATTTTATTTATTATTTTTTCTCTATAATTAATTTAAGGGAAGTTAATATTTTATCAATCAAAATAAGCAAGTGTACATGTACACGTATTTCTATCATATATTATTGCTATTACTATTATTGTCTCCTTTAAACAAATGCTACATCGATTGAATTTTTGTGTCTTGGAATAGTCATAACTTAGATGCGAAATTTATCTATTTCCTTTAGACATCCTTGCAACATATTCTAATATATGGAAAGCTCAATTTCTTAATGTCATATAGTTTAAACATATAATATATTCAACTTTTGTTAAACATATCATTATACAACTCGACGTTCACATAAGGATTAACATACTTTAGTAAAATATCTTCCTACGGTACTTTAATTAAACATTCTTGCAATATACTAACTTCATTGGTTAACTTTAAGCTATTGACTAAGGTCTTTGTATTGTGAATACAATTTTTCTCTCCTTATGCTAAATATTGGTTCCGATAAGGGCTAACTCTTAGATCCTTATATTTCCATTATGTAATGAATTAGGTTTTATAAATTTTTATTTATTTATTTATTAATATTATTCTTCATTACACTTATTTGTTAAGTCACATGAAAACATGCATGAATCTAGGAAAATGTGTTTCTATCAATAATGTGGGTTTCAAATATCTAACCATCCTTGTAAATATTATTTGACACTTTAATACTTATATATAGGTAATTATATAATGTATATTAAAAAACATGCACTACTGATGTTATTATTTTACGTTTACATATGTAAGACCCTAGTTGCATAAACGAGTTAGGGCGTTCGTAATGATTTAGAGTTTCTAAGCAATTTTGTCCACATTAAGTCGAATTCTAATATAAGGTTACAAAAGTTAGACAAAGAGTTTTAGTATGATCAATTTCTCAAGATAAAGTATATACAATATTTAATATCAATAAAACTTACTTTTACCAGATAACATTTTAGCCCCTAAAACGTAATAAGCTATTAGAGATAAATTATTTGAATTATAAAAATATTATTTAGAAAAATAACATGTATTGTGATTATATAGTCATATAATATATATGTTATATACTTGATATGCAAATATTTTATTATATATGTTAAATAATTACTAATAATTATATTTAATCAATAAAAATATTGTAGCAAAATATCAATACACCTATAAATATCTAGAACCCAGCGTTATACTCTTAAAAATTAATAGGGCACTTAGGTTATGAGTTAGCAAAGGGAAAAAAACCTAGAACCTATTAGAATATTAAGGAAAAGGGCAAATTGACACTTATATTTCACTTTTCCTTTTCTAACCAACTTAATGAGTATATCAAGAGAGTGAGGGACTATTCTACACTATTTTATTAGATCAAACACAAAAATTCTCATAAGCAAACCAAGAATATAAATTAAAAAAATTATAAAAAATAGAGGAATTATATGTGAATTTATGGTTCATATAGCAATTGAAAACCTAACAATCTAGGCTTTGGGACATAAGGAACTAAAGGCATAAGGAGTTAGGTTGAGATACCTTGGTGGCCAAAGGATGGCTAGACAGTTGTGTGCTAGTGAGTTGAATTTTTATATTCGACCTTGTTTTATTTTCTAAAAATAGCAAATTAGCATAGAAAATTATGAAATTTGGTTTTCTTAGGATATTTTATATGTACTTTCATTTTTAATTTTATTTTGTTGAAATAACATTGATTTAGGGTACTTACTTAAGAACGTACCTTATTCCAACAAATTTTCATATAATTTTTCAAAATTTTAAATGATATGGGTTAAAATATTTTATTAGCACTCCTACAATATATATTAAATTGTAGTAACAAGAATTTTTAAAAAATATTATGTTTACTATTTATTTTGAATTTTTTAGTATTTACTAACAACTTTGTTGATTTTGTTAAATTAAAGGATTTTAAAGTAATTTGCGTACATAACCAACTTGATACGATTTCTGGAACTTAGTGTTATTAAAATATATGTTATACTCTAATGTTGATGAAAAGTATAATTATCTATCTATTTTTAGCTATTTATTGATAAAATAGAGCTAAATAATGTAATATGGAATATATTGTATAATACAATATATTAGGGTTTTACCATATTAGAATATAATCACTATTACTTTTTGAAGTATAATACACATTTCATGATTTTGAAGGAGTAAAAATACTAACTATTACATATTTTTTTGTTATTTGTACAATTTTTGCCCAATATGAAAATAAAGGGTAAATTGGTAAATTTGTTATGTAATATGGGGGAGTTCTGGTTGTTGTAGTATTTGAAGTAAGCTATATTGATCTTAGGTGGTTTATTTGAAAAGTAGGAATAGTACAAGTAAACATGATATTTTGGGTGAATCAGAATTTGAATCAGGAACCAATACACTTAAGTGTTTCATGTAAGTTGAGCTTAGACAATTGAGTTAGGTGTAATATTGGAGATTTTAGCTGATAAACTGTAGATATAATCTAACTAATATCTAATTAGGAATTTGAAAGTTAGGTCAAATCAAAGAGTAATTCAGAAGCTAAGTTAGAAGTTAAATCAAAAGTGAAATCAGAGACTAAGTTAGAAACAGCTTAAAATGAACTAACAACTAATAAGCAAATATTTAGCTAAAATATAAAAATGCATGACCTATAATTGACCTTAGATTACTTACTCTTGCTAGGTGAATTCGTAGGGGAGGAAGCTCGTGCAAACGAGTAAGTTGGAAATGTACTACTAGCTAAGTAAGTGGATTTATGTGTATAGGAAGTAAATTTAGGTCTACTTAGTAAAGAGTGCGTATTCTTGTATATGATTATGGTAATTGTTTAAATGTTGTTTGGATTTGTTGTGTAAGGAACTTGGTGATGTTGTACTTTACATATCTAATGTCGAAAATGAGTTACGAGATGTATTCTAAATTTGGTTATGAGAAAAAACTTAAGGAGTTTTATGCCACATGTAATGTGTATTCAAATCAAAGATAAATTCAAAAACTAAAATAGAGGCAAGATGAAACTTGATGGGCTTTATTGTTATACTTGGTGTTTATTAAGGATTGGCTGATGTATTCATGGCATAGTACGAAAAGGACCTATGAGTCAGTTTTCTGAAAGTTATGAATTTGTTAGGATAAGTTCATAAAGTCAGATTTGTGAGAATAGTTTTGCATTAACAAAGATTGAAACCACGCTTCGTGGTTTTGCTAGGCTGAAATATTTGCTATGTTCCCTAATATACTCTCCAAATGCTTGGACTTGAAGTCGACCAAATTTTAATGAGTCACTAAGTTGGCTAGGATATTAGTATTAATGTATATCATGTGCATTAGCATGACATATGATCTCCATTGTCTTATTAGTTGTTTGGGTATTAACTTAATAGAATACTTGTATGCCTATGCTATATGCTTTATTGTATTGTTGCTTGTTATCTACTCTTACTTAACTCAATAGTAGCTAAGAGGATAAGTTTCTCTTATCCTCAAGTTAACAAATAGATTTAAGGGGTGTCACTAGCATTAAGGCAGACTTTTGAGAGCATTAGTTAAAATTAGCTGTTTTATAAAAGTGCAAGTCTTGTAGGACAAGTATAATGGAAACTTGGAAGTTTAGTTATAAAGACAAAGTTATAATTTTTGAAGTTTTTGAAACTTGTAAATATTGTACATCTTTGTAACCAAAAAAAAAAAAAAAAAAGAAAGAAAGAAAGAAAAGGGCTACAACTAAAATCCTATTCAAGCATGCAATATACAGCAATGTGAACTTTTGCTAAAATTGTGTCTATTTATAGAAGGTTCACTTGTGTGATTGTACATCTTGTGCTATGCTAGGATATAGCAATATATATGTGTGTTTTTACATTTACGCACAACTTGTTTTCCGTTCAGATATATATATATATATATATACACACATACACATACATATACATAAATATGTATCTTCCTTTGAGAAATTTTATGGTTCGAATTTTAATATAAAAATTATATATATATATATATATATACACATACCTAAGTACGTGTATTTGTTTTAGAAATTAAAATACATGTGCTTGTTTAATATACAACATGTACGCATATGTTTTTCAATGCACATAGTAGGTTTTGCAATTTTAATATATAGATAATTGGAATTCTAATATAAATATTATAAACTTCATAAATTTTTAGACAAGATTATTCTTTGAGTCAATAAGGCCAAATAAATTTAAAATTGGATTAATTA
Organism: Lumnitzera littorea; assembly: GCA_024138015.1. Lineage (NCBI taxonomy): Eukaryota > Viridiplantae > Streptophyta > Magnoliopsida > Myrtales > Combretaceae > Lumnitzera > Lumnitzera littorea. The sequence goes on along the minus strand of JAMXBB010000001.1, from coordinate 66,345,365 downwards.
TCATTTTGAACTTAAGACGAACAAGAAAAACCTTAATACATTAATTAGAACCTTAATCACATATACGATTAAATATTTAAGATGGAACTCGAATTGGATAGAAACCCTAAACTTATATAAAAAAAGAAAATTTATCCTAACTATAGTAAAATCCTAATCTAGTATAATTGCTACTAGATCTACATAATTGCGTAAAATCGCTAATAAATAATTAGAGATAATTTTAAATAATAATAATAAATAAAAATTGCTAATATCTGAATAAGTAAATTAATAAATTACAAATAATGACCTACAACATGCTAAGTGGCGCTACACGTATGTATGTATATGTGTTTTATTTCTTTTCTTCTTACTTTATAATAATATTATTATATTGACATATTATTAGTAGTAGGAGTAGTAGCAGCAGCAACAGTACATAGTATTGTATATATACCTTAATTTATTATCCTAACTAAATATACTTTACCCAATCCCATTATCAAAACTAATACCCTAACCAAATCTATTAATTTATCTACCCTATGTTAAGACAACAAAAAAAAAAAAAGAAAACAAATAGAATAGCCACTTTTGGCTACCTACATGTCCCAATACACTCTAATATCCTAATCTTTCTCAAGTACATATCTTATCTCTATCTCTTGTCATTTCGTTTCCCCTAAAGTTTTCTTTTCTTTTTGAAAAGTCAACCCCCTTCTTCTTCGTTCCCACACATCATTGTCTTCCTCACATCCCCTTTTCCTTTTCATTTTACTTCAAAAAACAAAAACGTACACAACACTCCTCAATCGTCCCATTCTAATTCCAAGCTTTAAGCTAGGGATAAGAAAGCTGCATTTTCTAAGAGCTTTAAGATAAAGAGTAACATAAATCCTATGTTATTTTATGTTGTATTTGTTTCTTCTTATAATACATTATTTTTGTGTATTTTTTTTCCTTTTTTTTTTTTGGTCTTTGTACGTATTCTTTTGATATTTTTATGTAATAGGAGAAGCTAATAAGAATTACATGTACATGTATTTAGTTTCTCAGGTACAAACAAAGCAAAAACCATATTTTGTATGGGAAGTACAATGGTTTTCTTATTATTTGTATATTTCTAGAATTATTTTTTTTCTTATATATATATATATATATATATATGTCTATGTACACTAAACTACATGTATTTATGAGTGTACACATTTTACGAAACATAGTATATGGAAATGTGTATGCAACATAAATATACATGCCTAAACATATACGTATATATTTATTCATTTATTTTTTTTAGACTTAGGAAGCATACATATATATATGTATACATAGACATATACATATGTATTTTTCTATTTTTCTATAGTTTGACTACTTTACACATAATATAACTATTTATCTATAAACTTCAAAATATACCTATATGTGCATATATATATATATATGTATAGACACCTATATTTTGGAGATATATGTATACGTATATTATAGTTGCTTATTTTATTTTCTAGTTAAAAGAAAATAAAAATATATATATTAAATATTTTAGTGTATTTTAAAACTAGCAAATATACTAGTATTATTATATATATATATACATACATATACTCTTGAAAATACAAATATATATATGCATGTATGTATAAAAATATAATAAGTGGCCTACATTAGTATTTTTATTTTACCTTATTTTTTAATATTTTTTGGACATTTAATTATTATATATATTTATCATGGGTAAAGGCCCATATCAAATCTAACCATAAAGAAGTATGATACACAAAAATTCCACATAATTAAAATAGAGTAAAAAATACACAAACAAGTTGGGCCTTACTTGTAGAATTGAAGAACTTACGAAAATGGGTATAAGCACCCAATTTTTGCCCTCTTTATTTTTATTTTATTTCCTCAATAGGTCCTAAATTAGGAAAAATACAAAAAATAAGAAATTAAAGAAAACCTCAAAAAATAAAGAAATTAAGAAAAAATAAGAATCTTAAAATAAGAAAAAGCACAAAAAATAAGAAATTTAGAAAAATATATAAAAAAATAGGAAATCTACAGAGAAGAATACAAAAAAAGAAGAAATTTAGAAAATAAAGTTTGAAAACAGTTAGAAAATTGAAAAATTAGAAAAGAATAGAAAAATTAAAAAAAAAAAGATTTTAGGGAATAACAATTTAGTAGGGTAGATTTTTAAATAAGTTTAGAGGTCTCGGGTTCGAATCTTGGAAGGAGCATACAATGTTTTTTCACTTTTTTTTTTCACATTAGGTACTACCACGTGTTAAGATCTCATTGTGCCACATGTCTTGACATATAGCAGTATTGAGTTAGACGACTTATGTTGATGTGACGCTAGATAGCATGCTACGTTAGCTGCCACATGGCATGCCACATTAGCTGCCACGTATCACTATTAACACTTAGCATGCTGTGATTGGTTGGCATGGCTGATGTAGTGCCACCTTAGCGCTACGTTAGCTGATCTTCTCTCTCTTTCCTTGTCTTTCGCCTCTCTTTCCCCTGATTTCCTCTAGTTTCCCCAGTTTTTCCTACATTTTCCTTCTCAAACAATGCACTTTATGGGCATATTTGATCCTTTTTTCATTATAGTTTCATCAAATTAGTGATGAGATTACAAAGCATACATAGCCTATTGTGAATTAGTATGAAAAATGCATCCAAATTCATACATTAACACAATCAAACTGACTCTAAAAATAAAAAAAAAAAATTGAAATTTTGACCATTTGCATTTTATTCCAATTCGAGCTTTCCATGCGTCTAGGTTAATTATGAGTATAAAATGGATGTTAGGAGAGCTCATTGGACATCGACAACCACCTATGAACACTTATGAGCTCTCTCTCTCTTCTTTCTCTTGTTTTCTCTCTTTAACTCTCCATCAAACCCTCTCTCTTTCTTCGAATTTCTCTCTCTAGCCACTATCCACTAAGCCCACCAATATAGCGAAGCTCCCCTAAGCTTGGGCATCCAAACCTAACTACCCTTATCCCTAGCCATGCTCCCTAATGATGCCACAAAACCACCAAGGTCTAAACCTTAACTACTGCAACCACCCCCTCTAGAACCACCACCACCACTACTCCTTACTCTAAACTAACCCTACAGCCAAACTCCTTACACCTCGAAACACTACCCCATACTCCTCTCTTGTACCTAGCAACCTTAAAATGACAAGACCCAAACACCATCTTTAGCCACCACTTCAAACCACCCTCTAAACCATCCCTAAACACAAAGGTAACTTCTCTACCCCTACTATCTCCAATAAAATACACATTAAACCACCTTCACCCACAAAAAATTCCCTTAAATGGCCTTAAATCACACCACCTTGCTGCTGCCATTGGAGAGCTTAGAGACAACTTAGCCCGACTTAACTATCCAAGCTGAATTCATAATCGACTTAAGATTTGACTCGTGAGCCATGCCTGATCTAACTTACATTCCCTTTTTGGCTTGAGCCTTGTTTTTATTTTGATTTTGTATTTTCTTTATTTGTTTATTATTTTATCTATGTAAATGTAAATTGTGAAGTAAAAAAAAAAAAGTAAAAAGAAGAAAAGAAGAGAAAGAATAATAATAACAAGAAAAGAAAAGAAACACAAGAAAATAGTTTATTTATTTATTTATTTTAATAGAAATAAAAAGAAAAATAAATAAGTAAATAGAAAGAATAAATATATTTTTTTTTTCAGTTAGAATATCGATTTTTTAAAAATAAAAATAAACGGATCCTTTTTCAAATTAGAACATTTTAGAATTTTTCAAAATAAATAAATAAAGAGTCCTAATTTAGGACCCTTTTTTATAGAAATTTTTCTTAAGTAAACCAAATTGAACCTAAAAATGTAAATTTGGCATGTTTTCAAAATTAAAATCAACTTAATCCGCTAAAGTTTTCATAAAAAAACTACGTACGTCTAATCTTAAATGGAAGGTATGTAGGTACCTATGGGGCGATGATAAAAATAAAAAAAATTTGATTTTCTACTTTCTTAGATTACTTCAATTTATCGAATTAGAGTAACTAATAAACCGAGTTTAGCCTTCCAAAATTAAAGGTGATTTTTAAGTTTAATTTTAAATTTGGAAAGTTAATGATACTAGTAAGGGTTTAAAAATCATAATCCCGGATCCAAATTCTTTGTTTTAAAACCATTTTACAAAATCAACTTTTATCGAAAAATTAGTGGCTAAGTTATAACCAATCTACTCAATTGGTTATAACTCAACTCTTTTTCCTAACCTTGATCGGGTAGTGACTCTAAAACATTTTCAAGTTAAGAATCGGTTTTTTTTTAAACCTTAATTGAGGGTTGATATTAAATAGATAGGATTTAATACTGATCAGTTGAAAGAAAATTATTGTTTAAAAAAACCGGGAGGTGAAAAACTAGGCTCGACAACTTGGTGACTCTATTGGAGAAGTTAAGAGGGTTAATCGTTCAACTTTCCAAAATTAAAATTAATCTCTAAAAATCACCTTATTACAATTTATTTATTTATTCGTTCTTTATTTGTATCATAGCTGTACTAACGTCTTTGCAGGTTTAATCTTATTCAATTGTTTTAAGTAGGGGAATTTACTTATCATACCATGAATGCGTGATTGATACAGTCAAACTTAGGTTGTCATAGGACCTTAGGATAGGAAGCCATTGTATAAGTTTCGGGCGTAGTAGGGCAACCATCGTTCGAGGTCGATTAGGCTACCCCAATTAAACTTCAATGTAACTACGGAACCGTTTTTTTAGAAATGTGTGAAGTCATAAAGTTAAAGGACCTCTAGAACACACCCTTCTTGCATACATTCTTCAAGGTTTTAGGGCAGCATTGTTATAAAAGAGAAAAAGAAAAGACAAACAGAAAGCTTCTTTTCCTGTATTTTCCTAAAATTTACTCTTAGCTTCTATTTATCTATTAGTACTATTATCTTGCATATCACATACATTGGGATATGGGGTGTCATTTGTTGCATCAAAGATGTAGGGTAGATGCAGTCAAACCTAAGCTGTCTTCAAACCCTAAAAAAGGGGCCATTGTGTAGGCTTCGGGTACTGTGGTGTAACTGCTGCTCGGGGTTAATCAGGCCACCTTACTTAAGCTCAATGTAACCAATGAAAGTATTCTTTAACAAGTGAGGTCACAAAACTTAAGGACCTTTTCAAGACCTACCCTAATTGCATATACTCCCCTTTAAGCTTGAGTTAATACAATGCCCTTAAGAAATTGCAACCCTACTAATCATTTAAGAGTGCTAATGCAATCAAGTTTATGAAAATAATAATAGGTTTGCAACTTAAGAGAGTAATGTGTTAACCAAAACAATCTCAATACTTGCATATTTCCATGTGCTTTCTCTTTCTACATTGATAATTGATTGTTGTCCATGAATTATGTAGACCTAAGATGGTGGGTAACCAACAAAAGAATAATCAAAGACTACCAAATGCCCTAGGAATACATGAGCAGCTGCTATAAGCTGAAGCTACTTACAGGAAGCAAAGGGCTAGATGTGTTGAGGCCTCCAATAGGGCCTTGTTAGCTTAAGTTGGAAAATGCGAGAGGACCATGAATTGGGCTTTAGAAATGCTGGACAAGATTAAAGCCCAACTGCGAGAGTTAGATTAAAAACTTTAGTTTTAGTTAAAGGACTTTGAATAAATTTTGAGTTTCATTAAGAGTAATTGTTAGATTCCCTTTTGTTTTGTTCCCTATACTTTGATCTTTCCAAAATAAAATTTTTTAGTCTATCATTCTTCGCTTTTTCCTTCTTCATAGATAATCCCTCCTACTTAAGGAAGTGCAATTAAGAAAAAAAAACGAAAACAAAAAAAATTTATCATCTTTATTTGGATTTTCTTTTAGGGTTTCTAAAAGCTTCATCTTTTTCTCTCACTAAAAAAAAAAAAAAATAGAAAAGTTGCTAACGGGTAAAGAATTCTTCCAACTAGGTTCATATGGTTGATAACAAGCTTGCCTCCTTGGAAAGGATGATGCATCAAATGGCCTAACAATGGCATGTTTTGTTCCTAATGGTCACTACTCTCTAAATATCCTAAGATTTAAGCATAAAAAGGAGACTTTCGAATTTAGAAGAAAAGATAGCTACGCTACAAAAGAACATTATAGATCTAGAAATGGCAATGGGCCCCATACTTAGAAGATTTCAACACCCAATGTTCAGTACTGATCAAATGTCAGTAAGCTCAAGTAATGAAGGAGGCCCAACAAGAAAAAAGCTAAAGAGGAATGGGAAAAGACAACCACAAGGGACTCAGAGGAGACAATTCACCTGATTGGAGATCTCAATTACCCAAATCTTTCATCATTTGAATGTAGCAAGGATTATAGCTTGGGAAGCCCCTAATCCGAATTACAAACTACGCAGCTTTGACCTAAAAACACGATGCAACTATCATATGGTTCAGAAGGGTTACTGTACTAAAAAATGTTAGAGATTAAAGAATAAGATTCAAGACCTGATTGATGCAAGAGTCATTGAACCAAAGTTACAACAAGTCGGTCCTTCTTCAAGTCATGGGGATAGTTCACCTAAGTCACCTAAAGCTCCTATTCTTAAGAGCTTACCAATGTCTTCTAATAAGCTTATAGGTTGTTTCAAGTAATTGGATGCTTGTTAAGATAAGGGAAAAGAAAGTTATTTTCAATAGTCTGTAACAACTGGAACAATACAATTGCCTTTCCAATTGAATGATTACAAAGTTATTGGAGCAAATAAATTCTCCTTAAAAAATTAGTAACTCACTTTTAAAAGGTTTATAATGAAAAGAGGCAAACTATTTTCCATACATTAACTTGAAATACTTTGAGAGTTGAGTGACACAATGGTGAGGATACTTTGGACTCATTCCTTAAAGGAGGTCCACTTTAGATGTGATATGTAGATTAAAATGATGTTAGGCACTCATTTTTCAAATATTAAACACAACCATCTCTTGTTCATCCCGTTACACCCATTTGAAGAATTTTCAAATTTAATCTATATCAAAAACTACCCCACAATGGGGCAATTTAGAGGTTAAGGTCATTGATAAGATGAGAGGGATTAAAATTGGTTTGTACTTTCTTTAGTAACATTAAATTCAAAAGAAAATTTTATTTTTGATTAGTTTTTGAAATAAGGAAGAGCCACATCCTTTTTAAACACCTCGAGCTTTTACTTACCTCACTTGAGCCCATACAATAGAAATCCATGGATTTAGACCTTGAATCGCTTAAGAGGTAAAAACTTAGCAATAGAGACTTGAGGCTAAAAGAAAAAGAAAGAACAACAAAAAGAATAGTGGGGCAAAGTAATAACAAAATATAAAAGAAAATGATGAGGAAAAGAGGTTGGAAAATTAGGCTTAAGTGTAAGTTAAGAGCTAAGTGAAAGCCATATCATATCCTAGTAGGGGTAGTCAAATCAAAAGTCAAAGCCTAAATAGCCTTAAAGACACAAAGCTCTAAATTACAGTCTAAGCTTAAAAACCCAAAATTTTTACATCTACTTTGAAGCCTCTCTTACACTTGGTCTATATTTCCCTTATAGAATAAAAGCTCTTTCAATCCTGAAAGGTAATCTATCCATAATAAAATTTGTTTTTGAAACTAAGGCAAGTATATTTCTAATTGTTCTTAAGGTTCTCAACTTGTACACCTGCGATTGATATTTATTTCAAAATAGGCTTCTTCGTTAGTTCCTTTTGAAACCCTTAGACCAAAAGCCTAAATTCATAATGTTAAACCAAAAAAGACCTAATGGATTGAACAAGATGTATCACCTGCAAAATGGACTATAATTTTAAGATTGTAGTCAAGAGTGTAATCTAGACCAAGAGTTTGCAAGGAAGTCCTCTTCGATGAAACTAGTCATGAGTTACCTTTTTTAAGGTCGTTTGAAATCACAAAGCCCCACTAGATAGGTGGTCATCCAAGCTAAGGGGAACATAAGAGGCATTATGTGATTATTAAGGAAGGGTTCTTTACCTCTTAGTAAGCTAAAAAAAGAAAAAGAAAAAAAAAAGAAAAAAGAAAGAAAAAGAGAAGAAAAGAAAAAAGGGGGTAATGAAAAAGAATAGAAAAGAGAGAGATAGTATCTTTATTTCAAGTCCTTGTCGGCCTATATGGCCAAGTTTTCAATCCATTTCAAAAAGTCAACTATAATAGTCAGCGTCATTCTCGTTCTTCCTAAGGAAATCATTCCTAATATAAATGGTTTTGACCAAAGTGTTCATCTATAAATATTTTCCTCAAATCAGGTAGTGTTTTATGTAAGTCTAATCTTAGCTAGCTCTTAAAAGGGCAATCCTACCTTTTATCCATTTAACCCTCTTCAAGGTCTTTTAGCAAACCCATAGGGTGCTTCTATTCCTTAATTACCTTTAGCATACCCATAAGGCCCTACAATTCACCAAGTTCTTTTAATAAGTCCATAGGGCACTTCTCTTCATCAATCCTTTTAAGCCAGCCCATAAGGCACTCACCTTCTGCATTTAATGTTTAGCCAGCATTTGAAGATGCGACCTTAACTTAGTGTCTTTCCAAAGTTCTTTTAACCAACCCATAAGGCATTTTTGTTCATTAAGTTCTCTCAAGCAAGCCTATAAGGCATTTTTGTTCACCCAGTTTCTCTTAAGCAAACCTATAAGGCACTTCCCTTCATCATTTTCTTCTTAGCAAGCTTATAGGGCACTCTCCTTCACTAGTTTTCTCTTAATAAGCCATAGGGCATTTCATTAAGTATAGCTTAGGCCTAGGTCAGTGAGCATAGTGAGGTATAACGAGGTCCTTTAGATCGATCCTAGATTAGGGTTGCTAGCCCCTAAGAGACACACGTGCCTAAGTTAGTAATCTTAGTGAGGCATGATCGAGTTTTAGATCGATCTCAGTTTAAGGTTGTTAGTCCCTAAGAGATGCTCCCACTTAGGTTAGTGAGCCTAGTAAGGTACAATTAGTTTTTAGATTGATCCAAGTTTAGGGTTGCTAGTCCTCGAGAGATGCTCCTACTAAGGTTAGTAAGCCAAGTAAGGCATGACTAAGTCCTTTAGATCAATCCCAAATTAGGGTTGCTAGTCTCTAAGAGACATTCCCATCTAGGTTAGTAAGCCTAGTGAGGTATGACCAGGTTTTAGATCAATCCCAGTTTAGGATTGCTAGTTCCTAAGAGACGTTCTAGCCTAGGTTAGTGATCCTAGTAAGGAACAACTAGGCTTTAGATCGATCCCAATTTAGGGTTAATATTCTCCGAGAGACGCTCTCATCTAAGTTGGTGAGCTTAGTGAGGCACAACCAAGCTTTAGATCAATCCTAGTTTAGAGTTGCTAGTCCCCGAGAGACACTCCTACCTAGGTTAGTGAGCCTAGTGAGGTACGATTAGGTTTTAGATCGATCTTAATTTAGGAGTGCTAGTCCCCGAGAGACGCTTTCACTTAGGTTAGTGAGCCTAGTGAGCCACAACTAGGTTTTAGATCGATCTAAGTTTAGGGTTGTTAGTCCCTAAAAAATGCTCCCACCAAGGTTGGTGAACCTAGTAAGGCATGACCAGGTTTTAGATCAATCTTAGTTTAGGGTTGCTAGTCTTTAAAAGACGCTCCTGCCTATGTTAGTAAGCCTAGTAAGGCATGATTGGGTTTTAGATCGATCCTAGTTTAGGGTTTCTAGTCCCCGAAAGACGGTCCCACCTAAGTTAGTGAGCCACGACTAAGTTTTAGATCAATCTCAGTTTAGGGTTGTTAGTCCCTAAGAGACGCTCTTGCTTAGGTTAGTAAGCTTGGTGAGGCATGACTAGGTTCTCTAATTCAATTCTAGAATAGGGTTGTTTATCCCTTACAAACACTCCTACCTAGGTTAGTAAGCCTATATAGGCATGACCACTTTTCATTTCTTCACCCAAATCCCTAATAAATTGATTTTAAGATAGCTAATTAGTTGTTTGAAAGTTATCCTAAGGTAAAAATAGTTTCTCTCTGTCTTTATAGCAAAGTTTTATTCAAACTTCGCCATAAAAAAGGGCAGTTATAGGCACCTAATTTTTGCCTCCCTTTATTCTTATTTTATTTTATTTCCTCAATAGGTCCTAAATTAGGAAAAACATAAAAAATATGAATTAAAGATCACCTAAAAATAAAGAAATTTAGAAAAAAATAAAAATCTTAGAATAAGAAAAGGTATAAAAGATAAGAAATTTGGAAAAATATCAAAAAATAGGAAATTTAGAAAGAAGCACAAAAAAAGAAGAAATTTAGAAAATAAAATTTCAAAATAGTTAGAAAATTGAAAAATTATAAAAAAATAGAAAAATTAAAAAAAAAAAAGATTTTAGGGAATAACAATTTAATAGGATAAATTTTTAAATAAGTTTAGAAGTTGGGTCGTTGGCCTAAACTTAGATTTGAATTTAGTCTAGATTAACTTGGTTCATATATGCAATTTAATTGCACATATAGATAAGGCATAGGCCAACAACCTAATGGACAAACACATGGACATTAGCATTGGGTTCAGTTAGAGGTCTTGGGTTCAAATCATGGAGTGAGCATACAAAGTTTTTTTCATTTTTTTTTTCACCTTTCTTTACATCAGGAACTATCATGTGTCAGGATCTTATTGTACCACATGTCTTAACATGTAATAGCATCAAGTTGGACGACCATGTTCACGTAGCGCTACGTGGTATGCCATGTATCACTATTGACACATAGTAGGGCACACTGTGATTGGTTGGCATGGTTAAGGTGGCATTGCCTCTTTCCCCTGATTTCCTCCAGTTTCCCCAGTTTTCCCCACCTAAATAATGCACTTTATAGGCAGATTTTATCCCTTTTTCATTGCAATTTCATCAAATTAGTGAAGAAATCGTAAAGCACGCATGGCTTACTATAAATTGGTACTAAAAACACATCTAAATTCATACATTAACATAGTCAAACCAAGCTCTAAAAATTGAAAAAGAAGTTGAAATTTCAGCCATTCGCATCTAACTTTGGTTCGAGCTTTCCATGTGTTTGGGTTAATTACGAGTATAAAATTGGTGTTGAGGAAGCGCATTGAACATCAACAACTACCCACGAACACTTACAAGCTCTCTCTCCCTTCTTTCTCTTGTTTTCTCTCTCTAACTCTCCACTAAACCCTCTCTTTCTCTTCGAATGTCTCTCTCTAGCCAATCTCGACCAAGCCTACCACCACAACCAAGATCCCTTAAGCTTGGGCATCCAAACCTCACCACCCTTGTCCCTAGTCGTATTCCTTAGCAACATTGCTAAACCATCAAGGTCCAAACCTTAACCACCGCAACCATCCCCTCTCGAACCACTACCACCACTACTCCTTACTCCAAACTGACCTTACAACCAAACTCCCTACACCTTGAAACACCACACTATACTCCTCTCTTGCACCCAGTAACCCCAAAATGCCAAGACCCGAACACCACCATTGGCCACCACTTTGAACCACCCTCCAAACTACCCCCAAACACCAAGGTGACTTGTCTACCCCCACTATCTCCAATAAAATACACACTAAGCTACCCTCACCCAAAAAAAATTCCTCCTGAATCGCACCACCTTACTACTACCATTGGAGAGCTTGGAGATAACTTGACTAGACCCGACTATCCAACCCGAATCTAACAGTCGACATGACTTAGATCAGCAATTGACTTGAGATTTGACCCGCGAACCATATTCGACCTAACCCGCATTCCCTTTTTAGTCCGAGCCTTGTTTTTATTTTGATTTTGTATTTATTTTATTTTTATTTGTCTATTATTTTATCCATGTCAATGTAAATTATAATGTAAAATGAAAAAAGAAAAAAGGAAAAAGAAGAAAAGAGGAAAAAAAATAATAATAACATGAAAGAAAAAGAAAGACAAGAAAATAATTTATTTATTTATTTATTTTAATAGAAATAAAAATAAAAATAAATAAGTAAATAGAAAGAATAAAGATTATTATTTCTTTTTATCACCAAAAAAATCAATTTTTTGAAAATAAAAATAAACGGATCCTTTTTCAAATTAAGACATTTTAGAATTTTTTTTTTTTAAAAAAGAGTCCCAATTATTGAACCTAAAAATGTAATATTGGTATGTTTTTGAAATTAAAATCAACTTAACTGGCTAAAGATTTCATGAAAGAATTACGTATGTTTAATCCTGAATAGCAGGTATGTAGGTATCTATAGGGCGAAGATAAAAATAAAAAAAAATGTAATTTTCCTTTTTCTTAGATTACGTCAATTTATTTAATTAGAGTAACTAATAAACTAAGTTCTACCTTCTAAAATTAAAAAGTGATTTTTAAGTTTAATTTTAAATTTGGAAAGTTAATGGTACTCGTAAGGGTTTAAAAATCATAACCCCCAGATCTAGATCTCTTGTTTTAAAACCATTTTACAAAATCGGTTTTTATTAGAAGACCAGTGGTTAAGTTATAACCAATCCACCCAATTAGTTATAACTCAACTCTTTTTCCCGACCTTGGTCGGATGGCAACTCCAAAACGTTTTCAAGTTAAGAATTAGTTTTCTTTAAACCTTAGTTAAGGGTTGGTATTAAATGAGTTAGGTTTAATACTGATTGGTTTAGAGAAAATTAATTTTTAAAAAAACCGAGAGGTTATAAACCAGGCTTGGCAACAAGCCATTTTAGGCCAATAACTAAAATCATGAGCAAAAAAAAAAAATGTAGAAAATATAAAAATTTAGAAATTATTTAGGCCCATAATAAAATTTAGGTAAAGCCTAAATTAATAAAAACCACTAAAGGAAGCCCATAAAGATAATTAAAAAGCAATTATGTCCAAAATAGAGAAATTCATAATACCCTAGACCTACAATAGGAAATACGAGTCCCAACATCCAAAAAGGGATCTATCTACATGAAAGTAAATATGAAAATGATAAAGATTGACTATAAGATCATGAAAATCGGATTTAAAATGAAAAAGTTATATGTGATTAAAGAAAAAGCTCGAACCAAGAAATTTGTGTAAGATAAGTACAAAATTTAGGTAGCCACTTAAGTGAATATTTAGATAAAATAATTTCCTCACTTAGATACTTATTACCTTTATAAATTCCTTAATTATTAGGTAATCTCAAAGAAGATATCAACCTCCCCACCGACTATTACGATCCCAGACTATTACGATCCCTAACTATCATCATGGTCGAGTGAGTACTCCTAATAATCCTATACTTGTTTGTGATTATAGATCATGAGAATTCAATATGATTGATAAATTGATTGATGTGTAGGGATTAGGATCTACATATAACCGATATTGATTGTTTGCCACATGAAAATACTTTAAATTGTTATAACAAATTCATTGTTGCATTTTAAATAACTATAAGGAATTTGGTTGTTTATAATACTAGTTGGTTGCTTAATAATCGGACATAATTATACTTGGCTTTATTAATTAAATTAGATTGTGCATAAGCATGCATTGCATTGTAATTATTTTGACCGTCACATCACATGAAGATAGTGAGAAGCCATGTAGAGGTTGTTATAAATATATATGAAATTAAAGTGTTTAGTATCGTATACTTGTGCAACATGACCTTACCTTAACTCATAGGCCTACTAAGCATTAGAAGCATCAATTGTTTGGTTAAGGGTCAAGTCTAGAGGCCTCCATTTATGGGTGAGTGTGGACTACGGGAGCTTACTCACAACTATCCTAAAACTTGGTTTTTAAAGCTACAACTACATAATATTGTTTTCTTGTGATACGAAATGGGGAGTTTCGTAATTATGTAAGTTTAGGTATGGCACTTGGATCTAACTAGTGCCGTATATCCTTCAACCCTAACTTTAGAGGATGTTAAATTTGAGTAACATATTGTATTTAGTCAACTATATGCATTTGTATGACGTTATGCATGATCATTCATTTATATCCTTATAATTGACTGTTTGATAACTTGCTTGTCTGTATGATTGAGGGATATCTCATTAAGCTTGATAGCTTATACCCCTATAGGCTTTTATTATAGAAGGATCTTTTTACTGTTCTTGGTCAAGATATGCTCGAGGTTAGTTTAGGACTTTTGGGGAAAAGTGTGCTAAAGATGAGAGCTTAAGAGAATATGAATACGTAGTGGACTCTTAGTTAGCATTTTGATAGTTGCTTATATCTTGATATTCAATAGTCACGTAAGACTATTCTCCTTATTACTGTAGCTTGACTGCTATTGTTTTTAGGGACTTAGAGCCTTGTACTCCTTTTTATCCAGAATCTTGTATGAAAACATATAATATTGTATCTACTGTGACATGAGCTTTACCTATATGACACTTAGGTAATTGGTTCTGTAGTAGTCTTGTATCTTGTACAAAAGGATGTTGAGTGGCAAGTGAGCCAATCTACTATCTTTTGTACTATATATGGTGACCTGCCACTGCCAGGCCGTCCCTCAGGTCATGATAAGTAAATGTGGTATCAAAGCATTGTCACAAGTAAGATAAATAAAACTTAGCCTTAAATACTAAGACACCCTACTTATTGAGATCAAGAGGGGTAGAACTAGGATAAGCACTTAAACTTTAAGAATAAATTAATGAACTTTATACTAACATAATATTGAAAGTAATTATGTGCCTTATTGATTTAGTTGTTTGGTGTCACGTTGCTTACTTATTGGGTCATGTTCTATCTTTATGTTGGGGAAATGCTGTATGAGTATTGGTGCTGACTTTAGATTCTATGTAAGGACTTAACATTCGTAGGCGGGCTATGTACCTTGGATGATGTCTTTGTCACATATGGAGTTGGCCTTAGCATCTACTGGCAAGAATGGAGACATATTTTGGCCATTTACATACTAATAGTAATGCTGATGGATGTGGAGAAGATTTATATGTTGGAAAGAGAAGAGAATGCTGGACAGACACATGAGGTGGTTTTCTTAGTCTGTGCTAAGCCCTGGTTAAAGCCCCTTTCATTTGCCTACTAGTGATTAGTTAGTCATGTCATAGCCTTAGCCATAGATCGCCATGTTTCTCATGGTCAAATCTTTGCTTAGGATAATGCCTGGGCTATGGTTGATTTCTTGGCTTATATTGAGCACTAAATTGATCACCCTCAGGGGATTGAGATTGACAGGCCTAGACAAGGTATCAAGGCCGAGGGGTTAGATGTAATGTTAGATGTCTCTATCCTTAATGTTGATCCCATTCAAGAGTTACCCCTTACTGAAGACTTTGAGTATTACCAAGTTGATCCTGAACTTCCTCCTATAGTGTTGGTTAGAGGTAACCCCACTATTGACCTCATTATTTGCCTGGATCCTTTAGATTACTAGTTACTTCAGGAGTAGTTCTGATAGGCTACTAGTAAGGAGTTGGGTTGACACTCTAATGTTGGTTCCTCTCATTTTGTTTTGGGATTCAAACCTAGAGGTAACTCCGATGTGGGATTGTCTTCCCATCCTTAATAGATTCTATGGATGTTCACTTTTGTAGGTTACTTTTTGGAGATGTTATTGGGCACCAAAATGATTACACATGCTCCTTCTATTGTACATCCTAGGATCATGTACGATAACTTTGTACTTTAAGTGATATTCTTATAGTGAGGTTATGGTGTATTGGAGAGCTCCTTTTGTAGTGAGGACATATTCAATGTAGGAAGCTTTATTGTATTTTGAAACTCTGTATTTGGACTAAGGTTTGTATAGTTTTATAGATGACTTAATGTATTTAAAGTAGAGTTCCTTCGCTAGAAGTGACTACTAATTAGATGTAATCTAATTTTCTTGATAAGAAATGAAAGATTGCAGCCTTTTTTATTATTGTTGTTGCATGTGTTTAGTCTTATTTTCATTTTGTGCTTAAATTTTCCAAGTTTATTTAATTACAGCTTACTGTTTCTAACTTAGTGTTGGAAATGAATTCCTTAGTCGAAATAAGTGAAAAGGAAGACTCCTAGTTAATCAGGCCCCACCTACTTATTAGGGAGAACAAGGTGTGCTACAAGTTCGTACTGATGAAATTCTAATTGCAATTAACACATAAAATGAATTATTTAGAGCATAGTTAGCTTAAGAGCATACTCTACCTATTTAGGTTGTGCCTTCGATAGTAGTTGAAGAGCTTCCCATGCCATAACCATAACCATAACCACAACCACCCCCACCCCTACCCCTACTACATCTACCTCCTCCACCACTAATTGGCTTAGTAGTAGCCATGCCACCAACAAACCTCAATTGCAAATAGCAACATAGTATATTGCTAGAATTCATTTGCTATAATAAGTATTTTGAGGGTTTTGTGAGCTGGCCTGATGAGGTCGAAGATTGGTTGAATCAGGTGGAGAGATCATTTGAGGCATTTATGGTGCCACTACATCTTTGACTTCCTTATGGTACTTATATATTAAAGATGTGGGTATGTACTTAGTTAGAATCCAAGCAACAGAATCTGAGAGGCTCAATTATATGAGAAGTCTTTAAACATGAGTTTCTGGCATATTACTTTCCAAGAAGCTTAAGGGTGAAGTATAGTGAGGATTTCTTGGATGTTGTAAAAGGGATACGTACTATTAAGTAGTACGAAGTTAAGTTCAATAGATTGCTACAATTTGTACCTTTAGAGTATCAGACTAGTGATTGGTTGAAGATGTAGATCTTTTCTCGAAGATTTGATGCTAATATGAAAAGGATTCTATTAGAATTTTAGCCAAGGACTTTTGTTGATACGGTGGAAAAAGCAAAAGTGTTAGATAATGCAAAAAGATAAAGTGAAGAGACTAGTAATCACAAAATTAGTGTTTTTGGTAAGAAGCCTTATGAAGGATCAAGAGGTACTAGTAGTAATAAGGTAAGAAAGTTTCTAAGACAACAAAAGATACTTTAAAAGAAGACTACTGGCGGAGTATCCAAGTGTTGGAAATGCAAGGGAAATAATTACTTTACAGATTGTCCTCAATTGCAAGGTAAGTGCTTCTTTTGTGTTGAAGGCTCACACTAAGTGATTAATTTCCCTAAGAAGAGTATCACTGCCTATTTCATTTATAATAAGGCTGGGAACTTCTCTATTACTTGTCCATAATGCATAGCTACTACTTCTTAAGTTGCCAAGTTAATACTAGTCATTGGACATGCTGCCATTGGAAAAGCTACTGGAGGATCAGGTGTATAGTAAACACTGCTAGATGTACAATTTGGAGGGCGATTGGAATTATGAAGTCTATTTGAGTGAAGATCTAGAAGTGTATGAGGAAGCTAAGAATTTTGATGATATGGAGCTCATTGCAGGTATGTACCTTAACTTCTTCTTTGTTAAGTTGCTAAAAGTGGACTAAGTAGTGAAAGTTTTAATAAAGTGATAGTAAGCCAAGAATTACGAGTGTAGATTTATATTGTTAAAACATGAGAATAAGACTTACAATCATGATTTAGGGAACATCGATATAGATGGCCACTTTGTGTAGACCTTGTTTAATATGAGAGTTATGCATTCCTTTATAGTCCCTAAAGTGGTAAAGTGGGTAGGTTTGTCTACAATCGCCACTGAGTCTAGTTTCGAGGTGAAGACTGCTATAGGAAGTGTTATGGTCATGAGGGAATGGTGAAAGGATGTCCCTTGAGAATTTAGAACTTTGATAGTAAAGTAGATATGATTCTCCTTAAGGTAGGTAAGTATGATGCCATATTAGGAATGAATTGGATGACAGGTACTAAAGCTACTATTTGAAGCCTCCGAATGGACAAAAGTCGAGTTTAAGGGAGATTCTACCACAATGGGAGTACAAGAGTTAAGTACCTTAGAACTAATGATAGATGTCAGTTAGTTAAATGCTCTTGAAGTAGATACGGAAAAGTCGAACATAGAGGAAATTCAAGTAGTGAAAGAGTTTCCTAACATATTTCTCAATGAGTTGCTTCGGTTACCACCAAAAATGGAAATTAACTTTATCATTGATTTGGTACTAAGAACTGAATTGATCTCAAAAGCCCCATATAAAACGACTTCGATTGAGTTGAAAGAACTGAAGAAGCAATGTAAGAGCTACTAGACCAAGGGTTTATAAGACCAAGTGTATTACCTTAGGACGCACTAGTATTGTTTATCAAGAAAAAGGATGGATCACTTAAGTTTTGTATTGATTATTGAGATTTAAATAAGGTGACCATCAAGAACAAGCGTCTACTTTTACAGATCGATGATCTATTTGACTAGTAGCAAGGTGCAAGTGTCTTTTCCAAGATTGATTTAAGAATAGGCTATCACTCGTTAAGAACTAAGCCAAAAGATGTTTCGAAGATAGCTTTTCAAACATGGTATAGCTACTATAAATTCCTTGTGATGCCCTTTGGTCTAATGACTGCTCCTCCAGCATTTATGGACTTAATGATACACATACTTAGAACACTGCTAGATAAGTGTGAGATTGTGTATATTGATGATATTTTAATGTATTCTACTACACCTAAGTAGCTTGACAAACACTTAAGAATGGTGCTGCAGATGTTATTAGAGCACAAGTTTTATGAATTGTCTAAATGTGACTTCTGGTTGAAGGAAATATCCTTCCATGGACATGTTGTGTCAAGCAATGCATCTCTATTGACTTAGAAAAGATTAAGGCTATAGTAGATTAGAAAAAGGCTAGTAGTAGAAGTTTAAAATTTTCTTCGTTTGATTGGATACTACAAAAAGTTTGTCAAGGGTTTCTTAAGAATCGCAAAGCAACTCATTGAATTAACACAAAAGAATGTGAATTTCAAGTGGAGTGAAAAGTGAAAAAAGAGCTTTTAAGAGTTGAAAGATAGGTTAGTACCCACATCGATGCCTGTGATGCCAAATAATGATAAGTCCTTCATGATACATAGTGATGCCTCTAAAAATAGATTGGATTGTATGCTAATGTAATGCAGAAAAGTAATAGTGTATGCATCCAAACAATTGGGGCTACATAAGCAAAACTATCTGGTGCATGATCTTGAGCTTTTGGCTATAATATTCAGATTGAAGTTATGGCGACATTACCTTTCTTGATAGGGATGTGAGATCTATACTGACCATAAAAGCCTCAAGTACTTATTCATTTAAAAAGAATTAAACATAAGGCAAAGAAGGTGGCTTGAAATGATCAAGGAAAATGAATTAGGAATTAATTACTGTCCTAGCAGAGTGAATGCGATTGCCGATGCTTTAAGCAGAAAGAACTATGCTGAAGTTACTTCTCTCCTCACCGATTAGAAAGAGCTAAATAAAGAATTTGAAAGGTTGAATCTAGAATTTTCATGGCATGAAGCAAAAGCAAAGTTGTCAAATTTAGTGGTTAAATCGACCTTAATGGAAAGAATCTAAAAAGTACAGCAAAACGACCCTACCTTAATTCGAATAAGAGAAGAAATGGTAAGTAGGAAGTATTTTGATTTCAAAATAGATGAGCATGGGGTACTTTGTATCAATAACAAGTTTGTATGCCCAATAGTTCAGAGCTTCGAAAAGAGATTTTGAGTGAAGCTTAGTACTTCGGGTACATTATCTACCTTAGAGGAAAAAAGTTTTATTGAGATCTTAGAAAGAACTTTTGGTGGAATGATATGAAGTAGGATGTGGTTGATTTCCTATTGAAGTGTAAAACTTGCCAAAGAGTAAAAGTTGAACATTAGTGATCAGGCGAACTATTACAACCCTTACTTATCCATGAATGGAAATAGGACCAGATATCCATGGAATTAGTAAGTGGTTTACCTTGGATAGTCATTGGTTTTGATGTGATTTAGACGATTGTTCATTGCCTCACTATGTTAGCCCACTTTCTACCAATTAACATGACCTTTTCTCTAGAAAAGCTAGCTTGAGTTTACATAAAGGAAATAGTAAGGTTACATGGTATACCAGTAGGGATTATGTTAGATAGAGATCCTTGATTTGTGTCGAAGTTTTAGGCAAGCTTATAGAAAGTTATGGGAATAAAGCTATAGTTTAGTATAGTATATCATTTAGAGACTGATGGGAAATTTGAGAAGACTATATAGACTTTAGAAGATATGCTAAGAGCTCGTGCCATTGAATTTAAAGGGAGTTATGCTACTCATTTCCCTTTGGTTGAGTTTGCATATAATAATAGCTACGACTCCACCATTTAGATACCATTGTATGAAGTCCTTTAAGGATGGAATGTTGATCCTCGTTAAGATGAATTTGGTTGAAAGTATACAATGTGCAAAAGCCTAAGGTAAGTTGAATCTAAGACATATCGGTCCCTTTAAAATGTAGGAGTGAGTTGAGAATTTGGCTTATTAATTAGCATTGCAACCTAACCTATCAGGAATCTACAATGTGTTTTGTGTATCTGTTTCAAGAAAGCACGTTTCCAATCCTGACCATATTGTTGAACTAAGAGAACTTGACATACGAGGAGCTCTTAATAGAGATCATCGACTATAAGGTATAGAAGTTAAGGAATAAAAAGATCCAGTATGCCAAAGTGTTGTAGAAAAATCACAAACGAGAATCAACATCCTGGGAAACGGAAGACGAAGTGAGGCGTCGACATCTGCATTTGTTTGAAACACTAGGTATGCCTTTCAATTTTTGAGGACAAAACTTATTTGATGAGGGAAAGGACGTAAACCCCATAAATTTTTAGATAGGACCTTAATCAAACTTGAGTGCCTTAGAGAATTCCTTGATAAGGCTAAATAAATTTAAAAATTGATTAAATTATAAATCCAAACTTGAGACAAACGAGAAAATTTTAATATACTAATTGGAACCTTAATTATATGTATGAGTAAATATTCAAAATGGAACCTAAACTCGATAAAAACCTTAAAACCAAAATCCTAAACTTATAAAACAAAAGAAAAATTACCTTAATATGGTAGAATTATTGCTAGATCCACATAACTGCATAACATCACTAACAAACGATTAGATATAATTTTAAATAATAATAATAAATAATTAATTGTTAATAGTTGAATAAATAAATTAATAAAATATAAATAATGACCTACAATGGGCTAAGTGGCGCTACATGCATGTATGTATATATATTTTATTTCTTTTTTACTTACTTTATAATATTATTATTATATTGACATATTATTATTATTATTACTACTACTACTACATATTATAATATATATACCCTAATCCATTATCCTAACTAAATATACTCTACCCAATCCCATTATCCAAACCAATATCCTAATCAAATCTATCAATTTATCTACCCTATGATAAGACCAAAAAAAAAAAAAAAAGAAATAGGACAGCCACTTTTGGTTACCACATGTCCCAATACTCTCCAATATCCTAATCTATCTCAAGTACATATCTTATCTCTATCTCTTGTCATTTCATTTCTCTCAAAGTTTTCTTTGCTTTTTGAAAAATCAACCCCCCATACCCCCGTCGCCACCCCCCACCCCTTCTTCCTTCCCACACATCACAATCTTCCTCTCATCCCCATTTCCTTTTCATTTTATTTCAAAAAGCAAAAGTGCGCCCAACACTCCTCAATCACCCATTCCAATTCAAAGCTTCAAGGGAGGGATAAGAAGGCTACCTTTTCTAAGAGCTCTAAGACAAAGAGTAACCTAAATCCTATGTTATTTTATATTGTATTTGTTTCTTCTTGTAATACATAATTTTTTTCCTTTCTTTGTTGGTCTTTGTATGTATTTTTTTGATATTTTCATGTAATAGGATAAGTTATTAGGAATTACATGTACATGTATTTGGTTTTTCATGTACAAATAAACAAAAACCATATTTTGGATGGGATGTACATGTTTTTCTTGTTATTTGTATTTTTTCAGATTTTTTTTTTCTTTTCTTTCATGATTATGCATATATATGTATATATATACGTCTATGTACACTAAACTACATGTATTTATAAGTGTACACATTTTTACTAAACATAGTATATGGAAATATGTATTATACAAGCCTAATCATATATGTGTATATATATATATATATTTTTTTTTAATACTAAGGAAGCATACATATATATGTATACATGGACATATATGTATGTATTTTTCTATTTTCCTACAATTTGAATACATGTATACATAATATAATATAAGTATTTATGTATTAACTTCGAAATATGCCTGTACTATATATATATGTATGTGTGTGTGTGTGTAGATGCTTATAATTTGGAGATATATATATATGTATGTACATATATTATACTAACTTATTTTATTTTTAAGTTAAAAGAAAAAATATATATAATTATGATGTAGGCATGTATACCTATTAGTTTATAACATAGCAAATTAAGTCTAAGTATTAATCTCTTAAGGACTTTTACTATTAATACTTATTAGGTCTCTATTATCTAACCGGTAAATTAAATTTTAAGAAACTTAAAGAAGTAAATCTAAATTATTACCAAAACTAATTTAAATATTAACTAAGATGCAATTCAAGAATTAATAAAAAAGCAATTAAATTGGAAATTAATTTAAAATTCAATGTTGTACATAGATCTTGTTTCCTCTTGATTTAACATATGATTTTCCTAAATATATTCTTTAATCTTTTTTAATTGAAAGAATTCTCTATTAAAGTTAATCACTTTCTCAAGCCAATTATCCGTAACCCTAGAATCACCTATTAGAATCTCTTCTTAATAGTATGATCTAAGATTACATTATTGAACAATGAATTCTTTACACTTTAATTAAAAATTCCGAGAGAATCTTACATATTATCTCTAATCTTGGAATGATCTTCATCAACTATGCCTAGATCTAATCTTAGAAGAAATCTCTTCATTCTCCTATAAGATATCAAACTTTAGACTATTACTCGTGGAAATAATAACTTAAATCATGAAGTAAACATAGTTGAATTAGGAAAACAATAAAGAACTAAATCAATCAAATACAAATCGTGTCACATGAATAGATCTAGGTTTCGCAAGATTTAGATACTAAGGTTCTACTCTTTACACATCGCAAAATAAGAATCTAAAAACAAAATATAGAAAAGACTAGAAAAAAAATCATGAAATCCAAATAAAATTAAATCTTGAAATCTTCTCTTCTCCTTGCTTTATTGATTGATCTTAGTTTCAAAAACTCCCTAAAAGTCTTGATAAAAAGTTCTCTCAAATAAATCCTAATAAGTCTTTATATATGAGGAGATAAAAAAAAAAGTCGGTTGGAGAAGACACGACCAATGACATAATCATGTCATTTGGTTGTATACATAACTGTGTTTCATGTTTATCTTCTTTTTTCTTTAAAAAAAAAATGGAAACGACACAACTAACAACATGGTTATGTCTTTTTGTCATGTCCTAAGTTGTAGCAATTGAAAATCAGCTCTAATTTTGCCTAGAAACGACATAATCGTGTTGTTTGACTCTGTTAATTTTCAAACCTTCATAACTTGCTTATTTTAGCTTTGATTTGAGTGAAATTTATTTATATCTTTTCATTTTCTCACATAGTTAATTTAAAAACCTAAAAAAGAAAACTTTACTCAATAAAGTATTATTATGTAAAAAAGAAACTCAAGTATCAAGGAAAATCATAAAAAATCACTAAAAATAAACTATGTGTAATTAAGAACTCATCCAACTTCTCCATACTTAAGAACTTACTTGTCCTCAAGTAAATAAATCAAAGAAAAACTAGGAAAATAATTATTAAGTTAAAAACCATCACCAACTAGGAAACCAATCGAAATTTACACTTAACTCAAAAAGATCTAACTTGCAAATATAATCAATTTTCTTTAACTACTTCCTTAACTCTTATACTCAATCTTTTTCCTAATGTCTAAAGGATACAAAGTACTAGAGTTCACAGGTTAATCTATGTAATTTAAAACTTAACCGGATCATTTAATCAAGGATTTCGTACTCAAGAACTGATTTAACATCTTGTTAATCAGGAAAGAGTCATAAAAATTTTAAACTTACTAAGCTAAAATGTATACAACCCTCTCTTTTATCTCGCTAAAGACAATATTTTAGAGTAAATACAAACTACATCCACTCATTCTCTAATCGTCCCCTTAATACTATGAAAATTGTTAAGAAGGCTTCAAATTCACTAAATTTACAGACAATTATATTGGCAACGAGAAAGGATCTAAGCATCAGCGACTGCATTTGCACTTCCCTTCTTATACCGGATGACGTATGAGAAACTCTCCATGAACTCCAACCACTTGGCTTGCCTTATTCTAACTCTATAGATACTTTAGAGACTTATGGTCTACATAAATAACAAACTCTTGTGGCAGCAAATAATGTTGCCAAACAGTAAGGGCTCGGAAAAGGGAGTACATCTCCTTCTCATACATAGAATAGTTCAAGGTTGGGCAACTTAGTTTCTCACTATAGTAAGCAACAGGCTGTCATTCTTGCATCAAGACAGCACCAATTCCAACTCCCGATGCGTCGCACTCCAGTTTGAAGGGCTTGTCAAAATCTAGTAATGAAAGGACAGGTGCCAAGGTGAACTTCTCCTTGATCACCTTAAGGCTTCGCTCTTGATCTCCCTAAAGCTTCACTCAGCTCGATCATTCTACCTAAACCCTTCATTCTTCTTTGTCAGCTCGGTCAATGGGACAGTTATTGTTGAGAATTTGAAGAAATACTTTCATAATCATATAATCCCGTATTACAAAAGAGATCTAAGCATGCTGAATTGATGATTCCTATGTTTTCTAACATCTAAAGTGCAAGATCTTAAAATTAATTCAAAAACTAACCAAGTAAGTTGTAAGAACCAACACCATGTATAAAAGAAATTAAAGCCCTATCATGGAAAGGAAAATTTCCCACATCTTAGCATGCATAATAATCTATACGATCATGTCAAGAATCATATCTTTTAAAACCTAAGTTGAGTGCCCAATTAAGACCACGATTGTGTTCTCAAAACAAAAGTCATGAACACACTTTAAAGATTACTACATGCAAAAGCTTCAAAGTTTGACTACTTTATCATGCACAATCTTTTTAAAAAAAAAAATTAGAGAAAAAGAGAAACCAAGAACTGACCTAGATTCTTGAAGTAGTGTGAGTAGTAAAGATCCTTAAATTTATGTGAGTTTATATGCTCTTGTGTGTTGTATGTGAGAGAAAGTGCAAGAAAGGAGGAAGGCATGAGCAGAGCAGATGAATGATAGTACTAGATGTGAGAAAAAGTGTAAGGATGAATGACAGTATTGGATGTAAGCAAGAGTAGATGCTTTTATAATGGCCATGACATAACCTAAGACACGACCATGTCTCGTGGTAGTGTATCTTTTTGTAGTGCAACCAAAATTTAGCCTGAAACCAATATTGTCCAATACATAGCCGTCTCTTGTGACCGTGTATCCTTCTGTGGTCTAGTCATACAATACGCTTAGAAGTTACATGGTTTAAGACACAACTATGTCTTTGAACTGTATAGTTTGCTTTAGCAAGACCACCGTATGCGTAGTGTAACGTAAAAGCAAACTTAACCTTGAAATAAAAATTAAAGTGTTAAAGAGCTAAAATAGACAATAGAAATTGCTAACATAACCTACCGGCTTGGGTTGCCTCCTAAGAGCGCTATGTTTAAGATCGATAACTCAACGAAATGAAAAAAAATGAACTTACTTATAGATAGTGTTAAGGAGTCACAACTCCTTGAGTTCATGGCTTTTGAGCTCTCTTCCTACATAAAGCTTCAAATGTTGACCATTAACTTTAAACATACCTTTTTTAGAATGTGTGACTTCAATTGCTCTATGAGGAAAAACCTGTGTGATCATGAAAGGCCCAGACTGCTTAGACTTAAGCTTATTAGGGAATAGATAGAGTCAAGAATTGTATAGGAGGACTTGGTCCCTTTCTTGAAAGGTCTATCTTCCCTTTATCTACAGATTATGATATCTCTTGGTCCTCTCTTTATATGTTCAAGAATTTTCACATGCTAAATCACGCCATTCATTAAGCTCATTCAGCTAGAGTTTCCTATGATTTCCTATAAGCTCAAAATCTAGGTTAATGGTTTTAATAGCCTAAAACAATTTATGTTCAACTCCACTAGGAGATGACATGCTTTTCTGTACATAAGTCTATATAGAGTAGTTCCAATTGGTGTTTTGTAAGCTATCTAATGGGCTTAGAGAGCAACTTCTAACTTATTTGACTAGTCCTTACTATGATGCTCTACTATCTTTTCCAAAATTCTCTTTAAGTCTCTATTGGCTACTTCCACTTAGCTACTTATTTAAGGTGATATGGAGTTACTATCCTATGAATTACGTTGTAATGCTTTAACAACTTATCAAGCCTAGTGTTATAAAAGTATGAACCCCAGTCACTAATTATCACTCTAAGAGCACCAAATTGGGAGAAGAGTTTCTTCAAGAATTTAGTGACTACCTTAGCATCATTGGTGGGTAAGGCCTGAGCATCAACCTACGTAGAAATATAATCAATAGCCACTAAAATGTATTTATTCCCATTTGAGTTTGGGAATGAGCCCATAAAGCCTATGCCCCATATGTTAAAAATTTCACATACCAAGATTAGGTTTTAGGGCATCTCATCCCATTGAGAGATGTAGCTCAATTTTTGATAGCTTTACCAAAGCTCAACAAATTTCTAAGCATCCTTGAAGATAGTAGGCTAATAAAATCTTGCCTTTAAAACACTATAAGCCGTATGGTTGGTACTATGATGTGCTCCAACTAGCTTTATATGGTAATGCTCAAGTATTTGCCATCTATTAAGGTGTAATGCTTATCCTACAAGTCTTGGTTGGGCTTTTCACTTTGTTTACTTCATTTTCTAATGTTTTTAAGTGGATTATTTACATGTTATAGATTTGGTCCAATTAGGTTAACAGCTCCTAACTTCAAGTTTTGACTCAACCCTTTATTTTCTTAAGCTTAAATACTAAACCAAGGCCTTACACTACTTATACTTCAACCTTTGCTTGATTTATTCTTTGTAAGTAGATTGTATTATCATAATATCAAGTGGATAATATTATCATATTATCCTAGGCACTATGCTTTAGTTTGGGTTTTTAGGTGATGATTTCTTCACTAAAACTTTATATGATGGTTATTCCCTTACTTAAGGTTAATTTAGGGTGTGTGAAATTTAATATAAGTGAAAATAACACTTAGGAAAGCTTTATAAATCCCACATGTAGCATCTTAGGGGACCTTACAAGAGCTTAATTTTCACAGTTTCCTCAAATATAAGGCCATACTACAAGTAATATACAAATATACTAAAAGGGAAATAAGCTTATGCTACTTATATGCTACTACTTGTGAAGAAACTTTAAGAAGCTAAAATTTGACCTAGGTAAAAGAACTTCTAAAGTACCTAACATAATTGAAAGGAAACTCTACATGTAGTGTTTTAAAGACATCTAAAAGTAAGATACACTTTACTAGGTGTTTGGGTAGTAGTTTGAGCCTTCTTAAGCTTCCTTTGGTTCCTTGCTTATCGCCCCCTTTCCTTTAGTGATCCTTAGCCCCTTTGAATCCTATGATTGTCATTGCTTTTTAGTGTCTAAATGTCTCCTTAACTAGTGAAGTGTAGAGCGAACTTGTGATGTTTCCTACGATGACAAAAATGGGGTGCAAAAAGGTGATGAGTGGCATGTAGTTTGTATATGTACTAGACAGTTATGATGAAGTGTTTGGGGATCTTTTTCTTATAGTCTTTAGGGTTTGAATGTCTTAAGAAAATGAGGAACAAATGAGGGTATGGGGGAAGCTTTAATGGCTGGTTGCATTAATTGCTCACACTTAAGTCCTTAAATCAAAGGATGTGATGGTTATACTTACCTTGTTAAGTTACCCCTAAATGTGACATATTAAGCATGATAAGGGATTGAAAAGATGGAAGAATGGCAAGCCATACCCCTTTCTCCCAATCAGCATGATTTCTTATCCTTTGGGGCATGGTGGCTCGTTCCATCAATCTTGATTTTTGAATTAATAAAATAGATTAATTAAATCACTTATCTATAAGTAGTACAACTTATATAGGAAAATGGAGATTAATGGAAGTTACTAAGTTGAAATTTAACTAAGTCCACACTATTGACTTTGGTTTAATTAAATTCAAATTAAGAGGGAAATTGGATAAGAGTGGTTAACCCTAACCCTTACATGTGTGGTTCTTAAGTTCTACTCTTACGTATGTTACTTTATTATCTTAATCAAGTGGTTCATTTAGGGTTTAGTTCTTTAAATACTTCTCCTCTTTAAAAAAATGCTTCTCATAGTAAGTTATAGTAATTTGGGGTTGAAATAAACTTAGTTAAGTTTAAGTTTTTTATCATTTGTTTAGAGTTCCAATAATCTTGCGTGTTTCTAGTTCATCCTAAGGTTTAGTATTTTTGTAAGTTAGGGCCTATTTAGTACACCTTAGGGTTTTTAACTATTTGAGTTAGGATTTTACTTTGCTTAGGGTTTAGGGTAATTTCTAGGATTAATGTCAACTTTAGAATTCTCCAATCGAATTATATTTATGAAGTCAATTACTATGGATACGACTTTTATATTAAGCTTGATTCTTAGTTTGGTTAATTCTTGAGAATAATCAAAGAGTATTCCCTATAAGCTCGGATGTCACCCAAAATTACAGGATTGACAATAATTGTATGAACGACATTATTATCCCTATTTTGCAATATATACATAATTAATAGGAAAATACTAAATAATTGTATCCATACCATATTACATCTACGAAAAATATCTTTTCCTCATAAAATCATACTTATTATACTCTAGTTAAGAAAAGTACTAAAATAGTATAATATATAATATTTTTCAAAATATCAATTCTAAACCTAATTTTGCTATAAAAAAAGTTAAATTAAGTAAATAGCAAAATAAAATTATAAGATCCAAACTTAATACTTTCAAAATCATAAATAAGCTTTAGAAATTGTTGTAAATTATATTTATTAAGAAATTTAATTGAAAACCTATTATTTCTTTAATATGAAAATAAGGTAGATTGTGTAAAATAAATTTAATAAACTCTATAAGCATAATTACCAAAAATACTTTTTATATAAATTAAACATATCACTTGAGGATTATACTCACAAAAATCAGCTTAAAACGATATATTTACTATTTTTAAAAATTAATACAAAATTCATTGAAATATAGCAATTTCTTAAGGAACCCATATAAGCACTTTTAATTTAAAAAATTCTAGGTTCATATTATCATAACAAAAAATGGGCCCCAATTTGATAATGTTAAGTTTAGGGATTTTTGTGAAGCACGGAATATTACATTGTGTTACACATCTATTGCACATCTATAAAGTAATGGCTAAGTTGAGGTAATGAACAAGGTAATTCTACAAAGTCCGAAGAAGAAGGTAAATTGAGTTAACACCAGGCTAGCAGACGAGCTACCCAATGCTTTGTAGGGGTTATAAGACTACCTAGATGACCTCAATAGGTTGTACCCCATACCAATTGGCTCTTAGGATAGAGGTAGTGTTGCCAATCGAGTTGTAGGCATAAAGCATAAGAATTGAAGCTTATAACCTCGAATATAATGATGTTAGCCTATGAACTAATCTAAATACCATCCATGAGACATGTGCATTAGCCAATGCCTATCTCACTACTTACTAGCGACAAGCAACTCAATACTATGATAAATATGTCAACCATAAGTGCTTTCAACATGGTGATTTGGTTTGCAAGAAGTTGGAAGCATTAGGGGTAAGGAAATGCTAAGGGAAACTCACCCTAGCATAGGAGGATCCCATTAAAGTGAAAGAGGTAGTAAGGAATGGGTAGGCATATAAGTTAAAGGGACTTGATGGACAGTTGATCATAAGGGCATGGAATGTTGGCAACCTTAAACTGTACTTCGAATGAAGATTATGGATTGTTGATATCTGGAGAGCAAATGAAGATATGTTTGTTTGTTTACATGTTTGTATTGTTGTTAAGCTAGTTTTGTGTAGCTTATTTGACTTGGTTGTATGATGATTGAAGATATTTACTAGATCACATTTGGGAATATGTGTTTTTCTTGTTTGATTTAATTTATTTTAGTTTGCCTTCATAGCATGAAATGTCAGAATTGATTGATTGATTTATTTCCATTTTGATATGGTGTTAATGAAATGTTTTGTTAGCTGTAGAATCCTTTTTACTTTACTCTATTCCATTATAAGGCTCATCAATAACATGCAATGTCACGAGAAGCATGAATACGATCCCTAAGTAATGTTTTCTAATAAGGAAAATATTCTAAACATCTCTAAGCCTTTTCCTAAAGGAGGATGAACAAAATATAAAGTGCTAATCCTTAACTCTTATATCTGATGGGCAATGAGAAAGGATATCCTTGGATCTCTAAATGTTAAGTAAGAACGATGAGATCTAAATACGTTAAACCCTTGTAATGGTGATATGTATGAAGGCTGTAAATCCTTTTAAGGATAACAAGTCTATGATTTAAAATCATTTTAAGGATGTTAAACCATGAGCTATTAGTCCTCTTAAGGACAACAAACTAAAGCCTATAAATCCTCTTTAGAATGATGAGCCAAAGGCTATAAATCCTCTTAACGATGAGGAGCCATAGATTACAAATCTTCCTAAGGGTAGCAATAAAAGGCATAATTCTAAAGATCCAAGTTAACAAAGGGAGTGATGCCTTGATCTTAACCTAGGATTAACGAGCTAATTACGGAATGATGAGCCATAGGTCTAGTAAATGGACAATGGGTTATCTAGAGATCCCTTGCTATTAAATAAATAACATAAACCTATTGATGGATAGCTTAAATTAGTTAAACAACACAACTAAAGGTCATCAATAAGGTACCAAAGATTGGTGTGAGGTAGCTTCAACGTTCAAATAAAGTAGAATAAAGGTCTTTCGAAAATATATCTTACAATACCAAAGTCAACATACCTACCTAAAATCAAATTTGTAATAGAAACATAAATAATAAGCAGAAACATATCATCGGCCCAGAACTTGGATAGGAGGGACATCCAAACTATCAGAACCTTGAGCAATATCTAGCTGAACATTAGTTGGAAGGTCGGATGCTATGACTTCTTAGACTTTAGGAGTCTCATCTCTCTCTTCTACACTAGGAGACTAACTACTAGAGTACTTTCATCCTCCATTGCTTGCTTTTCCAATTTTGTTGTATGCTCTTCTACCCTAGCTTAAGCTGGGGTATCCTAAGCTTACATAGCAAAGTTTAAGTAGATGAGGTCATATTCAGGGTGATGGATTAGAATCTCTTCTTAGGCTAGGTTGACCCCATCAAACATTTTTCGACTCATCAACCCTTTATACTTGTCACTCTCTTAAATGTCTAAGTAAGCCTTATCATAAGCTTTTTGGTATAAAGAGTCTTTCTCCACATTAACGAACTTAATTTTTAGCTCCTCATACAAGCTTCACGAGTGTGTAACCTCCTTGCTATGTTTAGCCTTAAGGGACTTAACCTCATTCTTTGTCTCCTACAGGTTGAACATAAGCATAGAAGTTTTCTTTTGCTCTTTAGCCAAGGTTGACTCTTTTTCCTCACAAACTTTAGATTCTTGTTTAGCTTTTTCCTTCCAAACTTTGAGTTTATCCTAGCATTGGTCTTCTCCTCTACTAATTTAGCTTTCTCCAATCCCCTTTACTTTTATAAACTCTTCTTCTCGACCTCCATACTAGCCACTTAATGCTTTGCCTCTTTAATGATTTGAAAGCGATAGAAGAGGAACTTATGGTCTTAAAGAAATAAAGAGAAATTTGAAAACAAAGTTAAACCAAAAGACTTATGGCATTCTTTTCATCAATCCAGGTTTCCAAAATCATTAATAGCTATTAGGAGTTTTAAGAAGTCAACATGAATGTTAGAAAAGAAATAATAAATTCAATAGGATTAAATTCATGAAAGTAAGAAAGCTTACATCATAACAGCTTAAGGCCATTAGATGAAGTAAACTGTTTGATCTTGAATTTTGGCAAAGCTGGACTGTATTGGTCAAAGGTTGAATGGCATTGGGTAGATGAATCCCTTTAAGTAATTCTAGAGCCACTCGACCATTCCCTAACACAAAGTATGTTGTGTTAACATTCTAAGTTAGCCATAATTGCACAACATTGGTATTTTATCTCTGCAGTAGTGTAATTGAGCTTATAATCCTCAATGGAGCTTCTTTGGGGTCAATATAGTTATCGCCTGCCTTAAGGTTAATGTCTCTTGGAGTTTTCACCTTTTCAGTGTTCTTCTCTAAAGGAGGGCATTCATGGGTATTTAGTCGCTTCCTTGGTTCAATGACCTCAGTCACCTTCCTTTTGGTAAGAGCTTTAGGTTGTTGGGACTCCTTAACATTTTTGTATAGCTAACCATCCTTCCCCATAGCAGTAGTAGTGGGGTAGATGTTGTTGATGGCTTGATTAAAGCCTTTGGTTATACATCAACTTAAGGCTTGGATGGCTATTTAGTAAGGACTTGTTTAGAAGAGGTCTTCTTAGAATCCTCCTTCCCCTTTGATCTACTAACTTTCAACTTTGCGAACAAGTCTTTAGAGCTGTAATCCTTAAGTGACATCTCTACAGTAAAAAATGCAAGAGATTAGATTGAGATAACTAGAAAATGGAGTTAAAGAACTTACGGCAGCCATGCTCAATACGGGTAAGGAAGACCATCTTGCTCTTAAGTAGATGCAAAGGCTCCTCCTCTTACAACCCCCTCTTAGCACAACAAGATCACAATGGCCCATACCTTATTCAACTTCCATTCTACCTTTCGAGCCTTCAATGTTTCCATCAAAAGTGCTACTAGCACCCTCATCCATCCTAACTTTGTCCTTAAGGAATATCAGAGCACTATTGGAATATTTAGATATGATCCCATCAACATCCTAAAGGAAATATCTATTATTGTAAGCCTCTATGATGGCATCATGATAGTTTTGGTCATTGAGATGTAAGTACTTAATATCTGACAACCTAATTAGTTGGCTCTAAGAAATTGGAAAATCTAATAGAGCAATTGACCTAACCACTATCTACTTCTATTTCCACTCATGGATTAAAGAATTTAATCTAACCAAAAGTTTTTGACAAGGTTGGGTGCATATATAGAGCCAACCATCTTTCTTTTTTAGAGTAAAGAAATACCTAATAAGGGTAACAGTAGTCCTAACCTTTAGATCCTCACATATGCACTCAAAAGCTATGAGCAATCTATAGGAATTGGGATTTGCATGAAGGGGCAAAGGCGATGATATACAAAGTAAGACCTTTAGAATATAGTAAAGGGGAGTCTCAAACCAACCTTGAAGCATTTTTCAAAAAGGATAAAGTCTTGGTCATTCAATTTCGTGATTTGTTCATATGGTTGAGGTCTCTCAAATGATTAGTCTTAAGGGGACCTCTTAAACAAAGTAGTATAGCATTAACCTATTGTTTGCTCACTATGCTTGTGATGCCACATGGACTCGTGTCATACTTAATCCTAACATATAAGGGTAGTACAAGGGACTCACCTTCATTATCTACAAGGTAATCATCATATGGAAGCTTCCTAATTTTCCATTATCAAAGAGCACATATGACCAACCTAATATACCTAATTAAATCTTGTAGCCTATTGGCAACATCAAGATCTATCATGCTAAGAGGTTCTTTTGGAGGAGGAGAATCACCTACTTGATGTGTAGTAGATATCTCTTGGTTCTGGTCATATGCATAGGTTGAGTCATTAGATTGAGTAGAAGAAATGGTTTGCCTTGTTAGAATAGCTATCACAAGTGAAGGATAAGGGGAAACATATGAAGTAGAAGATGATAAGAGTTGAAATTGAAGAAAACTGGAACAATAATGTGAGAAACAAAAGAAAGAGTAAAGAGTGTAAAAAAAGAGATAAAAAAATATAAAGGAATGGGTTTGGTGATAGTTTTCTAGGGATTCATAGCCACTGTAGCTACAAATTAATGTAATCCATTTAATCTATTGTGCACTGGACAAATTGAATGGTTTAGATGAGGTTACCCATCCGAAAGGACATAAATAAATTCTTACACAATCGCATGAATCCTTACAATGGTACACGAAGGTCACATTTGATAGTTAAAGCTTCTCCAAAAAGTTAAATAAAAGGTAAACAATTTAGTAATAGATTACTACCTCAATAGATTAGATATAAGGCTTACGGACTAAGTAGTGGGAGTAGTAATTTAAGATTGCCAATAAAAAGGAGAGCATGGCCAATACTCACGATCTTTGAAATAGCATTTTTACTCCTCTTGATTGACTGATCATGTGGAGTTGAGGGGAAAATGTTGATAGAATTTTTCCCAAAAGCATAAAGCTAATTGATTGAAGCTATTTCCAACCTCTTATAAGATCACACCTCCTCTTTACTTTGCTCCCGACCTCTTAATGCTCCAGCCAATCATATGGGGTAAGTTAAGAAAAGCTAGCAACTTGATTATGAGGCTAATTTAACTAGGGAAGGTCGAACTAACCTTTTTAAGGTCAAAACAACTATCTTTAGGTCAGGTCTTAACTTAGTCAGTTGTAAAGAATTCAAACTCTAACTTTAGGTGCGAACAGTTAGCTTTCTTATCTGGATAATTGTTCATTAGTCGCTATGATGTTGCCATGTTCCTAAAAATTAGGGAGTGGTCTTAAACTTAAATTAAGTGCACATACTACAATTGGAGGGAACTTACCACTTTCAAAATGATTATGTAGCTATAAAAGGGGGTTCAAAGGTGATAGGTAGCTTCTTTTAGACTCTTAAACACTCCTTCCTTATTTTTATCCATCTCATTTAACTTTACCTAACTTAAGCATTGGAGTGGCAATGCCGAAGTTGCCTTGACACCCTTATGGCCTATTATTTTTCTATTTGGCAGAAGTGCTTAAGAGCTTGGAGACCTAGTTTCAATTCCTTCCAAAATCTGATATCAACACATATCATGATACCTCTACTTGGAATCACTTGCTAATATTCTATGATGGGATCCGGTATGGTGTTAAATTTAGGATTGAAATTATGGTTAGAGGACCATTGACAATTATGTCAGTGATGCATGCAATTAAAATAATTAACAAATTGGCATATTGTAGACATTATGAACGACCTTCCTTTATAAATCTTATAACCCCAGCTCTAAAAAAGAACAAAGTATTGAAAATTTATTGAGGAATCTATAGCAGAAGTAGAAAGAAAGCTTTGAACGATAGAATTTAACCATTTGAAGGTTAAAGACTTAATAGCGTAGGTAATAGAGTTTTTGACCATCACACTAATGGTGTGAAGGCAAATTCTTTTGAATCTACTAAGGGTGAGAAAAAACTAGAATAGCCTGTGTTTAGAGAATTACAAATTGGTTGTAGCATTCAAGAAGCAAAAGAGGTGAAAACAAAAGAGAAACCAGCTTGGGAATTAGTGGTAGAGAAACTTGCTTAGGTGACCATAGAGGGGTTTGAAAGGCTGGAAAAACAATTCAAAATGTTAAGAAAACTTTCACCCCAGTAGAGCATGTCAATGCCATACATCTGAGCTTAGGTAAGAAGGTTGAAACTAATGAATCACTAGCTTCTATAACAAATTCAAAGGAAGAAGTGACATAGCAATAGCATACTCCTAAACTACATGAGCCTAACGCTAAACAAGGTTCGCCATCTATACCATTTTTAGAACACTTATTTAAGTGAAAAACTAATGTTGATTTTGAGCCCTTTCTAGAGATGTTTAAGAAGCTATCAATTAATATTTCCTCAGTAGATCTATTATAACAAATACCTCGCTGTAGACATTAGTCAAAATAATAATAATAATGGCTAAGAAAAGGAAAATAATGTGCAAGAAATAGTCATGTTATCTTAAGCATGTTTTGAAAGACTTGAAGGATAACTTTCCCCTAAAATTAAACGATTTAGGGAAATTTACTATAAATTGCACCATAGGAAATAGAAATCTTAAGAATGCATTTTGTGATTTAGGTGCAAATATAAATGTGATGCCTTTCTCTATTGTAAGGAAATCGGAATTAAGGGATGTGATAAAAAGAACTAAAATAATAATTCAATTAGTTGATGGAGACCTAAAGGGATGATTGAGAATCTACTTTCAAAAGTGGACAAATTTATACTTCCAACGAACATTGTGGTCTTGGATACAAAAGAAGATCCATAAATTCTTATCATCCTTAGGCATCCATTCCTAGCCACAATTGGAGCTATAATTGACATGGAAAATAGCAAAACGCTATTGGGGGATGGAAATAGTGAGCTTCATGTAAATATTATAAAGCAATGGAAAAAGATAAACCCCTTAAGCCATTAAATCAATTATGACATGAGACATTGCATTTAGGGTAACAATTGACTCTATCGATGATTAGGAAGCTCTAAGAGAAATTTTTAACAAGACACCTTAAGGACTTAAACCATCTTAGCAAGGGCAGTAGAAAGTTTCAAGCTAAGGACATTAAACAAAAGTGCTTATTAGGAGGCAACCTAACTTTTTCTTTCCCGTACCCTTCATTTTATTTTATTTTATATTATCTAATTACTCTACTTGCAATTGTGTTTATTTAGTAGCTTAAACTGGATTTTTGGAGCTTTCAATTATTCCATCTTCTCATGGTTTATGTGGTGTTTTTTTTTATGCATTATAGGATTTTGCTGGAAAAATTTGGCTGAGGGATTAGGAAAGTAGAGATGTATTAAAAATCCAAGAAGACCACGGATGAAGAATACACCCATGAACTAAGGTAAGATCACCTTAGATCTCGTGTAAGGAAATTGGATGCAACTAAAAGAGCCCAAGAAAACTAAGGTGTAAACCTAAAAAAGAAAAAATGCCTTTTCTTTACACTATGTTTTCCACTTGACCTCTCTCATTCATCCGTGTTTTGATTACATGTGAATTTATTCTTTGATTGATTTACTAATCACATGCATAAACATAAGTGGTTAGGTATTTTTCTTAGGATATGGAATATTTAATTTATAAACTCAACATTGCACTTGCATCTTTTGTTTTCATAGTCTTAGAATTCTTATAAATTTTTACACTCTTTGAGTGTTCTTTCATATATTTTTGCAATGTGAATGTATTGAGTTAAAATTTATTTAAGCCTTAACTTGACTTGAATCATGTTTTGACTTTAAGACTATGAAATTAGAGACTACTTGATCATATATTCCTACATCTTGTGCAATTAATTGGTCTCTATTTGTGCTTCATAGATCTTGTAGTTAGCAAAGTATTGTTCCTATTAATTTTATGTTGCTTTGTAATGAACTTTTCTTGTTTGCAAGTAAAATAATTTATGACTAGTTTAGGTATAGTTTTAGTTTATAATTTTCTTTACACATTTTACTTTTTATTTATTCTATTTTGTTTTTTTTTTCCTTGTTTTGCAAGGCTTTAGGACTTCAATGGCATATATGGAATTTAATGACTTCAATGGCAATTTTAGATCTAGTGTCAAAGATTAAAACGTGGAAGTCTTAGTTCCCTTAATCTCTTTATTGTTATTTTACTTTTCTCCTATTAATTTTGTACTTTTATTTAATCAATCGTGCATTGAAGGCACTATACAAGATAAGAGTAAGGGAGGAATAGGATACAATATTGAGAAATTTTTCTATAAAAGCATTTGAGTTGAAGTGATTTATTATTATACTTAAATATTGCTTATCACTTCTAGGAAACCAATCGTGTTTTATTTATCCCAAATTTTGTTTTTAGTTCATAACCCAATTTTGTTTAGTAGTATGATGCATAAGTAGTGGTTGTGTGAAATTTTCTTAGTCACTACTACTTATTTTACATGTTGTTAGAATTAAATAGTGGAATCTGAATGGTGCAAAATTACATGCTATTTAGCATGGGATTCTAAACAATAGATAAAATAATAATGTTGTTAGTTGAGCATTGGCCATATGCTATTTCTATGCTTACTTAAATGTACACTTTTCCCTTTTTGATTTTTAGAGCTTTATAATCTTAACCAAACAAGTAAATGAAACTTCTCTTTTGTAAATTCCTTGAAAAATTAAAATGGTTGGAGGCAAGAGAAAAGAAAAGTAAATAATAAATAAATAAAAATTGATATGGATTAGCCTTAGTCCCTTTAAAGAGAGAGGTTCTTTCCTACTGTCAACATAAATGTAAGGGCTTGATAAGTATAAACACTTTACACTTTTTAGGTACATTTAGGTATAAATTGATCATATTTGTGTTTATTTCTCAAGTTCTTCGTACATAGTTGTGTAATATATCAATTTTAGATGATTCAAGAGTAAGAAGATGGTATTTATTCAAGACAAAGTGAAGATGAGATGAAATTACATAAGAACAAGGAAATTTGGAGCAATCATGGGTGTAGTAAAAGAAGATTTGAGTGCCTAATGCTTGTTACTCCATCCATTATAGTTGTAATCATGAGAGTGACCAAGACTGAAACTATTTTTTGCCTATTTATCACGGTTGTGACTCTACCTCAAAAGGATGATCACTGCTCAATCACGATCGTAATGAGATGTAATGTTTGTGATGAGAAGATCACTCCCTAAGTCACTAGTGTGATGGGAGTGGATATGAATATTCTTCTTTAACTTTATCGTATGAATCGATGTTTGAAACAAGTCTTAACACTAAGTGATGTATTTTAAGCCCTTTAATGAGAAGAATATAAATGCACCACAATTTTCATCAAGGCATCATCATAAACATCATCATAGCTAACACCATCAAGAACTTTTCACCATAACACATCACACCACATCACCAACCCACAACACATCTATTCATCTATTTTGCACCATTTGGTGTTTTGTTCATTTGTTCTTCACTACAATCATTAATGTAAATTGTATTCTTCTTGAAATTACTCGAGAGAGTCGATGGGACTTTGTTGTTTTTGTATTCGTGAGACCTTAATAGTGGAATAAAAAGGGATTTTTACTGATTCTTTGTTTTATTTCTTCTTAATTATGAATTCTATTTATTTATGCTTTTGTTATATCATATGTGAGTAGTACATTAGGACTTGCTATATTTGCTTAGTATGATTAAGTGCATGGAATAATAGTTTCTTGATGAATTGAACTTAATTAATCTAAAATGGTAGGGTATAGTGTACAACATTGACTTAGGCCAAATTTCAATAGAATATGTCAAGAGACAATTCTATTGAATAGATCTTATTCATTGGAACACTTTACTTTTGATAATAGAGATATTATTAAGAAAGTTACTACATTCTTAGAGAAATTAGCAATTTAACATATCATTAATATGATCTAAGTTGGCTATTAATTCAATAGAGATTCTAATAGACACAATTAAGATTAAAAGTAAGTAATTCTAAGAAGAATGCTTACATACTAGTGATTCCCTGCAGGTAACGATCATTAGGATAAGATTATTGGTGATATTATATTAAGTGGTGAAGTAAATCTATATGTTAAGTGTTGTGTCAGCAAATGTTATTGTAGCCATTGTGTTATTTGAAATTAGTTTATGGATTAGTGTAGTTTAGTTAGTAAATTAGATATTTTAATCTTTTCATTAAGTGATAAATTTGGTTGCTAGATAATTGAAAGGATAATTAGTACTAGTGTTTGTATTTGTTCCTATTGGAGATGACCCTATACTCATTCGTGCTATAAAGTGATAGGTACACATGCTTGTTGAACTGAGTTAAGAATAGAATATAGGTTTATAAATTGTAAAACTTAGAATCTTTATCTAGAGGCGATTAAGCTTTTGGTGCCGCTATTGGAAAACAACATCATTAGGAAAATTAAAATTCCTATTCACCTAGCTTGTGTTTGTTACTTTTTTATTATTTAAAAAATTTTTGTGCTTATGTTTTCATCAAATTCTTGAAGAATATTGTCACAATTGTTGGAGCAACCATCCCTTCTTATTTTTCTCAGCCCATAACTTAGAAGAATATGGGTCCTAGTTAGCCTCCTATTCTCATACTAGCAAATGTTACCTAATAAGTAGAAGGTGTTAGGATAGAAGAATAAGACTCTGGTGATGAGGAAGATAGGTTTGAAGAAGAAGATAGTGACAATGAGGTAGAAACCTAAGGAACCTAGCATGACAAGGGGCGAAGAATGAGAGTGAAGAAGAGTTATCTAGGGAGGACAATCATGGCTTGGATGAAGATAAGGAAGCTGAGGATGACTAACTTGTTTTGTTTCTTTTGTTTTATTTTGCTTATTTTTAGACTTATTAACTAGTTAAGAGCTTAACCTCAATGATGTATTCTTAATGGGGACTCTCATATCATGTGTTTTTTTTGTTTTGTCTTAATGGTTAGGTCTCTTTTGTTGTTTCATTTTTTGTAGTGTTGGAAGATGTACTATCTGACAGTTTAAGACCTAATGTATTGATCAAACTTCAAACAAGGGAGTCTTATTCTCATTGTTATTGTCTTTCATTTTTTTTCTACTTGTTTTCTTTTCTTTTTTTTTTTATGCTTGTTCTCTATTTGTTTTCCTCAAACATTGAGGAACAATGTCTTTCTCTATGTGTAGGGAAGGTTTTACCCCAATTATAAAAAATCTTCTACTTAAGTTTGTTTGTTTCAAGTTATGAATTAACTTAATAGATTGTGGATTTGAAAAAATAGCAGTCAATTTTGTGCCTTACTCACTTCTTGTGGATTTAGCGTACATGATCAAAATTGTGGGATAAAATCTAAGTAAATCAAACTTACTTATCATTTAATGAATGAATTTAGAGGCTAGAAGTGAATCATAGTCTTTAGTTTAAAATTAAATGGTTGTGTTTCTAAACTTATTGAGTAGTATATTTACTCTTTGATTACTTTTGGAACTCATTTAATTTTGAATGAAAAGAGTAAATGAAGTAATTCACTTGTTGATACTTATTAAGAATCTCTTCAAATTAGAGTAAATTGAAGTGCTTAAGGACGAATTAGTAAAGGTAGGCTTTGGTCCCTCAGAAGAGCAAAGTTTAACCCCACTGCTAATTTTAACCCCACTGCTAATTTTTTTTTTCTTTATAACTTTGCAATAAGAATATATAAGAATTGAGTTAGTAAGGGTAGGCTTTAGTCTCTTAGAAGAGCGAAGTTTGACTTTACTGCTAATTTTTATCTTTATAACTAAGTTAGTAAGGGCGAGCTTTAGTTTTTTAGATGAGCAAAGTTTGACCCTATTGCTAATTTTTGGTCTTCATTCTTTTTTTTTTTTACTTAAAAAAAAAAAAAGAAAGAAAGAAGAGAGAAAAAAAAAGAAAATAAAAAAATTGAAAGTGATTGAAAATATAATGTGTAAGTTGTCATTAAAGTGATTCAATAGGAGAAGTAGAAATACGAGAGAAGGGTGGATGCAAAATACTTTTCTTTTAGATTAGTGGCTTAAGAAGTAATTGAAGGGGTTTTATATACTTACAGAAGTGGATGAAGTATAACTAGATTTCTTTTGTTCTATTTGACTTTGTGTTCACTTGGTACCTCTAGAAGCTATCATTAAATAGTAAGGGTAAAGTTTGTTTTACTTGGATTAGTCTTAGAATATTGATCATTGTATTCTAAGAACACAATGTGGTGGGTTATTAGAAAGTATAAAATTAAGCTACTATGAATAGTTTGTTGAATATACAATTGAAAAGTCATTAAGTTTCACTAATTGTTTTAACTGTTTGCTTAAGGATAAGCAAAGCTTAAGTGTGGAGAAGTTTGATAAGTATAAATCACTTTACACTTTTTAGGCACATTGAGGCATAAATTAACCATAATTATGTTTATTTATCAAGTTCTTGGTACATAATTGTGTAATATATCAATTTTAGATGATTTAAGAGAAAGAACATGATATTTATTCAAGATAAAGTGAAGAGGAGATGAAATTACACAAGAACAAGGAAATTTAGAGCAATTACAGGCATGATAAAAGAAGATTTGAGTGCCCAATGCTTGTCACTCCCTTCACTACGGTTGTCATCAAGGGAGTGACCAATGCGTTGTTCATCACGGCCGTGACTTTACCTTAGAAGATGATCGTACCTTCAGTCACAAGCATGATGAGGTGGATTGTTTGCAACGAGAAGATCACTTCCTAAGTTATGAGCATGATGGGAGTGGACAGGATTGTTTCTTTTTAACTTCATCGTACGAACCAATATGTAGAATAAGTCTTAATACTAAAGGGTGTCTTAAAATGATGTATTTCAAGCCTTTTCACTAGAAGAATATAAATGCACCACAGTTTTCATCAAGACATGATCAAGAACTTTTCACCTTAACACATCACATTGCATCACCAACCCACAACACACCTATTCATCCATCTTATACCATTTTGTGTTTTGTTCATTCGTTCTTCACTACAATCATTAGTATAAATTGTATTCTTCCCAAAATTACTCGAGAGAGTCGACCAGACTTTGTTGTTTGTGTATTTATGAGACCTTAACAGTGGAATAAAAAGGGGTTTTTACTAATTCCTTGTTTTATTTCTTTTTAATTATGAATTCTATTAATTTATATTATTGTTATATCATGTGTGAGTAGTACGTTAGGACTTACTACATCTACTTAGTATGATTAAGTGCATAGAATAGTAGTTTTTTGATGTTGTTATTCATAATGAATTGAACTTAATTAATCTAAGTACAGTATAGTGCACGACATTGACTTAAGCTAGATTTCAGTAGAATATGTCAAGAGACAATTCTATTGTTGAAACACTTTACTTTAATAATAAAGATATTATTAGGAAAGTTGCTGCATTCTTAAGGAAATTGTCATTTTAACATATCATTAATGTGATCCCAATTGGCTATTAATTTAGAAGAGATTCTAATAGATACAATTAAGATTAGATGCAAGTATTTCTAAAAAGAATGGTTACATACTAGTGATTCCCTATAGATAACAATCATTAGGATAAGATTAATGGCGATACTATGCTAAGTGGTGAAGCAAGTCTACATGTTAAGTGTTATGTTAGCAAGTATTATTGTAGCCATTGTGTTATTTGATATTAGTTTGTGGATTAGTATAGTTTGGCTAGTAAATTAGATATTTTAATCTTTTCATTACTTGATAAATTTGGTTGTTAAATAATAAGAAGGATAATTAGTACTAGTATTTATATCTGTTCCTAATGGAGATGACTTTATACTCATCCGTGTTATAAAATGATAGGTATACTTACTTGTTGAACTGTGTTAGGGATAGAATATAGGTTTATAAATTATAAAACTTGGAAGTTCTATTTAGAGGCAATCAAGGCTAAATTAGTATGGATTAGCTTTAGTCTACATAAGAGTGACGTTCTTTCCCAATGTTAATGAGCTTCAATAGAGAAGAAAAGCCTCCCAACAAAAATATATACTAGGGGGATGATTAA
Source organism: Lumnitzera littorea (assembly GCA_024138015.1). Lineage (NCBI taxonomy): Eukaryota > Viridiplantae > Streptophyta > Magnoliopsida > Myrtales > Combretaceae > Lumnitzera > Lumnitzera littorea. The sequence goes on along the minus strand of JAMXBB010000001.1, from coordinate 66,301,963 downwards.
AGGATGAATGAGTAGATATAATATGTGTTTGCTTTTGATTATAATGCTTGGCGAGATTAAGGAAAGACTTGTATACATCCTATCTAAGTGTAAGGGGGGTTGTGTATGGTTTTTTCTCAATCACATAAAAATAAACTAATTAAAGGATGAATCCTTGGTTAAATAGTATGGGTAAACTTTGATTTATATAGATTAGCTATTGAATTTTGATAGTTATGTTTCTAGTGCATTAAGAAAGTGATCAAGAAGAGATTATGCAAGTTGATAGAAGTGTTAGGTGAAGCTTTAGGGGTTACATGTCATGACTCATGAGGATTTGATCCTTAATTTATTTTAAGATTTAATGTGACTTTTGTTTAGGGTCTCTTGAATAATAAAAAGTAGAGTTAATATGTCTTGTCTAGATTTCTTTTGTGTCGGTCCTCAATTAGGATTAATTGATTTGCTTGAGGATAAGTAAATGCTTAAACTAAGGGAGATTTGTAGACTGTATAAATGTACATGTGTTATAGTTAATTTTACAATGCTTTTATAAGATTTTTATGGTGTTTATATGGAACTTGGGGCATAATTTACTTATATTTTGATTTTAAGTTTCATTTGATTGATTTGAAAAGATTGATGATTTTGGACAAACTTTTAGAAGATTTAGAGATGATTTAGATGAGATTTGAATCCTTGGAAAGAATCACACCCATGAATAATGATCGTAAATGAAAATCACAATCAAAGGGGCAAGAAATGAAGGAGAAATTGATGTCCAAAGAGGCCTACGACTAGGACTATGGCCATAGTCTTAGGCATGTTTCTCCTACTTCAAATATTTTATGATTTTTTAAGCATAGAAAGACCATGGCCAAGGACCACAGCTATGATGCTTAGGTGTAAACATGTAATGCCTTATGAATTCTTATTTTTGGAAAGATTTGAAGCCTAAAATTTGCCCACAATTACACTTCTATAAAAAGCCTTGTAAACCTAGTATAGAGAAGAATATGGAATAGAATGTAACTCAATCTTATTCAATTAGGTTTTAAGAACATCTTTTAGAGTAGTTTTACTTTTTTTTTCTTTATAATTCAACATCATAAGTGATAGGAGCAATATTTGTTCTTGAGTTAGGGCTTGGAACTCCTTCAATGGTTGTATTTTATCCCTTTTACATATTCTTGATTCGGATATTGTATACCTATTATTTCTTGTGTGCTTTGTTAATACTACTTATTGGATTGTTAGTTTGTGAATTGTGCTTATTGGTATAAGTCTTTATGATGTGTCTCTAAGGTTGGACACATGGATAGGTACCACAATGAAGCGAATCGAAAAGAAATAAGAAAAAGTTTGCAAAGTCTGGGCAATTATCAAATGGATATAACATACCACCCCATCTTACTCGGCAACAATCTGTCGGATATGATACACTAGTCCGCATTGAAGGGTTACTTGCTACTACTCCTTGCTAAAGGGAATAGATAAGAGTTGAATAATAACGAGAACACTAAGGTTGCTCAAAGTGAATAATTCTGTATTGAAAGTTGGATATCGACATATAAGGAAAGTGGTGGTTTATATACTTGCCTATTAGGGTTATTTTACATGTATGAAAAGATAAAAGGGTATTTATAATTATGTTACATGAACCATGCTTAAAAGGGATAAAAAGGACAAAGAATATTCAGTACGAAAAAGAAAGAATCATTTTGGAACATTGTATCAGAAGGCACGTATTAGTTGATGGCTATACGTCAGGAGTATGATAAAACATGGGCAAAAATAGGAGGCGCATGGTAGTCAGGGGCTGACTTGATCTTGATCAAGTCTGAAGCCAATCAATTTGGTTAATAAGTCAACTAAATTGGAGTTAAGCACCAGTGGTTGGTTGGAGAGCTCTGCTTAACTAGCCTTTCTTAGGTTACCTTCTAGATTAGGACTTCACAGCTGGGTAGGAGCATAATGGATACACGTGGGGATCTGATAGATAGGTCAATAAGAGGTTGGATCAAGATAGGAGTCCTCGTCTCAGCTATGGCTTAAAGTTAGTATTTTCCGTGCAAGCCCTTAAAATCCTTTAGCTCGACTTCATGTGATTGGTCTAGGGAGTTTATTCCTATCACTTTAATTCCTTAATCAAGTCAACATGTATTTTGATTTTATTAAAATACATGTTAATTATGATTGAGTTGTAAGACCTTTTCTAATTGTTTACAATAGAGTGGATAATCTATATTAAAGAGAACATAGCGATATACTCTTTAATTCAATTAAGGTTTAAGAATAAGAGATGATTAATTTAGTTTATCTCTTATCTAGTGATAGAAAGGGTAAATTAATTATCTTGGGTATTTGGTTCACAAGAAGGAATTCTTATTATTTAATTACTTTAAAACTAAACTTGTTAAAGACATTTAAGTTAAATTAATCTGGTTGTGATTGAATTGTTTGAGATGCTGAATATCCTAATGAAATTATTTTGTTAGATTAGTCTTCATAATTTAATTATTTCCATAAATCCCTTTTATTTTAATTGCCTAAATTTGGATGGGTCTAATACTGTTGAAAAGCAATCATTATTCTATGTGGATTCAACATTATCCTTACCAATTTTATTATTGTATACGTGACCTAGTATTCTTGCTAGTAAAAATACACTTTTGTTATTTGTAATTAAAAGTAAAGTTAGGTCAAGCATATCATGTACTTTATTCAATATTGGAACAACTCATTCATATGCCTTAAAGGAATATGTTGATAGAAATAAACTTCTAATAGAAACCTTAGCATATGAACTTGTAGTTACAACTCCTTCTGGGGGAGAATGAGTTATGCATCGTAAGTTGAGAGATGAACATGTTTGTACAAATATTCAAGTGATGCTTGTAGAGTTAATAGTTTTGGATATGAATAGATTTGATATAATACTAAGAATAGATTAGATGACTAAGTATAAAGCAAATGTTGACTATAAAGGTGAGACAGTGATGTTTAAGTGGTTTGATGGAAAGGAGTTTTGCTTTAAAGAAAGTTCTGGTAACGTAGTCCCCCAGTTGATTTTGGCAAGTAAGGTAAGAAAGTTGATATATAAGGGTAACATAGGTTACCTAGCCTTGATAGTGGATATATAAGCTATGGAAATCAAATTAGAGGATATACTTGTAGTGTAGGAATATCTCAAATTTTTCCCAAAAGATTTACCTTGATTGCCACCTGATAGGGAAATAGAATTTACCATTGACCTCATCCCAAAGACTACACCTATTTCCAAAACCCCCTATTGTATGGTACCAATAGAATTGGTGGAAATGAAGAAGCACATTTAGGAGCTATTAAATGAAGAATTTATTAGACCTAGTAAGTTTCTGTAGGGTGCACAAATACTCTTTGTTAAGAAGAATGACAAAAGTTTGAGGCTATGTTTACAATAGCGAGAGTTGAGTAAGGTAACTATTAAGAATAAGTACTCATCCTCTTAGATTGATGATTTGTTTGACCGATTAAAGGGGGCCATTGTGTTCTCAAAGATAGACTTACTATTGGGATATCATTGGTTGAAGATTAAAGAAGACGATATACCTAAAACAGCTTTCAGAACAAGATATTGACATTATTAGTTCTTAGTGATGCCTTTTGGCCCAACAAATGATCTAACTACTTTTATGGATATGATGAATCATGTGTTTAGGAAATATCTAGATGAGTTTGCAATGTTTTCTATAGATGATATTCTTATCTAATCAAAAGATTAGGAGGAACATGTTAAGCATCTAAGAAAGGTACTCTAGACTTTAAAAAAGAATCAATTTTACGCAAGTTAAAGAAGTGTGAGTTTCGGATAGAGCAAATTAGATTCCTTGGGCATATTGTGTCAAGTGCTAGAAGAGCCATTGACCTTGAAAAAGTTTAGGCAGTAATGGATTGGATAAGACCAACTACTGTAATGGAAGTTAGAAGTTTCTTAAGAATGGTAGGTTATTACTAGAGATTTGTGTAACACTTCTCCAAAATTGCTATTCCATTAAAATAGTTGATACACAAAGTGTTAAGTTTGAGTAGAGTGAAAAATGTAAGAAGAGTTTCCAGGAACTTAAGAAAAGATTAGTAATTACTTTAGTATTGGCACTACCTAAAGGATAAAGAAGTATGAAATCTATTGTGATGCCTTAAAAATGCTCTGGTGTATGTATTGATGCAAAATGATAAAGTGATTGCTTATGCATTAAGATAGCTCAAACTACATGAACGAAATTATCCAACCCATGGTTTGGAATTGGCAACAGTAGTATTTTCTTCAAAGATTTAGTGGCATTATTAATATAGTGAAAGGTGTAAAGTATATACGGATCATAAAAGCCTTAAGCACATCTTCACGTAGAGAGAATTGATGGAGTTATTGAACGATTATGATATGTCCGTTTACTATCAACCAAGAAAGGCAAATGTGGTTTTTGATTCCTTAAGTCGGAAAAAGTTTGGTAGTATTTCTATCTTAATCACGGATAAATGAGAGTTGATTGGAGAATCAGAAAAGATAAGTTTGGTGGTTCTAATCAAGGGATGCAGATCTATGTTGGCAAGTTTGGAAGTGTAGCCTATAATCTTTAAACGGATATGGGAAGCTTAGTGGGAAGATGTGGAATTATAATAGATTTGAGATAACATGGTGAAACACCCTAATTTTAAGATTGATGACAAGGGAATGTTGAGATTCAAAGGAAGAGTATGTGTTCCAAAAGATGTGGAAGTTAAGAAGGAGATCTTAGAGGAAGCTCATGATGTGAGGTACTCTTTATATCCCAAGAATAATAAAATGTACATGGATTTGAAGTAGAAGTTTTGGTGGATTGGAATCAAAGGTGATATGGCACAATATATTTCGAAGTATATAACCTGCTAGAAGGTGAAGGTAGAACACCAAATGCCAAACGGGTAACTGTAACCTTTAACGATACGTAAATGGAAGTAGGAGCACGTGATGATGGACTTTATAGGTGACTTACCTAGAATGAGAAAACAACATGATATGATATGGGTTATAGTGGATAGTTTTACCAAATCTGTACGTTTTCTAGCAATAAAGCAAACTACAACTATACCTAACCTAATGAAAGTATATATCAAGGAAATAGTTCATTTACATTAGGTACTGATATCAATAATCTCTTACTGTGATTCTCATTTCATGTCACAACTTTAGTAGTCCTTATAAGTGAAATTAGGAACTAATTTGAACTTTAATATAGCTTATCATCCAGAAATTGATGGACAATCAAAACGTACCATACAAGCACTAGGAGATATATTGAGAGAGTACATGATGGGGTTTGAAAGAAATAGGATGATTACATACCATTAATAGAATTTGCCTATAATAATAGTTATTCGAATACTATGTAGATGGCCCCATATGAAGCATTATATGGACGTAAGTGTAGTTCTCTAGTCTATTAGGATGAAGTAGGGTAAATAGATGATTGGGCCAATAATATTATAGGATCTTAAGGAGATAGTATAGGTGATAAGGGAACAAGTGAGAATATCCCAAAGTCAGTAGAAAGGCTACGTAGATGTTAGAAGGAAGCCATTGGAATTCTAAGTCAATGATTGGATACTTCTGAAGGTATCTCTAATGATAGGTGTAAGGCACTTTGGTATTACAGGAAAGTTAAGTCCTCAATATGTAGGACCTTAACCAATTAAGAAAACAAATGGGAAAGTGGCTTATGAACTGGAATTGCCAATCGAAATGGTAAGTATTCATAATGTTTTCCATGCTTTAACACTAAGAAAGTTTATAAGAGTTCTAGTAACTATATTAGACCTTCCTCCTATAGAGAAAAGAAAATCTTACTTACATAGAGCACCTAATACGGACACTAATGTAGATGGATATACGACCAATGGTATCACATGGATAAGGTGATGGGTCCAAACTACAAGATGGTTAAAAAAGTAATTGATAGTCGTAGATTGAGCAAGGGTTCTTATACACCAACAATAGATATGCACACTAATGCCTCATAAAAGCTTACACTACACTTGATATGATGCACAAGTAAGCCATGAAACCACTCACCACTAGTCTACAATCACAAATGGTCTAGATAAGAGTGCTTCAAGACTTGTGTCTCTCTATTTAAGGGTAGACACAAGTGCAAGAAGGAAAATAAGATAAGTTCTATTATGATATTCTATGATGATGTTGTAGCCATTATATTTAAGGGGTATTTATATGTGCCTATTAGGGTAAATTCTAGATTATTACAAATTATAAAAAAAAAAAGATTCTTACTAGAAACGGAAAACACATGTTACATAAGGGGCAAATTAGTACAATATAAAAGGAATAACTTATGTAAGGACATTATGGCTATCAAAGGGTAAGATACTTATTGGCCTCTTAATTTATGGTCTAAGTAGGTGCAAAGTACAGGGTAGAGCTAACTTAGTTAGCATCAGGTTAGTAGTTTAACAACTTAAGGAGTGCTTGGCTTGACTACTAGGACTTGGGAGCTTTACTTTAGGAGGTTAACTTGGCATTAAGCTATCATGGGCTTAGACACTAGATAGCTCAAGGTAATAAGAGCTTAGATCTTAGTATAAGTGGGAGTTGTCAACTTCTATAGGAACTTCCTCTACTCAAGAGATTATGAAGTGGTTAGAAGAGCTTGAGAAACATATGAGCTCAGCGTACTAAGGTAGTGAGCCCTCATGCTCAGGACCGTATGATTGGTCCTTAATTGCTACCATCCCCTCCGAGCCGTTTGAGATTTGGGATCAAATCTTTATTGACTTTAAGTAGCTTATCCTTAGGGAAGTACCAGCTAAGGTCAACAATTTTGAAGGAGTTAGAGACCCTATAAACCTTTGTTAGTTCTACACTATAGGCATTGGGGTTAATCTTCTCAATCACTCTAAATGGTCCATTTGCTCGTAGGGATAACTTGCTTTCCCTTATATTTCGGAATTGATCCTTACTGAGATGAATCCATACTAGATTGCCAAGCTAGAACACTCTGACTCTTCATCATTGGCCTCTTTATTGAATTGTGGAAGTAGCTTAAGTTAGGTGGTCCATTACCTTTTGGTGCATTATCTTGATGAGCTCTGATCTATTAACAACTTATTGAAACTTAGGTTAACATTGCAAGGTAACTTGGTTAAGTGGAAGCTCAGGGTTAAATCTATATGCAACCTCAAAAGGTGACTTCTTCATGACACTATGGGTTGTCTTGTTGTAGGCAAACTCAATTGTAGGAAAGCATAGATCCCAATTAGCTTGGTTCCTTTCGACTGTAGCTTTGAGTAGGGTGCCTATTGTTTTGTTGATGATCGCTATTTGTTCATCTATTTGTAGGTGGCAAGACATGCTAAATGATAGATTGGTTCTTCAACATCTTTATAATGTCTACTAAAAATGGCTTAGGAACTTAGGGCCCTGATCTGACACTATAGTCTTCGGTATTCCATGCAATTTGACAACTTCCTACAAAAAGAGAAGAAATAGATGAAGCATTATTGGTTCAATTGCACGGCACAAAGTGTACCATCTTACTAAATTGGTCCATGACCACTATGATGGAGTTCTTCCCTTAGGACATCCTTAGGAACCCCATCATAAAGTTCTTACTTAGCTCAAACTATGGTTTGGTTAAGATAAGGAGTAGCAAATGAGGTCCTTGTTTAACTTAGCTCTTTGCCTTTCTACAGGTAACATGCCTTTCTAGTATAGTCTGTACATCTCTCATCATTCTTGGACAAAAGAATCTTGAGGTATGTACTTCTTGGGTCCTAGCCATTCCAAAGTGACTAGATAATCTTCCCCCATGCACTCCATGCATTAGTAATCCCCTTATAGAATAGGTCAAGATACACAATTTTCCTTTCTTGAATAAGTATCCATCCCCTCGATAGTAGTCATCAACAACTTATCCTTCCTCTTACATAACATAGATCGAATTGAAGTGTTGATCCTCGGTAGATAGACCCTTGATCATTGAAAATCCAAGAAGTCTTTTTTAGAGCTTGGTTAAGAGGGAATGTTACCTTGATAAGGCATTGGCAACCACATTATTCTTGCCTTTCTTACACTTAATGACATAAGAAAATCCCTCTACGTATTCAACCCATTTAGCTTATCTCTTGGATAACTTTGGTTGACTCTTCTGGTATCTTAACGACTCATGATCAATATAGATCATAAATTCCCTTAGCAGTAAATAATGTTGCTAGATTGTTAGAACTCAGATCAAGGGATAGAATTCCTTGTCATACACTAAGTAGTTGAGTGTAGCTCATTGGTGTTCTTGCATTGGCATGGTCCTATACCTATTTCAAGCACTCTACTTCAAAGACTTTGTCAAAGCTCTAGAGAGCTAAGATAGGGGTGATAGTCAATTTCTTCTTTATTTCCTCAAAATTCTATTGCTCCTTCTCTCCTTACCTAAACTTAGTTTACTTCTTTGATAGCTCGATAAATTATGCCATGATGTCACTAAAATTCTTCATGAAGTGGTGGTAAAATGATAGTCTATGGAAACTATAGATGTCAGCAAAATATATTGGCATTGGCCATTCAGTAATCGCCTTCATGTTCTCCTCATTAACTCGAATATCTCTACCACTCACAACAAAACCTAAGAGAATCATCTCAAATAGGTTAAAGTCATACTTCTTTGGGTTTACATATAGCTTTTCAGCTTAAAGCTTAGAGAAAATAGCTCAAATATGCTCATAATGCGTCTCTAGGTTGGGGTTGTAAACAAGAATATTGCTAAAGTATGAAACAACAAACTTTCCTATTAACTTTCAGAGCACATGGTTCATTAGCCTTGTTGTTGGTGAATTTTGGGATCAAGGAAAATCCTGTAGAAGAGAATGAAATGCTTACTATCGAGACCAGTCTGGTGCAACCACTCTAATGCCTAAGTTAGTGGGGTGACTTTGCATAAAAAGTATGCAAGTGAAGTATTAAAGAGATCTTATGGAGTTTTCTTTCCTATATTTATAGCTAGCTATAATGTCTAAGGCAGTTGTCGGAATAACTATTAAGATACGTGGAAGATTCTTGATTTGACATCTTTCTTAATATGTAGGGAGAGCGGGTGGTTTTGTAATATAACTGTACTTATGATAATTGTTTGCGCCATGGGCTTGAATTGAAACCAGGAATGGATTTAGGATAGTTGCCATAAATGCTGTGTATCATCTTTCTAGAGGTATACCAAGAGATTCAACATATTTAGCATATTAGCGACTGAATGAACAAGTATACTAGATGAGCAAAAACTATCACGAACTGAGAATGGTTTAGTCGTGGCAGACGCTGTATACTGTATGAAGAACCCTTAATTGGTTACCCTTCCAATCATGAACTCTTCACACAACATACAAAGCTCTACAACCACTAGTTTCCTAAGAATATACAGATCCATATGATATCATCACACAAACATATTTATATAAAATTTAAACTACAAAGTTTACAATACATAGTAATTTAGTATATCTAAGTCTATATTACTGATAAAACAAAAGTACATAAGTAAAATTCTATATAATCCATTCTCTCTCAATACATTAGATGGCTCGCTCTTACCCAAGTCCCCAAGCTAACCTATGGCATCCCCCGGCTAGCCTCAACGAACAAGCTATCCTGCAGCAAAAGTCTAAGGGGGTATAAGCCTAAGCTTAGTGAGTAAAACCCCCTGCTACACCATAGGCAAGTTATAAATACATTATATTCACGCATATGAATGAATGGTCAAATAGAATGCTAAACAATACGTATAGTTAACTAGTCCGTATACGTAACTCAAATTTAATGCCCTCTAAAGTTAAGGTTGGAGAATACACGGCACCAATCAGATCCGGGTATCATATTAGATCTTACTTTACTACGGAACTCTACGTTCTGTACTTAAATCAAATAAGTCTTTTATTTTCATAAAATCTAAGTTCTAGTATAATCATGAGTGGGCTCCTGCAGTCCACATTTACCCCTAAACGGAGGCCTCTAGACTCGACCCTTCACTAGGCGGTTAGCACCTCTAATGCTTAGTATTCCCGCGGGCCAAGGTAAGGTCATTTTATATAAGTATACCATATAGAACCAATAAATTTATAATAACAATCCCCGAATGGCCTCTCTTTACCTTCGTGTGATGTGATAGCCATAATTATGTCTATGTAATGCATGTTGATGCATGTACTAGTTTCTTCTTATGAGCTAAGAATAATTAAATCGAATTATGATGTGACCATCCAATAGTACACACAATCATTTTTTATATTATCATGTAGCAAACAAAGTATTATTCATACTTAAAGTAAATTCACAACTCAGCACATAATATCATACATAAGCATTTCTCGACCCCATACAACAACAATTAACAATATCATTTAAGTCTACTATCTACAATTGCGTACAAGCATGGAATCATAAGGTAAATACTTACTCAACCATGACGACTCGCTCTAGTCGTAGTGATCAATCGAGAGATTCTTGCCCAGCTTGGGATCACCTGATCATTACGATATAATAACGCTAGTAAATAATTAAATTAACTAGTAATTCTAGATATCTATTTACCTAAATCTTCTTAGATTACTATCAATTTTTATCCAATTAAACTTTATCACTAATCGTATGTAACTTTTTCATTCTATTTTTTATTTTTGTGAATCTATAGTTGTTTTTCATCATTTTCGAATGTACATTCACATAGTGATATCCGTTTTGGATGTTAAAACCTGTGTTTTATGATATGGTCTAAATTTATTGAAATTTTAACTATGTAAGCTTAATTATTCTGATTACTTATATTTATATCCTATTTTAGGACTTAATGATTTAATTAGCTATTAGATTCTTATACTTAGAGAATTTTATTTTGGTGTTATTAATTCATATACTTAATTAAGTTTAATTCAATTTAGGAAGTGTATTAGGGTTTAAAAGATTTTTAGACCCTAAATACATGTACATACTTATGTTATACTCTTATGTAATCTTATAAGTTATTATTTTATAAGCTTATGATTATGTCATTGCTTATATCATCAATTGCTTATGTCATCACTTATGTCATTATTTGCTTATGTCATCTATTAATTGCATCATTACTTACATCATTATTTGATTACATAAGCTCTTACCTCATGCTTAAGTGTCTTATATACACTTAAACATATGTTAAGTATATACCTATATCTTTACTATACTTGTATGTATACTAATATACTCATATATATACTTATACATATACCGTCTTTATACTTGTACATATACCCATGTACACATAAGGTGACATATGTATTTATATATGTATTTTCGTATGCCTAAAATTCCTCTTAAGAAAGCTTCTCAAATTTCATTTTTTTTGTATTTTAAGGGTGTATTTAGCATGGTATATGTATGTATAGTTGGTATATGCCTTATTTTGGGTTATGTACATATTGAATTATTATGTACAAAGGTTTTTATACATGTATTTATCTAATATACTCTTATATACACATACATAGATACATGTACATATGCTCTTCATCCATTTACCAAGGCTATCATACACTTCTAAACATAAAAATTGAATCTTTAAGCTTTCAACAACATATATGTACACAACACATAAACTTCTTAAACTGACCTACCTATTCATCTAACTATTAAATAATATGGAGTATTACATAATAACATACCTTTGTTTTCTTCTTGAAATATGGTTGCAAAGTTTGAAAATTAAGAAAGAGTGAAAGGGAAAGGGAAGTCAAGGTTATGGAGGTGGGGAAAAGGACTTGGTTTTATTTTGTTTTGTGTTTGAAAAGAAGAAGAAAGTAGGGTTTAGGAGGGGACAAGAGTAAACAGTACAATTGGAAAGAAAAGGGAAGAAAAAGCTAAAAGAAAAGAAAAGAAATCATTAGAAGGAAGAGATAAGTCTAGAATGAAAGTGACATTTTGTTGACTTTTCCATATGTTGACTTGGTCAACTTTCCAAAAATATATGCCCTTTAGTGTACATAATATAGTAATTAAGGAAAATTAGGAGAAAAATTAAAGAAATGAAAGGAAATAAGAAGTTTAGTGAATTGATTAGTAAAAATAGATAATGAGATTTTCTATTAGGTATTTATATCCTATATACATCATTTAGTAAGCTACTTAGTATAATTATGATGAAAAGTGTCATTTAGGGTATTAATGTTTACTACATGCAACCTAAGCATCAACTAAGCTCTTAACTCTATGTAATGCTAACCTAATTATATACATAGAAGATGAATGTGATCTATGATAAAATATCTTAGTTTCTAAAGAATTACTTTAGTATTATATGTATTTATGAATGATTGAAAGTTATCTTTAATCTTTTATTAGTGATTTGGTATAATACTAAGGTTATATTATCAATTAGAGTTTAGGGTAAATTATGGTGATTTAGTGCTTTTCTATCCTTAAAGTTATAGTTTTAGGGTTTTTATCACTTTCAAATAAAATCTTTAGTATTTACATACATTTAGGGTAGAAAAATTTTATACTCAATTAACTAGTTATTTTAAGGTTTTCACTTTCATTAGCCTTGTCAACTCCTAGATTATCTAACATACTTAAGTCTACTTCAGATGCTAGATTGAAAAATTTAAGGGTTTACAAAAACTGACTATCAACAAGCTTCATAAAGGTGTTTAGTGCATTCGATAACCTGAATGGCATTAGGAGCCATTCATACACTTCATGATGTGTCTTAAATGTGGTCTTCTACTTGTCTCCTTCCTGCATCCTAATTTGGTGATATCCAAACTTGAGGTCAACCTTAGAGGATACTCTTACTCCATGCAACTTATTAAGCATGTCATTAAGCTTAGGTGTAAGGTACCTATACTTGATGATGATCCTATTAATTGCTTTACTATTTACAACATTCGCTATGTCCCATCTTTGTTTAGCACCAATAAAGTAGGAACAACATTAGGGCTTAGAGATTTACGAAAATATCCTTATCCTATTAATTTGTCAACCTACTTCTGAAGCTTAGCAACTTGTTCAGGATTTAACCAATATGCTGCTTTGTTTAGCAATACGGCTTTAAGATGTAAGTGAATCAAATGTTCAATTCCTTAAATCGGAGCCAAACCCATAGAGAGCTTTTCAAGAAACAAGTAGGTAAACTCATTTAGGAGGCTTCTCACATTGGTAGCTAATTCAACATTCAAGGCCTTTAGCTCAAGTAGTCTTCGAACTAACAAGAAGGTTGGCACTTCTGACTTCATCTCCCTTGATAGCTTAGCTCGAGTTATCAATAAGGGATCTTTCTTTAAAGTTTTGTTGAGTTAAGCTTACATAACCATGACTTGCTTAAAGGACTTAGGATTTAGCCTAACCTTTCCTCCTTTACGTTTAAAAGAACTATAATTCTTCCTTCTATCATAAGCTGCATATCGATCAAACATCTATGGTATCTACCAAGGAGAATATGTGAAGCACTCATAGGTAACACATCGTAGGGAACCTCGTTGTGATACTTCCTAATATAGATTGGCACTATAACTTGCTTGGTCACTTGTAAGGCTTCCTTGTCACTTAACAAATTTAGTTTATAGGGATTAGGAAGGGGTGTGCTGACAACTTCAACTGTTGGACAATAAACACAAATGCCACGTTCATGCAGTTGCCCTTATCAACAATTAGCACATATAGCATCCCCTTGACCTTACATCCAATGTGAAACAAGTTTTCTTGTTGTTTGTCCTCAAGTGTTAGACTCACACTCGTCATTTATCTCAATACCATGGTTGTACGCATGAAATTTCCCTCTTCACTATAGATAGTTTCCTTCTCTCAAGACAAGTTGGTTTGTTTATGTTCTTAATGCTCCTCAACATCCTCATTAGTGTTGTCAACCTCAATGGTCAATATCTATCCCTTTAACACCATTATTCTTCTAATGCTCGAATCCTTAGCACTTGAAGCATTTGATTTCATTCGTTTTCTACTTGAGCTTTATCCCTTTTCAAATTTTATTGAGACTTCTTTTTCCTCTACTTGGATAGTTGAAATAAGTTAGACTTAACTGGTTATACTTAGATCTAAAGGTATACATCTTCTTAGAAGAGGTCAGCTTGAGGAAGCTTAACTAATAAGAGCTTAGAATTTGTTTGTTCAATGTCTCTTTATCCTTTAGGTAGCTAGGATTGCTTCATCTAATGTGTCAATATCCCTCGTCTCTAAAATATCCCTTATCTCATATCTCAATCCTCTATCAAATTTGGAGATAGTTCGATCCTCAAGCTTTACCACTTCACAATAAATCATCAACATTTGAAATTCTTTTACATAAGCATCAACACTTGAGCCTCCTTGTCTCAAGTTCTGCAATCTCTTGAATGTATACTATAAATAATAACTTAGTACAAACCTCTTTCTCATTACTCTCTTCATCTCATCCTAACCTCTAATTTCTCTCTCTCCTTCTCTATGCCAAATAGCGTACAAATTCTTCTACCATAGGGTGGCATATCCTATGAATTCTAGCATAGCAAATTTGACCTTGGCATTCTCAAGAACATCATGATACTTAAACTGCTTCTCAATTTTATCTACCCATGCCAAGTAATCCTCAACATCACTACTATTAGAGAAGATTGAGATTTGTATGTTCAAACCTTCTACCTTAGGAACTCAAATATTTTGTTCTTCCACTTCATAATACTCTTCCTCATCATCACCTAACTCTTCTTCCACTTCCTCTGCTTCATCCATTACAAGCCTTTGTTGAGCGAACCTTTCCACTCCTCTAGTTCAATGTAGTCGAATAGGGAAATTAGCTTTGCCAAGGTAGCCATCACCTCATTTAGGTAAAGCATCTGCTTGGTCTCTATTCAATTCATCTCTATGTTGCTACTTGTTACCTTATAAGGTAGTAACCAAGCTCTTAGCCAGGTCAATGAGCCTATCAATTTTTCGATCAGCTAACCTTAGTGTGTAACTTCCTTAATGACCATAACCAGCATGAGCACCACTCTTAAAATCTCCAATAGTCGCACAAATACTAGAATCTAACATTGTTCAAGACTTCAATACACTACCACTTTCAATCAAACCAACTTCTAAACTATACAAAAACTCTCTTTGAATTATAACTCAACAACTACTCCAACTTTGACCAAACATTACTACCAACACTTAACATGATTGCAAACGTTAACAAATATAGCTAAGCTTTGATATCGAGATGATACCGACATTAACATAGATGGACACATGATCAGTGGCATCACACGAACAAGGGGATGGGTCAAACCATAAGATGCTTTCAAAAGTAATTGATAGTCATAGATTGAGTAGGGGTTGCCATATACCAACGATGGTTATGATGCATAATGCCTTACATAAGCTTAAGCCATACTTGATATAATGGACAATTGAGTCACGAGGCCACCCACCGCTAGTCTATGGTCACAAATGGGCTAAATAAAAGTGCTTTAAGACTTAGGTCTATCCGTTCAAGGATACACACAAGTGTAAGAAGGAAAATAAGAGAAATTCTATTTTGATATTCTAAGATGATCTTGTGGCCATTATAATTAAGGGGCATTAATATGCCTTAATCAGGGTAAATCTTAAGTTACTACAAATTACAAAAAGAAAAAGATTGCTACTAGAAATGGAAAACACATATTATGTAAGGGGCAAATTACTAAACAATACAAAAGGAGTATCTTATGCAAGGAAAGTACGACTGTTAGAGGGTCAAACACATATCGACCTCTCAATTTATGGTATAAGTAGGTGCGAGGTGTAGAGCAAAGCTAGCTTGGTAGGCATTAAGTCATTAGCTCAACAACTCAAGAAGTTAAGGGGTGCTTGACTTCACTATTGGGACTTAGGAGCTCGGCTTTAGGAGGTCAGCTTGACACCAAGCTATTGTAGGCTTGGACGCTTGATAGCTTGGGGTCATAAGAGCTTAGATTTCAATACAAGTGTATAGATACCTTATATTTGCCATTTTTTTTAGTAGTTTTATTGAGCTCAACATAAAATAATAATAATAATATTAAAAATGAAAGAAATAAAATAAAATAATTAAAAAATAATAATAATAACTAATTTTATTTTTTTTATTAGATGAACCAGTTAGCGAGTCCTATTTTTTAAAAAATTTTTAAAGAAAAATATTTTCCTTAATTTTTTGTTGTGTAATCTATATTAAGTAGGCTAGGCTTAATATGGATTAAATTAAGAAAAATGAAATAAGGCTTGACATAATTAGTGCCTTTACTAGGGAAGGCTAGTAGGCTAGCCATGTAAAAATGAAAAATTAATTAATGGGCTTTTGTATTATTTTTTTATTATAATATAGATGTAATAATTGAATTTTAGTGATGCATGCCTTAAGAGAAAAGCTAGCCTAGTGTGCCTATACTGGGGAAATAAGGGGGTTTATTTATTTATTTATTAACAATTATTTGCACATTTAGATGTGGTCGGACTTAGGCTACCTTAGAAACTTAAGATAGGCTATCATTGTGTAACCCTCAAGTCATTGATGTCTTTATCCTCGCTTGGCAGTAATAGACGAGCCTACTCAGGCTTCAATATAGTCTATTAGGTTTTCCTTGGAAATCCTTAAAGCTATATAGCTAAAGACCCGTAGACCATACTCTCTTGCATCATTGTTTTTGAAAAAGGGGTAGTTATTTTTAAAATAGAGGAAAAGCTCAATTAATCCGTAGTCGATTTAACTTTTTTTTTTTTTAAAGGGTGAAATTAAACAAACCAGCAACCCTTATATATAAGTATTCACGAGCTTCATTTTTCTTAAATCCTATTTTGGACTTACTTATATATAAGGGTACTTTTCAACTGTAGGTTCCTAATAATTTCTATAATTTATTAATTATTGGCCCCTATTTCATTAAATGAATCTGTAGTATACTGCATTTTTTTATTTTATTTTTGCTAATGTTTGTTTCTATTTAATCATTATTATTTCTTGTATTATATGTATTTTATTTTTGCATTGTCCCTTAGTAAGTAAAAGACTACATAATTAAAAAAAAAATTTGAAGAAGCTGCAAAATTATTAATATCATATCTAGCTTTATTGTAAATTTAGTGGTGTCGTTATAAATAATTACATCATTTCATGTTTTATGTAATATAGATATAGAAAGTCAGGCTAATGTCAATCTAGAGCCCATCGATGAGGTCTAATTGGATAAATATTCTTTTCCCGAGGTTGTCCTGAAGAATTGGTTAAATCAGCTTCTACCTACTAAGTAAGATCACATTCGCAAGAAGATTGGGCTAATCATATCCCTTATGCAGGTCCAGCTCCACTAGCCTCTAATTTATATAGGATTTAAGTTTTTTTTAGGAAGATTAGTTAGGAGTTTGTTTTTTATTTTTTTCTCTTTTAGTCTATTGTATAAGTTGGATTTTATGATTATTAATAAATTTTTAGCTTCAAAACCTTTTTTAATTGTGCAGTCTTTTGCTCATTTTTTTTCTTGATAGTTGCCTTTTAAATAAAAAATGAACAAAAAAAATGAAATAAAAATAAAACAAAAACAAAAAAAAGAAGCAAACAACAAAAAGAAAAATGAAAAAAAGAGAAAAACAACAAAAAATTTTTAGTTTACAAAGATATCTAAAAATTGGGTTTTCATTTTAGATTTTAAAGATAGCACCTAAGCGAGCAAACTTAGGTAAAAGCCCAATATTCGCTCGTTCTAAAGCAAGAATGTCAACATAAGGAACAAGAAACATCGGTCAAACCAAACCCGACTCGAGAGTCGCAACCCTAGAAGAAAACATGAACAAGATGGCCGAATAAATCTAGGCTCTCACTCGGGCTATTAGAATTCTCAATGATAGACAAGGATCTCAAGTCAACTCGAATTGAAATGTAAAAGTGACCCCTCCCCTTGAATTGGAAGATACAAAATCAGTTCCTAAGTTAAGATATTGAGTAATGAGATTAAGGAAAAACATCGAGAGATGGAAAGGAAGTTTATGCAGAAGTTGATCGAGAAGATGAAAACCTTAGAAATGGTTAATAGGCTTGAGCAAATGGGAATGATCAACTTGTTGACATATGAAGATGATGATTTCCTATAAAATTTTAAAATTCTAGAATTCGAGAAATATTATGGGACTGGTTGCTTGAAGCTACACACTAGGCTGTACATTAGAAAGATAGGAAAATACATGAAGTATGACAAGGTGATGGTCCAAACCTTTCAAGATAGCTTAATTGGGCTTGCTTTAACTTGGTATGCCTAATTAGACTTGAATGAGATAGATACATGGGACAAGTTAGCTCAGGCTTTCTACAACTAGTATAAGTTCAATATCGAGGTAGCCCTATCCATGTAGGATTTGAATAATCTACGAAAGAAGGCCAGCAAAAGCTTTAAGAAGCATGCCTAAAGATGGAAGGGCATGGCAGCCAAGGTGACTCTATCCTTAATAAAGAAGGATCTGACTTTTGGTTTCATCAACACTCTTGAAAGCCCATACTATCAACATTTGGTGGGTTACCCTACCTCTAATTTTGCATAAATTATAGCCTTAGGGTACTGAATTGAGGAAACTATTGCTTTTGGAAGGCTTCCTAACCCTGAAGCAGTTGAGAAGAAGATGCCTCCTATATGATTTTCCAATAAGGCCAAAGAAGCTACTGTAAGTGTTTTCAATATTAGCAACATTATCAAACCGATAGACATGACAATAGTATCTAATCCCCTATTGAATCCAAGTTAGAATAATTGCCCACAAAGAAGACAGTTTACTCATATCTCCATTCCTTTAAGCCAAGTTCTTACATGAATGAGAAAGGAGAATCTCTTAACATTTCAAATATTGAAGGAGGGATAAAGACCGAAGGACTACAACCTAGAGCTCCATTGTAGTTATCATTTAGGGTAAGTGGGGCATTGTATAGACTAGTGTTAGGGACTTA
Organism: Lumnitzera littorea; assembly: GCA_024138015.1. Taxonomy (NCBI): domain Eukaryota; kingdom Viridiplantae; phylum Streptophyta; class Magnoliopsida; order Myrtales; family Combretaceae; genus Lumnitzera; species Lumnitzera littorea. The sequence goes on along the minus strand of JAMXBB010000001.1, from coordinate 66,283,004 downwards.
GACATAAGATCCAGGATCTCATTGATGTAAAGTTGGTTTAATTAGACTTCATTCAGACTCCCGCTCCCAACATAGGTAATAATCCTCTATCAAATCATGGACACTCAATCAACATGATCATCTCTGAAGTCACTAAACTAGAAATCAACCTAGATGGTTTCTCCATCGCTATTGTAGAGGTAGCTTGGAATCTAAGGTAAGCTAGATACTTACAGAATATGAATCTCAAAGATAAAACTCAGACTAGATTAGCAATATATAAATTGCCAAAGGATGGGAAGATAAAGAAAATTGACATTATGGCTATGATGATTCCAAAACCACGAAGTTAAAAGGAGCTCAGAGAAAGGTATGAGGTTGGAGATCCAACAGTCAACACTCTAGGAAAGCCATTAGGAAAGTTTAAGTATTTGGTCGATTACGCTAGTTCACTAGCCATATATGTTGATGAACCACCTACGAGATAGAGCTCCAAATTTGAGGAAGAAGACAAACTTATTGAAGAAGACAAGAAGATAGCTAAGATGGTTGGAATGATTGGAGGTGGGCCTAAACCTTTGGTTTTTGAGTACTACAAGAAGATTGAGAATGTTAAAGAATTAGGTAAGCCCAAGAAGATAGCTTTTAAAGTCTTAATAGCTCTAGGGAATTACAAAGCAGCCCCTCTAGATTACTAAATGGTGAATTAGATAGCTAGGTCCTTATCACCTATGATCAATGGGCTTACTTGCTCAAGATGAATTTATGACTAGGGTGAAGATGCTAAGAGGAAGACTACTATGGAAGACACTTCTCGAAAGATCTTTATAGATATAGATGAGAAAGATCAAAATGTTGCCTAGAAGATAGTGAAAGCTAATGAGTACAAGATTATGGATCAATTACCTAACGTATCGACCCAAATTTCCCTAATGGGCTTCCTATTATCATCAAATACTCACTGGGAAGCTTTAATCAAAATTCTGAAAGAAGTCAAAGTACTTGAAGGGATTTCCACTAAAAAGTTAGGATTGGTGTTTAATTCAATATTTGTGATGGCTCAGATTTCATTCTCATCAAATGAGCAAGGCGAAGAAGGAGAATGATACATAAAGACCCTTTTCATAATTCTCAAGTGTACAGGAAAGCGGTTTCTCCGGTACTAATTGATAATGGGTCTTTACTAAATGTATATCTACTAGCGACACTTAATTTGGTTAGAGTAGATTCAGTTGAGATAAAGCCCAACTCAATTTTAGTAAGGGCTTTTGATGGATCAAAGAGGGAGATACATAGAGAAATTGGGTTATAGGTTAGGATTGGTCCACAGATGTTCACTATCCCATTTTAAGTCCTAGATATAGCTCAAACTTTCAATCTTTTACTAAGGAGGCCATAGATTCACTCAGTAGGGGTAATTTCGTCTAGTCTACATTAGAAGGTGAAATTCATAGCCAATGGACAGTTAGCTACTATTCTTAGGGAGCAAGACTATGAGATTTATAAAGAGACAACAATTCCATATGTTGGGAGTGAAGAATTAGAGGAACTAGGTTTACGGATTTTTTATGAGGTCAGGATGATTGAAGTGTCAAGCCAAGGGGCATGGGGTCACCCAGAATAGCCTAAGTAATGGTTTAGAACATTCAGACTCGGATATGAGCCTATTGAAGAGGAAATCCAAGAAATGAAGGCCAAAACTGAGGCAGGAGAGGAGATCGGCTGTACCATGCTCATATGAATTTTCTAGACATCCATCAGACATTCCCAATACCAGCTAGTACTTAAGAACTCGAAGTAGTTAGTTTATTAAAGGCTTTGGCTCAACAATGCAACACCAATCTAAACAAAGAGAAAGATATTGGCATCCTAGTTTCCTTATGCAACTGGTTTTCTATTCCTATGAATAGGTTTCTTTAGAAAAGCAATATTAGATCAATTAAGAGCATTCAATTTCAATAATTAGTCCAATTAGTTAGGCCCTTTTCTTTCAGAAAATTTGAATTCATTCAATAAAATTAATGCCTTGCTTTCAATCAATTCTTCTTTGTTATTTATTCATTATCCTTTTGCTTTTCCTTTACTCTTCAAATCCAATAAAAATGATGAACATAATGGATATCTCATGCATGTAAGTGATGCAAGTACTAATATCACCTTCAGCCTTATTAGGTTAAACGTTGGAGATGATATCGAGACTCTAAGTAAAATACAAGAGAGTTGGTGTTGATTTGAACAAGGTAGAGTTATTATTGATGAACCAATAGTTGAGATTAATTTGGGGATAGAAGAGAATCCGTAAAACTTGAAATTGAGGGTAATTTAGTAAATGATCAGAAATATGAGTTATTACAATTGTTATCAGAATACTTGGACATATTTGCTTGGTCCTTTGAGGATATGCCCAATTTGGATTCATTAATCGTGATTCACAAGTTGCCAATAAGAGAAGATATTAAACCAAAAAGGCAAAAGCTTAGGCGGTTTAGGCTAGATATACTTCTCAAAATAAAAGAAGAAGTGAAGAAATTACTAGAAGTTAGATTTATAGAAGTATCAAATTACCCCGAATGGGTAGCTAATGTAGTGCTAATGCTGAAGAAAAATAGGAAACTTAGGGTATGTGTGGACATCCATGATTTAAACTAAGCGATACTTAAGGATAACTTTCCTTTACCACATATCAATGTATTGGTTGACAATAGGGTTGGAAATCATCTTTTCTAGTTCATGGATGGTTTCTCGAGATATAATCAAATCAAGATGGTAGAAGAAGATAAAATCAAAACTACCTTCATTACTACTTGGGGAACATTTTATTATCATATGATGCCTTTTACGTTGAACAACACTAAGGCAACTTATCAACATGCTACGATAGCCTTGTTTGAGTGGTTGAGGAAGTTTCAAGTAAAATTAAATCCAAAAAAGTGCAGCTTTGGAGTAACTTCGGGGAAATTGTTAGGTTTTGTAATCAACAAAAGTGGAATAGAGGTTGACCTAGACAAAGTCAAGGCAATCATAAACATGCCTACACTGAAGACTATAAAAGAAGTATAGGGACTGTTAAGAAGGTTGAATTACATTGCTCAGTTTGTACCATAACTAACTAATAAATACAAGCCATTATTCAAACTATTAAGGAAGAATGAAGTAATAGAATGGGATGAAGAGTGTGAGCAAGGAGTATCTCATGAATCCTCTCGTATTGGTCATTCCTACACTGGGATGGCCGTTGATTCTCTACTTAATGATCCCTCTTGAATTGATGGAATATATGTTGGGGCAGAAAGATGAAATAGGTAGAAAAGAGCATCTTATATATTACTTAAGCAAGAAGTTCATAGAAGGCAAACAAAAATATTCAAAGTTCAAAAGAATGTATTGTACCTTAGTATGGGTGATGCATAAGCTGAAGCATTATACTCTTTATTATTCAGTCAAATTGTTGACAAAACATGACTTGTTGAGATATTTAGCAGAAAAGCTAGCATTGATTGAGAGAATATCGAAGTGGCAAATAGTGCTCTTTGAGTTTGATATCAAATACATAAGTTAGAGTTTAGTCAAAGGGTAGGCAATGGCAAATCAATTGGCAAAATACCCATTAGAAGATGAATATGATGGTTTAGAAGCTCAGTTTCCTAATGAAAATGTGATGGTGGCGAATGAATTGAGTGGTGACAAATTGGAATGGAGAATGTATTTTAATGGAGTAGCTAATGTGGTTAGATATGGGATAAGAGCAATACTGGTATCACCTGAAGGTAATCATTGCCCTATAGTAGTAAGGTTAACATTTCCATATACGAACAATATAGTAGAATATGAGGCTTGCATTATAGGGCTCAAAATGGTGTTAGACTTAGGAATATAAAGACTTAAAGTGTATAGGGATTATTCTCTTATAATTATCTAAATCCTGGGAGAATATAAGACAAAAGACAAAATGTTGATACCTTATCATGACCATTTATGCAAGTTGATTGAAGGATTCCAAGAAATATCATTCACTTACATTCAAAGAACCCATAATTAATTTGTTGATGCATTAGCCACGCTAGTGTCCATGGTGAAAGTCACAGATGGGATAGAAATTCAGCCCTTGAAGATTGAGGTGGAGGAAAGATCGACTTTTTACTTAACAATTGAAAAGAAGGAATTGAAGAACCCTTGGTATTATGATATTAGAAAGCTACTTTAAACGGGTAAGTTCCCTAATGAAGCTAATAGAAAAGATAGAAAAACTTTAAGGAGATTGGTTGCTCATTTTCTGTTAAATGGAGCATCTTTGTACAAAAGATCACCAGATACAACAATACTAAGGTGTATAGATGAAGAAGAAGCTAAGAAATTGATGAAAGAGGTGCATGAAGAAGTCTATGGTCCTCATATGAATGGATACATGTTAGCTAAGAAGATCATGAGAATGGGATATTTTTGGATGACAATGGAATCAAATAGTATCAAGTATATAAGGCATTGTCACCTATGTTAGGTATATACTAATAAAATCAACGCTCCTCCCTAAGAATTACATGTGTTATTAGCTCCTTAGCCTTTCTCAATATGAGGGATGAATATAATCGGACCAATTTTTCTAACGACATGAAATGGGTATAGATTTATTTTAGTCATGATTGATTACTTTACTAAGTGGGTGGAAGCAACATCATATACTACGGTAACCAAAGGAGTAGTAGTTAGGTTCCTAAAAAGAGATATCATTGCAAGAGATGGTGCACCCGAGTCTATTATTATAGACAATGGGTCAGATTTGAACAATAAGCTATTAGTTGAAGTATGCAACTAGTTCAAGATCATTCACAAAAACTTGACTCCATTTCACCTCAGATGAATGGTGCAGTTGAAGCTGCTAATAAGAACATTAAGAGAACCATTGAAAAGATGGCGATCACTTATAGAGATTGGCATGAGATGCTTCCCTTTGCTCTCATGGCTTATAGAACCTCAGTTAGAACCTCTATAGGTATAATACCTTATTCATTAGTCTATGGAACTGAAGTGGTACTATTAGTGGAAGTAGAAATACCTTCGTTCTAAGTATTGGCAAAAACTCAACTCGGTAAAGCAGAATAGGTAAAGAAGCGAATAGAGCATTTGAACCTTCTAGATGAGAGGAGGCTTGCAGCGATATATCATGGTCAATGTTACCAATAAAGGATGGTCTAAGCCTTTAATAAGAAAGTACGCCTGAAGTACTTCAAGGAAAGAGACTTGATGTTTAAGAAGGTGTTGCCAAATGCAAGAGACCTTAAGGGCAAATTTGCTCCGAATTATAAAGGCCCTTATGTAGTGAAAAGGGTATTATTAGGGGTTGCATTAGCATTAACGGAAATGGATGGTCTAAAATTAAGGGTATCCATGAATTCAAATGTAGTCAAATTGTATTATCCATGAAAACTGAGTTCAATAAAGATTCCAATTTTTCTTGAGAATTGTTTGTGGTTAATCTTTAAACATGTACTAGTAAAGTTGATATCTATAAATGTTCATGAATACAGATGGTTATCGACTGACAAACACTTCACCAATAAATCCTTATATGCCATATTTCTAAGCCTCATACACTTAAACACCAAACACTTACCAATGGATTTGAGTCACCAAATAAGTTGCAATCAAATGTTCTTAATGATTTAATCATGTTTCTTTCGAAAAGAGATTTATTTTTTAGGAAACATAGAAAGGTGGAAATTGAGACTTGATGATGACAAAAGCAAAATCAAGGCATGAGCATGGTACGGCTACAAGAATCATCTACAAAAGGTTTCAATCATGAAGAAGATCTCATTCTAGGTTAAAAGAAAAAAGAAGAAAGAAAAAAAAAAGAAAGAAAAAGAAAAGGTAAAATAGAAGAAAAAAGAAAAAAAGAAAAAAGGAAATGCCTCAATGATATTTTGTTGACTAAATGATTGAATATCGAGAGTTAACATGAGGTATGTTGATTGGTTGTTATCTGTGAAATTCTTGATTCCTAGGTAAAATGATCCTAAAAGTTCTTAAAAGAGATATTTAGGAGAATTAACAACTTTTTTGAAATCTCAAAGAGATCTATCCTCTTCAAATCATCTACTAAACCTAAATAAGTTTTTTTTTTTGCAAATCTTGAAGAGATGTATTCTCTTCAAATCATCCACCAAACAAAAACAAGTTTTTTTTTTTTTTTTAATCTCAAAGAGATCAATTCTCTTCAAATCATCCACCAAATCAAAATAAGTTTTTTTTTCTTTTCAGATCTTGAAGAGATCTATTCTCTTTAAATCATCTACCAAACCAAAACAAGTTTTTTTGAAATCTCGAAGAGATCTATCCTCTTTGAATCATTCACCTAACCAACATAAGTTTCTTTGAAATCTTAAAGAGATCTATCCTCTTCGAATCATCCACTAAAGTAAAACAAGTTTTTTTGAAATCTTAAAGAGATCTATTATCTTCGAATTATCCACTAAACTAAAACAAGTTAATTTGACCCCCAATGGTTTTTGCCCTATTTTTCCAAGATAGGCCCCTTAAAACTTTTGTCCTATCCTTTCAAGATAGGCCTCTATAAAACTTCTGCCCTATCCTTTCAAGATAGGGCCCCCTTAATTGTTTTGCCTTATCCTTATAAGATAGGCACCACAAATATTTAGCCCTATCCTTTCAAGATAGGCCCTCTAACCTTTACCCTATCCTTTCAAGATAGGTCCCTTATCTTTTACCCTAGTCTTTCGAGACAGGCATTCCTTTGCCCTATCCTTTTAAGATGGGTTATTATCTTTTACATTGACCTCTTAAGACGATATCCTTTACCAAGATAAAATACAGCTTAGCTAACCATTCAAGTTAGTAATCTTCATTCTATCGGTTCAAAGTAAGATTTAGCAAAAATGGGTATCTCTTTTGTCTTTGAAGCAAAGTTCTAATCTAACTTCACTACAAAGAGGGATAATTGTAGATACCTCATTTTTGCCATTTTTGTTAGTGGTTTTATTGAGCTACAAATAAAAAAATAATCAATAACAATAATATAAAAGAAAAAAAAAATATATAAAAAAACGAAAATTGAAAAAAATAATAAAAATAAAGTATCAAGTCGTACCATATCGAGTTGTATCGAGTGAAGTCAAATTAAGTTGAATCATTTGGGATCGAATCGGATAATGGTAAGTGATAAATTTAATAAATTTTAAGTCATTAAAATATTAGACTTTATTGAAATATTTTTTAGTCCAATTTGATATAAAGTAGATTTCTTTTTTTATCTAACTTATATTGGGCTAAAATAGACTTAGGATTTATTAAATGGGTTATTAGACTAAATCAAGTTAGACTAAGCCAAGCCTATAAAAATAGAAAACCCGAATTAAGATAGGATTTCTAGAAACTAGGTCGAATATTTAAAGAATCTAAAAACATATCTTTCGTATCTAGGATTCATTATCGTATCTAGGGTTTATTGAGATAGAATCTATATCTAAGAGATATGAAAGATTTAATAGCGAGTATTGTAAATAGGAATTTCGCGATCGATTTAAGGACTTTTTTTATTATATTCCCTTAATACGTAAGCCTATATTCCTCACGTCCCTATCCTCCAAACAAATCCACTCACTCACTAAACATAAAGCCATACCTTACACTCAGTCATTCTCAACCATCAATTCATCACTATAGCACAGCAACATTCTACGAACATTGCACGATTACGCTGTTGACTAAACACAATCCACCTACAACACTTGACAAACACCCAGCACCTCACTTCACAATCCAACATATGCTCCACGTACAGCATCTATATAGAAATTGACAGTCGTATGTCTACAGCACCTTTGCTTGCACACACACCCCCTAAATATAGACACATAACAGTCCCCCAACCAAAACAGACATATACAGACCATGTCATACATAGAATACACTCACTCACAACTGAGTTCACACATAGAACACACTTACTCACTAAGTTCACTACTGAACAAATACTCTGGCATACATGTATAGATTCACACAAGTTGCTAGACACATAAACTCACACATATGATCCTGCTCTACTGTGACATATGCTGCACATGATCACAATGCACCATTGTCACACACAGTCACAATCCAGCTGTATGTCTACTACCCCAAACATGCATGATTTGATCGATTTGATTAATTAATTATTTTATTTAATCTAATTATCTTTTACTAATTTTTTTTAGTGTAGGTTTTTTTATTATTGTTAATATTATTATTATTTTTATTGTTATATCGTTGGATATTTTTTAGATAATTTGAATTTTTGGATAAATTTAGTTAGTTGAAAGTTGCATTTAAAAAAAAATCGCCAATCTTTCCTTTGAGATCCATATCTTCAGAAAAAAAAAAAAAAAAAAAACAAAAACGTGTCTAAGATATGTATCTCAGCGTATCATGCATATAGGGTTTATGAAAGATATTTTTTACACATAGTGAATTTTTTTTTTTAAATAAGAAAAAATCTTAACCAGAGTTTTCAAAAAGCTTTAGTTAGTTAGGTTTTTTTAAAATAGGATTTGTAAAAAATAGATTTTCTAAGATCTTTTTAAAAAATATTAAATGGTTAAATAAACATAAATCTAGCTTGATTTTCAAAAATAAAAAAATCTACCCACTAAATATTTTATAAAAAAAAAAAGAACTACGTTGGTTTGATCACAACTGGCGGGTACATAAGTACCTTTAGGGCAACCATATAAAAAAAAAATTTTCTTGAAAAAGTTCGCAATAAAAAATAACAAAAAAATTCATTTTAGTTATATTTTACATATTTGTATTTGTCTTAGTATTTTTTAGCAAAAATATAAAAATAAAGCCCATTAATTTTTTTATTTTTACATGATGACTTAGTCTTAATAAGTTAGCCATCGAACCTAATTTTTCTAGTTTTTTTTTAATTTATTATTTTAAGAAATTATGCAAATTAGTGGCCAAATTAAGGTTTTTCCACTCGGAAACCGTAATTTTATTTTTTTACCAGTTGAACTGGTTGGGGACTCCAATTTTTTAAAACATTTTTAAAGAAAAATGTTTTCTTTAATTTCATGTCGAGTAATCTATATTAAGTAAGTAGGGCTTAATATGAATTAAACTAAGGAAAACAAAATAAGGTTCGACAAGGTGGAAGTTGTTAGCTTCCATAGGAACTTCCTCTACTTGAAAGATTGTTAATTGGTTAGAAGAGCTTAGGAAACTTATCAAGTTAGCTCGGAGGAACTCCTCTTCTTCTATGGTTAGATCTTTCTAAGTAGCTCAACATACTAAGGTAGAAAGCCCTTATGCTCAGGATCACATGATTGGTTCTTGATTCTTATTAGGACTTAGTGAAGATCTTGGATACGAAGATACAAAGGTTGAGGATTTGAGATATTGAGTATATTAATACATTGTAGACTTGCATACTACGGATAAATGACTTGGGAATTTGTAAATCATATAAGAACTCAATACCTTGAGTTATTTACTCAAGGTTAGTTTTCTATTTAAAAATGGTTACCTATAGTAAGATGAAACCTAGGTGTATAAGCTGTTCATAGCATGAGCAAGTTTCGAAGACAAAACTTTTTGTAAGGAAGGTAGAATGTGAGACCCTATATTGGACTCCAAGAGACCGGCTGTGTACGCATGACTCATGTTGTCTGCTCTGTATGTTTTGCCCTATTGTTGTGCTCTCCTTACTCTACTCTACTAATCTCTTCTACTGTATTTTGCCCACCTTACTCTACCGTGCTATGTATGCTTAACCATCTCAGCTCGGCTCAATCAAGTCACTGCATCTAAGGCAAAGGACTACAAGATTACTCATTTATGCTTTATTTACTACTTTACTGTTGTATTTTATTTTGTATTTATGAAACTACCACTAGGGTAACCTTTACTTTATTTTATTTACATAATTACCATTATGTATAAATATTCCATGCTTGTAGGGTTTTAGGATCAACATACTTATGACATGAATGAAAAATCCTTTGAGTATTTCCTTGTGAAAGCTCCCCTATTCCACTCTTATCAATCCCTTTAGTAAAGATGGTAACGAGTAACCCTAATTAATACTTTGTGTGTAACATTAGAGTAGAGATTAGGTTGTATATTCTAGTATCACAACGGACGTTTGACAACGAGAAGATTTGATTTATTCTATACCTAGGTTCCATTTCTATCTCTATTCGTAATTAAGAGGAAGTTTAGGTTTTCTTATTTATAACGTATTATTGTTGAAAATGAAGGATTTGAATATCTTAACACCCATATGTATGGATTTATGAAAGGAATTAGCTGGAGAGTTTCTACTGTGATGACCTTTGTTAGTTATTCTCCTATTTACAAATATTATATATATATGAAAATCTATTGTCAAGAAGCACATTGAATGTGAATCTATGCATAGGTTGAACTACCTATATCTATAGGAAATTGGTATACCAGGATGCATAGATCTTGGTTTTGAATGGTGGTTGTAGCTATATTAGTAGGTTTATGTGGCTGACTGGCGATGTAGAGTTGGGCTTGAATTGTAAGTTGAAGTATGAAGGAGACTGTATTGTTTTACCAAACATTGTGTGTACATAAGTCATGTAAGTACTGTTGTACTTAGGTTGAGTGTATGTGTATATATAATGGTGTTGTAGTAGTGTGTAATGGTGGCTATCGTCTATGTTACAAAGGTTGTAGGTCCAATTTTTTTGTGGCTATGTACAGTTGTGGGTGGTAAACTTACTTTTGAGCTACTATGAACTTTTCAATTGTTAAACTAACTTGAAGAAGTGTTTAAGCTGATGTTTTCCCAATTTTCGAGCTAATTTATAGTTATAATCCAAGCTATTGTAAGTGAAAGTATAGTGTCAAGCTTAATTGCTTGTTAAAGTGTACTAAGCTCCTGTTACTTTTGCTTGAGCAACTAGGAGTGCAAGATAATATTGTCTACTCTTCAAGGAAATTACTGAGTAGCTATGCTTCAATGCTACCAAGCTGCTCTGTTCTAACTATTGATCTAAGTTGAAGTCCTATGGTATCCAAACTGTAAGTGTATATAATTAGGTGCTATCATTGCCAAGCTAAGATTTTGTTTTGTGCGAGCCTAAATGTCTTTTATATTGAGCCAAATTGAAAAGGAAGAGTTGCTGTAACTAAAACATCCAAGTTGCTGTATTATAAATTGCCGAGCTGAAGCAGGGCTGAAGAGGTGTTATCCTACTTTTTGGGTTACATGTCCGAGCTATTGAGAACTGTTACCAAACTGCTTTTATTAGTGTATGCTGAGCTTGATAGGTCTAAACTACTATTTAATTCTACTACTATGAGCTCAATACACTACTGAATTATCTTTAATGTACCTATCCGAGCTGTTTGTATTCTAAGTTTATCGTACTACTAAGTATGAGCTAAGTAATGTTTGACTGGGACAAGATATCGAGCTACTATACTATTAAAATTGCCAAGCTCAATTGCATACATAATGTATGAGAGTGTTGAAGAGAGAGAGCTGAATTGCTTCCAAATTACCAAATTGTGTATGTACTTATCAAAGCTAAATTTTGGACAAGAACTAGTAAACTCATAAATTCCCTCAACTGTTTTGTAAGTAACTGAGCTTGATAGTGTTTGGAGTTGACCAATAGATGTAGTGTTTAAGCCATTTAAAATTCCTAACCTTATTGTATGATCAAAACTCAAATACCAAGCTACTTTACTACTCCATCTAAGCTATTGCATCGTAGGTATCATACTACTGACTGTGTAAGTTAATCACCGAGCTATAGAAGTGAGCATTCAAAGAACTATTGTTGTCTTGCTTGTTATTGAGTATGTGTACCGATATAATGATGTTGTGTGAGATGTCAAGTTGATCTAAGGATAAGATTGTCTAATTTCAGAACCGTTGCTAATTTAATTCACTTTTAAGTTGAGTTTAATGATCCGAATTATCAAGCTAGCGTGATAGTGAAATCCACTGAGCTGCTACATTTCAAAGTGTTGAGCTAACTTAGATTTTGTTGTGCTACATAAATAGTATCAGCATTAGACAATTTCCAAGATGGCAATTGTGTGCAGAAGTAAACTTTGCTAACTTATCCAAACTTAGTGTGCCAAGCTACTGACTGTAGTGTACTTTAGAATTCTATTGTGGATGTGTTGGATAGTATTGACCATTGCCGAGCTCATGTGAGAAGTGTCTAGTTGATTGCTTACTAGCATGTGTAGTGAAGTATTTGGTGAAAAGAGTAAGAAGACACGTGATCGTGCCAAGCTATTATTAAATCATTAAGTATTTAACAAGGCTTATATAGCTCAATATGGTCATAGCTATAATTATGAAAAATTGAGATCAAAATTACCAAAATTTGATGGATATGGCACTCTGTATGAATATTTGAATTGGGAATTTCAAATTAATCAGGCTTTAAACATATTCTTATCCAAAGTATGAAAAAGTAAGGTTAGTTAGGAGCTTGTTGAGTAGCTTTGTAGTGACTTGGTGGTAGCATATGATAGGTCAATTGAGGAAGGGAGTCTTGGAGTTATTAAATGGGAAGAGATTTGACATTTGATACGAAGAGAATTCATACCTCAAGATTATGAAGACGAGGTGTACAAGAGCAAATCCAACTATGATGCTAACATCTCTAGTGTGTAGGAACAATTGGACATTATACTTGTTAAGCTCAAGGAGATTAGAGAAAAAAGAAAACAACAAAGGTTTACTCATTTAGAGAATGTTGAAGGGGAAGAAACATAAGTAAAAGAAGTAAGAGTTGAAGATGAAAGGAAGGAAGGGTACTTAAGGAAGAGTTTGGTTGACCATGCCTATGACAAGTAGAAGGAGCTAAGGATCATCCTAGCCCTAATTATGGACTTGAGCTACCTCTATGTCACTTTATTTGTTTTTTACAGGTTGGTATTAAACCCAGGTGTATTTTGAGAGTAAGTAGATGCTGAGTTTCTAGTTGAAACCTTTTGAAGGGAGTGCTGATGTTGGGCTCCAAGAGACTAACCGTATACACATGACTCATGTTGTTCGTGTTGTCTGTTCTACCCTACTGCTATGCTCTCCTCACTCAACTCTACTATTCTTTTCTATTGTATATTGCCTACCTTACTTTACTGTCCTATGCATGCTTAGCATTTCAGGTCGGCTTGGTCAGTTTAGGTTGACTCAGTCTATTCAAGTCAGCCCAGTCAAGTCTATGCATCCAAGGCGAATGAGTTCAAGGTTACTTACTTATACATTGTTTATTACTTTACCAATGTATTTTATTTTGTATTTATCGAACTGCCACTACAGCAACCTTTACTTTATTTTATTTACTTAATTGCCATTATGTATAAATAGTCCATGCTTGTAGGGTTTTGGGATCAACACAATTACGACATGAATGAAAAACCCTTTGAGTATTTCCTTATGAAAGCTCCCCAATCCTGCTCTTATCAATCTGTTTAGCAAGGATTGTAGCAAGTAACCCTAATTAATACTTTGTACATAACATCAAAGTAGAGATTAGGTCATGTAGTGTTCATTTAGTGCATCATATCCTCATGGGCAGCTCACAAATTCACTAAACCTAACTCTATTTTTCTTTCTTTGACATCTTGGAGGACCCACTTGATTTTCTACGATAAGACCTAATGATAACTAAGCTTCTAGTCACATCACCCTAGCTACTTAATATTAATACAAGTTAAGGCATCTGATACGATTTAGGTTAATTTTCTTTTTGCAAATGGTTATCTGTAGTAGGATGAAGACCTAAGTGTGTAAATTGTTCACTACATGAGAAAATTTTAAGGATGAAACTTTTTGTAAGGAGGATAGAATATAAGGTCCTAGCTGCTCGATATTAATATAAGTTAGGGTATCCGATACAATTTAAGACTTTTGGGAAATATTGTTTGAATTAAGACAAACTTCAATATAAGGTCATAAAAGTTAAAAGAATGATCTTAACAAGATTTATTTTCCAAAACAACGTATATGGCAATAAAATATATTTTCATCGAGATCGCTCAATAATTATCGAAAAGTCAAAATTTGAGTTCCGAAGCATAACAAACCTTTAGAGATATAAGAAAAATATTTTGGAGTCAAATAGCATATAGTTGTAAGACCTTAGTTAATTGAGACTAATGCAATTTAAGGTATCTAGAAAAAGTTCTCTAAATTGAACAATATTTTAATATGAGGTCCAAAAAGTTAAAAGAAATACATCGGTGAAGTTAATTTTGTAAAATTAAGTTAGTAAAATATTTAATTTAATAAAAACGTATACTTGCCGGTAGTGAAAAATTAGTGTTGTATATGTGAAACGCAAGATTGGATTATAGTAAGGCCCTAAAAGTAAATTTATCTAGCTTATAAAAATAATTATTTAAAGTTAACTATGAGTAAAATAGCTAGTATGGGCATCTCATATATGTGTATATGTGACATGGTAAAAATAACTATATATTAAGTAATATACCAAAATCTATATTCTAAATAACTTAAATAAATTAAAGTTTAGCATGGACAGCTATAAGACCATCCAAAATCAAGTAAGAGGTGTAGCATGCAATTGAAACAAGTTGGGCTTACTATACAAGTGTGGGAAAAGAAACTTAATGCATGAAAATTAGCAAAGAAAGAGACTTCTAGCTTAGGAAAAATATGGGAGGCTTTGGAAGTGTCAATAAGGGTGATTGCAAATGACATCTAAAACTTATGATTTTTTGTTTTCTTAGATAATTTCTCATATAGAATCTAAAAATGTAACAAGATTTCTCAAATTCCAAGCCAAACTATGTGTTTCTTAAGAAACTGGGGAAAAAAGAACCTTAATTCTAATTTTCAATAGCCTAAATGATGTTGTTTTGATCCTAAAATATGTACAAACATTTTAGCAAGTCAACTTTGATTCCATGAAAGGAGTTTTCAAAAATTCAATTGTTGAATCTTTGGTATTTTCCTTAGCTAATATGCATGTGGCTGAAATCTCCTAAAATGTGTGTTTAATTGACTAATTGGGTCTTTAAGTGTTGGTTTATTATTGTATTTGAAGTTTGAAGTATAGGGTTAGAGTGTAGGAGTGAGGAAGTAGGGGTATGGATGCTAGAGTTGCATGATTTGAGGGTTCAAAGCATGTTTTGGGCAAGTCGGAAAGTTTATCAAAATGTATAGCAGAAGGGTCTGAGAAATAGTTTGTGAGCAAAATGTATGTTAGAAACTAATGTATGGGAGGATTGAATTTTGGATATATATAAGTGTTTTTAAAGTAACTTTCTATGTCCTTTAGGTGTGGTTAGTGAAGTAGTTAACCTAATTAGTATATTATAACAAGTAAGGAGCAAGAGCCTTGGGTACAGGGATAAGTTTTGAAGGAAATCACTAAGTAACCTTGATAAGTGGATTGCTTATATTTTAGAGTAGATTTTACCTACTCCTAGCTTCTTTAACTACATCACATGTGTTTAATCTTATATGTGGATGTGTTATGACTAGTGAGTTACTGAAATGAGTTCTAGTTCACTAGATACATGTGCTACTAAATGACTAATGTGCTATGAATGTAATAGATGTTGTTGTTGGGTTGTTATTTATTGTATGATGCTTGGTTTCTAATAACTTGACTAAAGTCATAGGTACTAACTTAGCTTCCTAAGGTGTTTACTTAGCAAACCTAATACCAAAGCTTTAGAATTTAAAGAGAATATAAGTAAAGGCTTGGATTAAGAATTCAACTTGTTATTATCGTGATGAATGGTTGACGCATTCATGGCATGGCATGAAAAGTGACCTTTGGGTCATGTTTTCCAAGCTTTAAAGTTGGCTGGGCTGCATTTCATTAAAAAGCTAAATTTTAAGCAACAAGTGAGTTGCTCAATAGAAACTTAATTTTCGTGCATATAGATTTGCATAACCAATAGTAATAACCACAACTATGGTTACTATTAGGCTAGGTTGCTAGGTTCTTAGAAATCATTCTAAATGCTTAGATTGAAGTCAACCAATCGGATGAGGGCTAGGGTTGGGTTAAGATATCGATATTGATGCATGCCATGTGCATTAGCATGGCATTTAATTACTTCATAAGTACAATATGAGTGTACATTTGACTTCTTATAATGATATGATCTTGCTCTTTATTTGTTACTTATATGTGTTATATGTTTGTTTAACAATCCACTCTCACTCAACATATAATAAGTTGAGGGGATATGTATATTATCCTCGAGTTTTGAAGCAATTACTAGGCTAATTAACTAAAGGAAGTTACTTTTAGAGTACATTAGAGAGTTTGCAATCTTTTGGAAGGTTGTTCAAAGTTGAAGACTTGTGCTATCTTAAAGAATATAAAAAATAAAAAAAAAATGTACTAGTTTTAACTATGATCGTTTATAGCATATGAAGAGTTTTATGTAAGTGAAGCTTGAAAGTTGTAGCTAAACTCTAATGAATGCACCGGTTATATAAAGTTTTTCAAAAACTTTGGAATATACCCAGCTTGATTTTTTCTCTGTTTTTATTATTTTTCATAATAAAATTAGTATTAAACCTTAACCCTTTTAATACTAACCCTTAACTAAAAATTAAGAAAAACATGGTTTTCTTTTAATTTTGAGCTATTTGGAGTTACCACCGGACCGAGGTCAAAAAAATAAAAAAGGTTAGGTTAAATCGATTGGGTGGATCGACTTAAACCTAACCACTAGTCTATTGGAAAATGGATTTTAAAATAGTAGTTTTTTGAAAACTAGAGATTTGAGTTAAAGGACTAATCTATTAAACCCTAAATAGTACTGCTTTTAACTTTCTGAAATTAATTTTAAACTTTCAATAATACCATTGAGAATAAAATCTATTTACATGCAACTAAGTCTAGTCAATTGAATCTACAAAAAGGCTAATTTTACAATAAAAAGTGGAAAAACAATTTCTTTTTATTTTAAGTCACCTCATAGTTTTATAAAAGTACCTATGTATTTATTATTTAGGATCAGACTTTCGCAGTTTGTTTAGTAAAACTTTAATGTGTTGGTTGATTTTAATTTGACAAAATGATCAAGTTTAAGTTTCTTAACTTTTTTATTTTGTTTCAAGAAAAATTCTAAAAAAAAAAGAGCCCTAATTTGATATGTTTATTTTTAGAAAAAATCCTAAGAACGAGCCATAATTTTTTAAAAGGGCTAATTAAAAAATTATTTTGGAAGATAACTTTTGTAAGTGATGAAGACTCAATTGTTTACTTATTTATTCATTTTATTATATATTTTTATTTTTTAATTTTTTGGCAAAACAACAAAGCCTTCCATTCCTCTTTTTCTTTTCTTCCCTTTTTTTGTATCTTTCTCTTTTCTTTCCTATCTATCCTTTCTTTTCTTTTCTTTTCTTTTTAATACAACAAAGTTAATAAATTTATAGAAAAAAAAATACATAGAAAAAAAACAACTCAAATAAAAAAGAGAGAGAGCTGGACTTTGGATATGTTAGTAGGATCAACTGTAGTACATGGGTCGGTAGCTAGGTTACATGCAGTTCATGTCGAGTTGCGAGAGAGAAGGTAGAAATGGTGGTAAAGGCTTTATTCAGGCAATTTTAGTGGCCAAAATGATTAAGGAAGGGGTGTTTCTTATTGATGAATGGTGGTGTAAGAGAAGTGCTATCAAGTTTGGTGGACATTTGGGTAGTAGAATTAGGTAGTCGATGACGGTAATGGTGGTTAGCATGCATGGCAGATGCTAAGCATGATTGGGTAGTTAGGTTAAGGGTTATTAAGGTTAGTAGCCATGTTGTTGTAGCTAGTTTTGGTCAAAGAAGGGTAGAGCTAGTGGTTTCGAATGGAGGATGGCGGTGATTAGGGTTTGGACACTAAGGTAGCAGAACTAAAACTAGGGATTGTGGCAGTAGATGTGGACGATTGGGTTTGAATGCTAAGAGCTCTAATATTGCAGCCATGATGGTGGTTTTATTTAAAAACTACCATGTAAGAGGAATGAGTTAGAGAGAAAGAGGTACATGTAATGGAGTGGCTAAAGAGAGAGAGAGTATCTAATAAGCTTGCAAAGGGTGTTTCGAAGATTGCTTCCCATCCTAAAGTGAACCTCAAAGACCCTCTTATACTCTTCTAGCTTGAATCATGCATGGTAAGTCATGAAATTGAAGATTTTGAATTAATGGGCATTCGACCTAATTAATTTGAAACTAAAGAGTTTTGATGCAATTTGGGAAGAAATCAATGCACTCTAATTGTTTAATCTTGTTTAAAATGTTTAGAATAGGTTCGGTTTTAACTATAATTGGCTAGAATCGATCTAATCTAAAGAAGACCAAAATTTGCATGGCAATTTTATGTAGATTTCAAGCTTTATTTAGACCTTCAAAATTGTTATATCAAGACAATTTCTTAAGCTCTATTCATAAAATCCTAAGTGATATTTATGATTTCACCGTCAATTTGGTGAAAACACAAAGAAAGATTAACAAAAAATGATCACAAAATTAGCACTCCAAGCTAACTTCATGTGATAAAGAGAGGGAAAGGGAGAGAAAAAGATGGAAAAAATTACGTCAACCAATAACAAAAGGCACTAAGCGCCTATCCTATGATTCGAACCTAGGTTTCCTCTATGTGTATGTGTATTTTTTCCATCAGACCATTAGCCTGTACCTAGTCCATTTATGCAATCAAATTGCATATAAAGATTAGGTTAACCTAAGCTAGATTTAAATCTAAGCTCAAGCCCAACATTCACCCTTATTTTTTTATTTTTTATTTAAGACCCAAACCAGAAAAGAAATTTTCCTATTTTTTTTTTAAATTATCTACTTCTTCCTTTTTTATTTTTTTACTTTTTTCTAAATTTTCTAGTTTTTTTTTGTAATTTTTCTAAAGTTTCTATTTTTTGTATTTTTTTCTAAATTAGGACCATTTTCCCTATTATAAAATTATAGGGGAGTCAAAATGGGGTATTACAAAGTGTTTTCAGATTCTTCAAGTTATTAGAAACTTTAGGTTATGTTAAAATCTTTAGTAGGTTTTACTTGTGTAGTGTAGCATCCTTTGTTATTTAGGATGCAACATCTTTTAGGTGGTATCAAAGAAATTTAAGTATAGGTTAAGTATCATAAGCTTTTAGACGTATTTGAGATGTATAAGGTAATTAGGTTCTAATTGTTGTGACTATCTAAGATAGTTGTAATACTTACCTTTGGTTCTTATATGATGTTTATTTAGAAAAATGATATGAAGAGGACGTGGAAGACCTCTAGCCAATTGAGTACCTCAAGAACAATGGGAGGAACCGTAGCTGCAGCTATAACCAGACTCTGCCACACCTTAGCTAGGAATGGACTCGATGTAACAGTTAGCAACTACTCTTGTTGGAGTTAAAGGAAGAGATAAGTTGGCTCGTGTATAGTGGATAGTGAAACCATTTGATGGTAAGAGTATTTACCTACTAGTTGTTGAAGAGTAGATAGATTCCCTAGAAAAAGCTTTTAAAGGTCATGAAGTTGAAGAGAATAGGAAGATTCTCTAGAAAAAGCTTTTAAAGTTCATGCAGTTGAAGAGAATAGTTGTTTTACTAGATGGGCATGCAAACAATTGGTAGAAGGGAAAGAAGTGATCTTTGGCATAACCTATTGATTAGAATGCAACTAGAAATGCTTTTCTAGAACACTACTTCCCTAAATGTGAAAGGGAACAAATGTGTGTAGAATATTACAAGTTGAAATAGGATGGTAGTTTAGTTGAAGAATATGAAAGAAAGTTCCATAGGCTGTTGAAATTTGCTCCGAAAGTTGTTCAAAGTAATGAATTAGCTAAGGTAAAGAGATTCAAGGCTAGATTGGATTTATATTTTCAAGCAAACTTGAAGAGGGCTAGAATTGTGAGATATGCAGATCTAGTGAATGAAGTTCTTTTGATTGAGTTAGCTCATGCTTTACGAGTAGAAGCTAAAGAAATTGAGAATATGAAGAGGAAGTTTGTAGGAAGTTCTAGTGGAAGTAATAAGGTAGCGAAAGGAAAACAAGGAAAGTAGCCTTCAAATAAGAATCAAAGACGAGGTGGAACTATACTACCATGTTGGAAGTGTAACGTAAGACATTGAGCTATGGATTGTCTAGAGTTACGAAGGAAGTGTTTTAGATGTGGAGAAGCATGACATATGGCCAAGAATTGTTAGAATCCAAACCCTAAAGGTGTATATTGTCCTAGATGTCATAATATGAGTCATAATGCAAATTAATGCATTGAGGAACAAGTTGGACAAGATCAAGCTCAAGCTAATAGGCAAGAACATACAAACCGAAATAACAATCGAGTAGGAAGGGTAGGTATAAGACCTAGTGTCCAAGGAAGGGTATATATACTACAACAAGAAGAAGTTTCAAATGTACATGGCGTGGTAGGTGAGTATAACTTTGAATTCTATAGTTAAGGTATATTATATAACTAATTAGCATTTACTTCTTTATATTACATGTGTAAACGAAGTAATATAGTTATAAATACTTGTTTTAGGATTGGTATGCATAGGAAATAGTTATGCTTATACCTTATTCGATATTGGAACCACTCATTCTTATGCATCAAAGGATTATGTTGAAAGAAATGACCTTCCAGTAGAAATCTTAGAGTATGAATTTGTAGTTACAACCCCTTTAGAAGGAGAGTAAGTGTTGCTATGGAAGTTGAAAGATGGTAATATATGTATCAAGAACTATGAGATGCCTATTGATTTAATTATATTAGACATGAAAGGTTTTGATGTGATTTTTGAAATGGATTGGTTAACTAAATATTAAATAAATGTGGATTGCAAAGAAAAAAAAGTGGTATTCTAAAGGGCAAATGGAGAGGAATTTTATTTTAAGTGAAGTTCAAGTAAAGAAATTTCCCATGTGATTATAGCAAGCAAGGCAAAGGCAAGGAAGTTATTATGAAATGGCAATGAAGGGTTTTTAGCCTCGATGATAGATACCTAGACTAAAGTGATTAAATTGGAAGATATTCCTATAGTACGTGAGTATCCTAGAGTCTTTCCTAAAGATTTACCTAGATTGCCACCCAATAGGGAAATTGAATTTACTATAGATCATGTATTAGGTACCATACCTATTTCCAAAACCCCTTATCAAGTGGTACAAACTGAGATAGTAGAATCTAAGAAGCAATTACAAGAATTGTTAGATAAAGGATTCATTAGATCAAGTACATTGCCATGAGGAACGCCTGTACCTTTAGTTAAGAAGAAGGATAGAAGTTTAAGGTTGTGTATAGATTATCGAGAATTACTTAAAGAGTCAATTAAAAATATGTATCCGCTTCCTTGAATTGATGATTAATTGATCGGTTGAAGGGAGCCACTATATTTTCAAAAATTAACTTACAATCAAGATATCATCAATTGAAGGTTATGTAGGAGGATATACCTAAGACAGCTTTTAGAATGAGATATGGTCACTATGAATTCTTAATGATGCTATTTGGTTTGATGAATGCTCTAGCTACCATTATGGATATGATGAACCGAGTGTTTAGAAGATATTTGGATGAATTCGTGGTTGTATTTGTTAATGATATCATGGTATATTTAGGGGATAGGGAGAAACATGCTGAACATCTTAGAATCATACTCTAGACTCTTAAGGACAATCAATTGTATGCAAAGTTGAAGAAGTGAGAGCTTTCGTTGGAACAAGTATGATTTTTAGGTCACATTATGTTAGAGGGTAGAATATCTATTGACCCTACAAAGGTAGAAGTAATAACTAAGTGGTCAAGACCGATAACAATAATGGAAATTAGAAGTTTCTTGGGAATGGGCAATTATTAATGGAGATTCATAAAAGATTTCTCTAAGATTACATTGACATTAGCCCAACTAACTCAAAAAGGAGTCAAGTTTGGATGGAATGACCAATGTGAAAAGAGTTTCTAAGAGCTTAAGTGGAGATTAGTTACCACACTAGTATTAAGTTTACCCAGCGATATTGGATAGTATGAAATTTATTATGATGCTTTAAGGAGAGGATTAGGATGTGTATTGATACAAAACGACAAAGTGATTACTTATGCTTCAAGGCAACTTAAGCCACATAAGTGAAATTATCCAACTCATGATTTGGAACTAATAGTTGTAATATTTGCTTTAAAGATCTAGAGACATTATTTATATGGTGAAAAGTGTAAAGTATATATGGATCACAAGTCTTAAGTATATTTTCACATAAAAGGAGTTAAACTTAAGACAAAGACCATGGTTAGAACTGTTCAAGGACTATGACTTGTCAATTCATTAACACTTAAGAAAGGCAAATGTAGTTGTTGATGCTTTAAGTAGGAAAAAGTTTGGTGGTGTTGCTTCTTTGATTATTGATAAGTATAAGTTGATTTCGGAGATGGAGAAGTTGAGTTTGGAAGTTATAACCCAAGGACGTGAATCTATGTTAGTCATATTGGAGATACAATCTACACTCTTAGAGCACGAAAGGAAGCTCAAAAAACTAATGAGGAGTTATAGAGAATTCGGGGTAATCTTGAGACACATCCAGATTTTGAAGAAGATGCTAAGAAAGTATTGAGATTCAAAGGAAGAATATGCATTCCAAGAGAGTTAGAAATTAAGAGGACGATTTCAAAAGAAGCTCATAATACAAAGTATTCTTTTCATTCAGGAAATAATAAGATGTATAAGGACTTAAAGCAAAATTTTTAGTAGATGGGAATGAAAGAAGAAGTGGCAAGGTAAATATCAAAATGTGTGACTTGTCAAAAAGTTAAAGCTAAACTTCAGTGACCTGGTGGGCTCCTACAACCTTTTCCTATACTAGAATGAAAATGGGAACATATAACTCTGGATTTCATAAGTAGTTTTCCCCAAACTAGGAAGTAGTATGATATGATTTGGATTGTGGTAGATCAACTCACTAAGTTAGCACAATTTCTTGTAGTTAAGTAAACTACAACAATATCATAATTGGTAGAAGTGTATATTAAGGAGATAATCCAATTACATACAGTGCTAGTATCTATAGCATTAGATCATGACTCTAGTTTCTTGTCCTGATTTTAGAAATTATTACAAATTGAGATGGGAACTAAGTTGAATTTTAGTACTGCATATCATCGACAAAGTGATGGACAGTCAAAACTTACTATACAAACTCTAGAAGATATGCTGAGAGTGTATATGCTAGAATTTGGGGAAAGTTAAGATGATCATTTAGTAAAATTTTCTTATAACAATAGTTATCATAGCACAATTTAGATGGCACCGTATGAGACATTGTATGGGTGTAGCTGTAGGCACCTAGTTTATTGGGATGAAGTGGGGTATAGGCAAACGATTGGACCAACAATGTTGGAAGATCATAAGGAAAAGTAGCAAGTGATTAAAGATTGGACGCGCACTATAAAGAGTTACAAAAAAGTTATGTAGACGCTAGAAGGAAACCTTTAGAATTTCAAGCAAGAGATTAGGTGTTCTTTAAGTTATTTTTAATAAAAAGGGTAAGACAATTTGGTATCAAAGGGAAGTTAAGTCCATGATATATTGGTCCATATCAAATCAAGAAGAGGATTGGAAAAATAACCTATAAATTGGAGTTACCAAATGAAATGACTGATATTCACAATGTTTTTCATGTTTCAACACTTAGAATGTTCATTGGAGATCCAACGACAATACTAACTGAACCTCTATTTGAACTAAAAGAGAATCTAACATATGTGGAATGGCTAGTATGTATCTTAGATACAAAACTTCAATGACTAAGGAATAGAGATATTGAATATGCTAAAGTTTTATCAAGTAGATATACTATAGAAGAAACAACTTGGGAATTTACAGATTGTATGAAAGCAGAATATCCAAAATTGTTTACTCCAGGTTAGTATTCTCTATATAAGTTGTTAATGTGATACTTAATCGTAGTATAAGTAAGCTTTGGGGACAAAACTTTTTGTAAGGAGGGTAAAATGTAAGACCCTAGCTGACTGGGACTAGTGCAATTTAAGGTATTTATAAAAAGCTTGAACGATATTTTAATATGAGGTCCAAAAAGTTAAAAGAAACATTTTAGTGAAGTTAATTTTGTAAAATTAAGTTAGTAAAATATTTAATTTGGTAAAAATGTATTTTTATTGATAGTGAAAAATTAGTGTGTATATGCGAAATGTGAGATCGAAAATAAGAAAAATAACTATATATTATATAGTGAGTAAAATCGCTAAAAATAAATTTGTAGGCACTAAACCTAAATTTATCTAACTTATAAAAATAATTATTTGAAGTTAATTGTGAGTAAAATAGCTAGTATAAGCATCCCATATACAAATGTATACTCGAAATTGGAAAGGTAACTATATATTATACAATATACCTAAATCTATATTCTAAATAACTTAAATAACTTAAAGTTTAGCATTGATAGCTATAATACCATCCAAAATCAGGTGGGGGGCATGACATGTAGTTGAAACAAGTTGGTTTGCTGTACAAGTGTAGAAAAAGAAAATGCATGAAAATTGGTGGAAAAAGAAACTTTTAGCTTAGGAAAATTCACTAAATCAAGAGAAAGCTTCCTAAAATCACTAAGGCACTTCTAGAATTTTGTTTACGCAATTGAGGCTTTAGGGAAAATATTGGGAGGCTTTAGAAGTGTTAACAAGGGTGATTTCAAATATTAAGAAGAATAGAGTAATTTTAAGTGAAATTTGAGTTCTTAAACCAAACTGCTACTTAGAGATAGAGGAGGTGGCACTAACTTAGGAAGCCAAACCCTTACTCTTAGATGGCGGTCAAAGTTATAAGTATCGATGAGTTTCATCTTTCATTATTTTGAATTTTATTTTTCTAAGAATAGCAAACGACCTCTAAAATTTATGATTTTTGGTTTCCTTAGATGATTTCTTACGTAGAATCTAAAAATGCAACTAGCATTCTCAAATTCCAAGTTGAAATACATGTTCTTAAAGAAAATAGGCAAAAAACGAACCTTAATTTTAATTTTCAATAGCCTAAATGATATTGTTTTGATCTCAAAATTTATGTACAAACATTTCAGCATGTTTGTTTTGATTCCATGAAAAGAGTTCGAAAATTCAAATGTTGAATTTTTTGGTTTCCCTTAGCTAATATGCGTATGGTTGAAATCTCCTAAAATGTGTGTTTGATTGAGTAATTAGGTCTTCAAGTGTTGGTTTATTATTGTATTTGGAGTTTGAAGTGTAAGGTCAGTGTCGGAGTGAGGAAATAGGGGTATGGATGTTGGAGTTTTGTGATTCGAGGATTCAAAGCATGTTTTCTACAAGTTAGAAAGTTTGTTAAAATGTATAGTAGAAGGGTATGAGAAATAGTCTATGAGTAGAATGTACGTTAGAAATTGATGCAAGGGTAGATTGAATTTTGGATATGTATAAGTGTTTTTATAGTAACTTTCTATGTCCTTTAGGCACGGTTAGTGAAGTAGTTAACTTAATTAGTATATTACAACAAATTGGACATTTAATAAGTATTTTACTAAAGTTTACCTATGAGAATTAGAATAATGTGTTAAGAAAAGAAGACATTGTAATATCTATGTAATGTTGAAGTAGTTAAAAACAATATCAAAAAGTTTGCTAGAAGGGCCTCATGTATAGGGTTAGAAACTAGGTCAAAAACTTAGTCAAAATGTACACGAGACCAAATTTGTCTTAGAAAGAGTAATCCCAAGACTTAGATTTCTAGCGTTAGTAAGTTAGTGCTCTTGCTTGTACTTGACATATATTGACTGTAGATATTGTATGCATTTTGTTTAAGTGAAATAGGCAAGGAAGAGCCTCGAGTATAAGGATAAGTTTTGAGGGAAATCACTAAGCGGCCCTTCTAAGTGGATTGCTTGTATTTTAGAGTAGATTTTATCTACTCCTAGCTTGTTTAACTACAACGCATGTGTTTGATCTTGAATTTGGATGTGTTATGATTGGTGAATTATTGAAATGAGTTATAATTCTCTGGATGCAAGTGCTATTGAATGACCTATGTGCCATGAATGTAACACATATTGTCGTTGGGCTGTTGTTTATTGATATGATGCTTGGTTTGTACTAACTTGACTAAAGACTTAGGTACTAACTTAGCTTCCTAAGGTGTTAAATTAAGTGAACCCAATACTGAAGCTTTAGAATTTAAAGAGAATATAAGTAAAGGCTTGCATTAAGAATTGAACTTACTTGGTATTATGGTGATGAATGGTTGATGCATTCATGGCATTATACGAAAAGTGACCTATGGGTCATGTTTTCTAAGCTTTGAAGTTGGCTAGGCTAAATTTCATTGAAAACTATATTTTACTTAACAAGTGAGTTGTTTAGTTAAAATTGGGTTTTCATGCATGTAGATTTGCATAACAAATAATTATAACCACAATTGTGGTTACTACTAGGCTCATTTGCTAGGTTCTTAGAAATCTTTCTAGAAGCCCAGATTAAAATCAACTAATCAGATGAGTGCTAGGGCTCGATTAGGATATCAACACTAATGCATGCCACGTGCATTAACATGGCATTTCATTACTTCATAAGTATGATATGAGTGTGTATTTGACTTCTTATTGTGGTATGATCTTGCTCGTTAGTTGTTACTTGTATATGTTGTATGTTAGTTTAGTGATCCACACTTTCACTCAGCTTACAATAAGCTGAGGGGATAAGTGTTTTATCCTCAAGTTTTGAAGCAATTGCTAGGTCAAGTAACTAAAGGAAGTTACTTTTGGACTACGCTAGAGAGTCAGTAGTCTTTTAGATGGTTGTTCATAGTTGAAGACTAATACTATCATGAAGAATGTACAAAAAAAAAAAAAAATTTACAAGTTGTAAATATTATCTTTTGTAATATATGAAGAGTTGTATGTAAGTGAAGCTTAAAAGTTATAGCTAAACACTATTGAAAGCGTTGGTTGCATAAAGTTTGTGAGAAACTTTAGAATATTTGTTAGAAACTTCAAATTATTACAAAAAACTTCAAGTTATGTGAAAATCTTTAGTAGGCTTTACTTGTGTGGTGTAGTATCCTTTGTTATTTGGGATGTGACAATAATGTAATTATATAGTCATATATATACTATATATGCAATCGATATGCATATATTTTAATATAATACACTTAATAATAGATAAAATGTGTATTAAATCATTGAAAAATAAAAAAAGATACAAAACAACTTGTAAACATTGGGAATCCAACATGGCAAGCAAGAGAGGACCTTAGAATATAACAAGTCAGAGGTGGATTTAAATTAGTGTCATACATACTAAATTGGGAAAAATAACAAATGGACACCTAAACAAATTCCCACCTACCTAATTGCTATATAAGGAGAAAGGGTGATAATTTGAATTATTTTAGCAATTTACATATCAAAGAATTCTCTCGGAAAACTACATTTTTCATACCAAACAAAAACTTAAGAATAATAGGGAAAAATATTACAAAACACAAGAGAGTTACAGTTCATTTAGCAATACGTGACTTAACCATGAGTGGCTTTAGGGTCAAATAACTGGTGGCTAGAAAAGTTGGGCCAACATAACTAGGTGGTTGGAGGGTGGCCAAACCATCGTAACCTAATAAGTTCAAATTTTACTCTCAATTTTGACTTATTTGTTAAAAATATCAAATCTATCTAGAAAAATATAAAAAATTGTTTCATAGAGTTATTTTGCATGTACTTTCATTCTGTAGTTTTATTTAGTCAAAATATTGATGATTTATAGAATTTGCTTAAGAAATTTCTCTATTCTAATGAATTTTAAATTAATTTTTCAAAATATTAAATAATGTTGTTTTAAGTTAAAAAATTTTGTACAACATACTCATAACATGTACTACATTATGGCATCAAGAATTTTTGAAAATCTCTACATTTACTTTTCATTAAAATCTATTTGGTTATTATTGTTAGTTTTTCAAATTAATAGAAATAGTCAGTTTTTGAAACAATTTATGAACGAAACCAACGTGTAATGATTTCTAGTCAATAGCAATGTTAATATATATGTTATATTCTAACCTTAAGGATAATTATAATTATTTACCTATTTCTAGCTAATTTTTAGCGGAATTGAGTTAAAACAAGCATTTTTAGAATGTTATATAATATGCTACTGTGGTACTTTTTATGTCTAGAATTTAACAAGTATAACTTCCTAAGTTTGATACATTTTTCATGGATTTGATTGAGTACATATACTAATTATTGAGAAATTTCGTAATATTTATGTGTATTTTATTAAATACAATAAATAGGGTAATTAATACAATTGACACTGTAACAAGCAAAGTCTTAGCTAACGTTATACTTAATATGTTCTTTATAGGTCCTAGCCAAGGTTAATTGAGATGTGGGGATTTTATAAGTAAACATAGTGAATTAGCTAAATTAGAGGACAAATCAAAGGAAGAATCACAAGATACTCTTCAAAGCCTTTGTATATCTTAGCCCTGAAGGTTGAGATAGATGAAATAATTGAGATTCTTAATTGGTTAGGGTTAAGGATATATGTCAAATAGTATCATTTTGGAAACTTTAGAATCAATCTAATGTAGAGGATAATTCTAAGGATAGTTAAGAGGATGAATCAAAGGAAGTCTAGGATGAATATTCTCTTAAAGAATAACCTTATCTCATAAACCTTAAATAAAAGTAAGTTATTAAAAATTTGAATATATACATAGAAACTGTAGTTGACTTTGGTACCACATATTTTTATTGGATGAGATTGTCAAAGAGGAGCATCGTACTAACAACTAGCTATAAAGCATCAACAGGCCTTAGTAAGTGGATGTGTGTGTAAAGACTTGATTTATATATACTCAACAGGGAATGGATTATTCTTGTATGCAACTATTGTGACTATTGTGAAATGATTGAACTTATTGTGTGATGAAGCTCTGTGATGTTTGATTTTGTATATCTAATGTTAATTGAAACATGATTCAATGATTTGCTATTATCTAAAGCTATGTTAACTTAGAAAAATGCTAGGTACTAACCTTCACCTTCGAAGGTGCTCACTTAAGTGAACTCAACACCGAGGTATTAGAGATAAAAAGAAAAATGAAAGAAAATAAAGGTTTAGTTATAGAGGTTAAATAGATAAGCTTGCTTGCATCTCTAGGTGATTATTTGAGGTGTAGTCGATGTATTCATGGCATGGCACAAAAATGACCTATGGGTGAAATTTTTAAAACTTATGATTCTATTAGGATAAGTTCAATTGAAAAGCTGGGTTGTTGCACATATAGATCTAAATTAACCAATGATCTTAATTATGTTATGTCGTTAATGCTAGGCTAAATTATTGCTGGGTTCTTTGATATATTATGTAGATGCTCGGATTGAAGTTGACCAAGCATATGAATGCTAAGATGGGTTAAGATATCTAATCATGGTTCAAAATGCATAATTTTTCACAACTTTAAAACTCACATTTGTGCATAAATTTAGCAAAAACTTGTTAATTTTATATGATATTGGAGTTTGTGCACAAAATGAACCAACTTAAGTAAAATTACCAAAAATGCATGAAAAATTATTGATTTTAGATGAATTTCATTAATTTTATATTCTAAATGTAGGTGTAAGGGGGCTACCTTAGTCTTAGAAGCCCTTACCATTCGATCAAGGAGGTAAAAATCAATGGGATCAGGGCACCTAGCCTACTAATCAATTAATAACCGTACTATTAATCATAAGTATGCCTTAAAGCATTAGATTACACCGATTTCTTGGGCAATTGAGCAAAGGAAAAGATGATTTGGTGAATAGAAAGTATAGGGGTGGAATCACTTACACAAATCGATTGATACCTATCTACACCAATCAATTGGTAGAGGTAATTAGAGTTAGGGTTTTTCCACTTAAAACCCTAATTCCTAAAATGCCGCATTTCATAAAACATAGAGATAACCTAGGCTAATATGTGTCTACTGATCAATCAGTAAACCTTCATACCGATCAATTGATAGCCCAAATTTATATACACTTGCATCTGCAGCAAAGAATGGGGGGTGCAATTAGGATTTTTGTAGGGTTTAGTTTAGTTTTGCATACTCGTTACTTGGTTACTGTTTTCTTGAACTTATTTATGATATTTTAGCCCCTGTTTTTATAACTTGTATGCACATTTTAGTTATATTAAAGAGTAATATCATCTTATTTTCATTTAATCACTTGTTCTTTGCATTGTTCATTTATGGATTTTATTAGAATTGCAATGAATGTTCTTATTGTTATCCTTAATAACACAAGTAGCTAAGTTAGTTTTAGTAGGTTTGTGATAACGTGAATGTTGTAGTTAGTGAATCTTTGTAGTTTTGATATCAGTTTGAGCATTTAAATGGGTTTGCATAATTATGAGACCGAGAGGAGATTAATTGTGTACTTCTCTAATTAAGTCATCAAGTTGGTGAACTGTCAATAATTAGTTCTTACAACTATGAAACTGAGAGGAGATTAGGGGTACCTCATTGAATTCACACTACTTTACACAATTCTAGTGGATTAGGATAGGTTATGAGACCAAGAGGAGATTGACCCCCTAATTTTTAGGATTAGGAGATAGGAATTAATTATTTAGCTGATATATAGGAAAATGAGACTAAAAGGAGATTTTTTGCTATATAGTTGAGTGAGGTTCCTTACTTGGGATTACGCTCAAGTGAATTCTATCAAAAGCCAATTAAAAACCCTCCTTGATATCTTAATAACATAGCCTCACCACTACTTTGGAAGCATGTTGCAAGCCCACGTCTTTATTATTTATGTTAGTTGTTACCTTTTACTCTTATTTTAATTTCATTTGCAATTCCCAATTCTCTATTCGACTTGCCTATATTAGAGTAATAAGTTAGGATCTAGTACTTAACTAGATCCCTTTTCCTTAAGGAATTTGACCTCGTGAATACTTACTAGTATTATTACTATAAACAATTTGAGAAACTGGTCGATTAAGGGATTGGCACTATTTTGAAAACTTCCATTAATACAACTCATACCTAAAAATCTCTAATGTACGTATTGATCCTGTCAATATCGATATTGATGTATGTCACATGTATTAGCATGGCAAAATTGTTGCATTTTCCTTAGTTAAGTGATCTATTTAATGTGATAATTGTTATGCCTATGGAATGTATTTCATGGTGCTATTGTTTGTTTATCCGCTCTAACTTGACTTATAGTAAGTTAGGTGGATAAAGTGTTTTATCCTCAAGTTAAAAAGTAGAAACTAAATACCATCACAAGTAGGGGATAAACTTTTGAGAGTACTAGCAGAGTCAGTTGTTTTTGGAAAAGTTGAAGTTTTACAAATCAAGTTCAACAGAGACAAAAATGTTTAGTGCTGATAATGGAGTTTACAAATTTTGGTCTTTTGGATCTATAAATATTGTTTATATTTATAACTCTAAAGCCTAAAAGTTGCACTCTTTTTAGAGCATTGAATGTACAAAGTGTAGTCTATTATTAGAATTGTATATAGTTTAAGTTCTTTGATGGTACATCCCGTATTATGTCAGAACATGACATCAACACAATAATGTCTTCATAAATCTAGAACTATGTGGGCTTGATCTCATTCTGTCAGTACGTAGGCACTTTATGCAACCCCAACAAATAAAAGATCCTTTTTTTCCCCCGTTTTAAGTCTTTTTTATTTTCAAATCCTCTTATAAGAAAGCCCTTTTATTTGAAAAAAAGAAAACCATTTTCTAAGGAAAAAAGAATGAAAGAAAAGGATTTTTAGCCCATTAATTATTCCATAAATCTTTCTATGGTAACATTCAGGTTTTAATAAGATAGCTCCCATGCTTGTTTGATCTTTGGTTTCCTTTTCTACAATATTTTTTAGAAAACTCGTAGGCTAGTAACTGAAATTAATGCTCCTAAGCCTAATGGACCTTAATTTCATTGTTTTCCCAAATTCAAAGCTATTCAAAATAAAAGGTAAGGTGTTCATTGTCCTCAATGTGTAGTATGACAAAGCTATTCAAAATAAAAGGGGAGAAAAATAAAAGAAAGAGAATAGGGAATTCCTCAATTTTTTACATTAATCTTTAAAAAATTCTAAATCCAGAATCTAAATTCTATAGATCTAAATAAGCTCAAGGTTTTCTTTGTATCTAATAAAACAAACTAACTATAAAATGAAAAGAAGAAGTTAACTAGACAAAATAAACTAAATAAAACGACTACTAATTCAAGTATCAAAATGTTAGCATCATGTAGAACTTACAAACATTGAAAATCAAAATAGTTATGTAAAGAAAGAGGGAAACCATAAATAAGTTAGTTAAACATAGTTATCCAAATTGAAAAATCAAACTGAGTCTTTTGAAAAGAAAATAAATAATGCAAAGGAAAAAATCACTCATCATCCTCATCCTATTCCTCTTCATCTTCACCCTTTGCCTCAATCTTCTCATAATGTGTCTCCTTGTCTGAGTTGGGCATTGGCATGAGTATTGATGATGGTGGCTAGATACTCACCTCAACATGATCTACCTTATGGGACAAAGTCTTTTGCTTGTTCAGTATTTTATCAACCTTTTAATCTTATCAAATACTAAAGAGGATGATTCTGGTTGTAGCTAAGATGATGAAGATGTCACCTTTCCAAAAGGCTTAGGGAATAGACCCTCAGGTGTTGAAGGAGTCTCATGGCTTTAATTAACTCGTTGCTCTGTGGGGTAGGTGGCTTTATGATGTGCCTAAAAGCTAAGTTAATCATTAGGACTTATTATAGGAAGTAGTAACAGTGGGTCCTTTACAGTATCGAAGAATGAAGGAAGGGATAAGTTGACAACACAATAGCCAACATGAAGCTACTTAAAAGATATCACTTTCCAACAAACACAATATGACTTAGTACTTCGCTTGATATGACATATAAGCTAATACTAAGGTCCACTCGTCACTAATCTTGAGTTACTCAATAAGATAAGAGTGTGAGAAAGGAAATGTACTTAGAGAAGGGTATCTTGTAAGAGTAAGGATATTCATTTATTGTAACTTGTAGTTACAACAAAGAGAACTATATATAGTAAGTCATTTAAGGCAACGATACAATAATGGAAAATTACATAAAGGCTAGTGTAAGAAAGAGATTCCTAGTATATATGAAAAGCGGTAAATAAGACAAAGGACAAAAAGGAATATAGTACATGTGTTAGAAAAGTAAGAAATAAGTGGTGGTTTGTTAATGCATTTGCGTTTTAGGATCTTAGGGCGCTATGGTTGAGCGGAGCTGATGTTAGGGCTGCTATTGAGGAGCTATGTTAAGAGCTACTGAGCTGATTGAATAATTGTAAACCTCTAAAATTTTCGATCTAGCTTTTGAAATAGACTTATGTATGTTAGATAATTTAGGAGTTGACAAGGTTAATAAAATTGAAATCCCTAAAAGAATTAATTAATGGCGTAAGAAACTTTTCTACCCTAAATGTATGTAAACACTAAAGATTTCATTCAAAAGTGATAAAGAAAACCCTAAAGTGATAACCTTAAAGACATATGTGCACTAATTCATCATAATATACCCTAAAACTCTAATTGATAATATAATCCTCGTATTTTGCAAAATCATTAGTAAAAGGTTAGAGACGACTTTCATTCATGCATATATGATTTGAATCCTCAAGTAATCCTTTAGAAACTAAGAAAATGAATCAAAGATTACATTTATCTCTTAAGTATATGATTAAGATAGTATTACATAGAATTAGAGGTATGGTTAGAGATCAGGTTAAATGTAGTAAACATTAATACCCTAAATGACATTTTTCATCTTAATTATACTAAGTAGCTTACCAAATGATGTATATAGGATATAAATACCTAATGGAAGATTTCATTATTTATTTTTACTAATCACTTCTTATTACCTTTCATTTCCTTAATCTTTCTCCAAATTTTTCCTAATTAGTTCATTATGTACACAAAAGGGTCTTTATTTTTTTGAAAGTTGACCTAGTCAACACATGTTGACTATAGTCAACACATGTTGACTAAAGTCAACAAAAGTGTCTTTTTCATTTGAAGAAAATATCTTCTTCTCATGATTTCCTTTCTTTTCTTTTCCTTTTGCATTTCTTTTTCCTTCTCCTCCTAAATTGCCGTCCACTCCTTTCCTACTAGAGCTTACCTTCTTCTTCATTCCAAAAACAAAACAAAGCAAAAAAGAAACAAAGTAAAATCCCCTCCTCCATTGCCGTAAGCTTCCGTCTTCCATTTCATCTTCAACATCTTCCTTTTTGTCTCCTTAATTTCAACACAAACTAAGGTATGTACTTAAGTCACTTTATGTTGCTTTATATTATTGATTAGTTAGTTGATTAGGTAGATTAGACAATTAGGTATGTGAAAAGTATGATCTTGAAGAAGAGAGCACAAAGTTCTCATCTTTAAGTGTAGAAATCTAGGAATCATGAAGAAGAAGAAAGGAAAACATGAATATGTGCTCAAAGAATGTGTACATGAGGTAAACCGAAAAGAAGGGAAGCATGAGAAGCATGGTACATGAGTATTTTCCATGTACATAACCAAAATTAAAACAAAACCTAAGCATACATACTTATACAACACTAAGTACACACTTAAAAACACAAAAGAATGGAATTAGGAAGCTTTTCTTAAGGGAAAAATTAGGCATACGAAATTTTGTATAAAAATACGTATCTAACCGTATAGGTATATGAGTATGTATACACGTACAAATACGGTATATGTCTAATTATAGGTATAAGTATATATATGTATAAGGTATATGTACATAAGCATAAGGGAAGAAGTGAAATGTACATAAGACATGTACATATGACATAAGCATGAGGTGAGGCTTATGTAATCAAATGATGAAGTGATGAGGTAAGCACATGATGACATAAGCTATGACATAAGCGAGTGATGACATAAGCGAATGATGATGTAAGCGATGACATAAGCATAGGTTTAGAAAATGAGAAAATAAGAAGAGTATATATAATTAGATACCTAAATTAGTAAACCTTAATACACTTCCTAGGTTGAATTAAACTTAATCAAGTATGTGAATTAGTAGCACTAATGTAAAATTTCTTAAGTGTAAGAATCAAATATCTAATTCAATCATTAAATCCTAAACTAGGGCATAAACATAAGCAATAAGAATAATTAAACTTCAATAAAATAAAATTTCAATAAATTTAGTCCATATTGTAAAACACGGGTCTCAACATCCAAAACGGACATCACCGTGTGAACGTGCGTCCGAAAACGATGAAAAACGACTATAAATTTGTAAATATTGAAAATAAAATGAAAAAGTTACGTACGATTAGCAATTAGGTTTAATCGAATAAGGCCTAATAGTAATCTAAGTAGAATTAGGTAGATAGATATCCAGAACCATTAGTTGAGTCAACTACTTATTATCCTTGTTATCTCGTAATGATCAGGCGATCCCGACGAGGGTAAGGATCTCCCGATCGGTTATTACGACTAGAGCTAGTCATCATAGTCAAGTGAGTACTCCCGATAATTCTATACTTGTTTGTACTTGTAGTTAGTGCACTTAAATTGAATATCAATAACTTGATGCATGGGGTTTCAGGATATGTGTGTGCTTGATATTGATTGATTGTTATAAGAAATATTGTTAAATACAATAATTGATGATTTGATGGTATGATTGATTTTTATATGATTTGGATGGTTTGCTGATATTGATTGATTGCCTCATAATCTGACCTAATTATATTTGGCTTATCTTGAATCAAAAGGGTCATGCATTATCCATGCATCGCATTACTTATTCTGGCTGTCACTTCACGTGGTTGGTAATGAAGGGCCTTGGAGGGATGGATTCCCACATGATTTGATTAGTACTGTGCAGGAGCATTAGTACAACAAGACCCTACCCTTGCCTCGCAGGTTCTATTAGCGCCAGAGATACTAACCGTGGGTAGCTGGAGGTTGCGTCTAGAGACCACCGCTGTAGGGTGTGAGTGTGGACTGCGGGGGCCACCTCACCTCTAGGCCTGGGACTTTGTGAACTATTGGATTTTTTGGAAATGGAAATGTATTTTTGTGAAATACGGAATTCAAAGTTATGGGTAAAAACCCAGGTGCTAGAGCCTAGTCGTGATTGGTGCCGATGAATCTCCAACCCTTATCTCGAAGGGCGTTAAAATCCGATATTATATGTAGTACCGGTCAACTGCATATATTGTTTGGCATTCTGCGTGTACATGCATTCATATGGTTGTAACAATTTATTTGATAACTTGATTACTAGTATGGTATGAGGGATAGCTTACTAAGCTCTTATAGCTTATTCCCCAATAGTCTTTCTTTTGCAGGTTTACATACGATGGGATTGGGATAAGTCTCGAATGCTGAGTGCCAGATGAAGATATGTACATTAGTGTTAGAATTAGTTGAGATCTCTATAGGTAATACATAAACACTCTTTGTAGAAAATATTCACAAGTTAGAATTTAATATAATTTAATTCTTCCTGCAGTTTTATAATGTCGGTAATCCTGTCTTATTATTTAGTAAGGGATACCGATTCTCTACGGTTCTAAGGAACTGTAGGATATCGAACACCCATAGTTATTTATATTTGTATTCTACAGTAAATTAATTACTTAAAAATCAGTAACCTTAGTGATTAATCATTTAGAGTCTTGCAATCTCTGACTTGCAAGACATTTTTCATATCATGGGTGCATACATGTTTTGGAAATTTAGGTAATCCTACTAAGCCTCCTTTAGGGTCCTGACAATAACACTACAATTCAATAGGCTGGAAGAGTAGAGCTCGGCATATAATGTCCTCATACTTGACAATCGGCAAATCGGCCTTGGTACTTGGTAAGTAGGTCTTGACACTTGGTAGGTCAACAAATAGGTAAGAGTTTGACCAAAGGACAATGTGTCTAAGTTGTGTCCTCAGGAAGTTCTTCTACAGCTATTTCATGTATTGAAGCTTGTCCTTAGTAAGCTAACAAGAGAGAATCCTCTTGGTAAGAGATTGGAGGCATTAGAGGCAAGCATAAGTGATGGGTCCGGAGGTCAACAGTCCATCACTTTGGTACTTATGTGTGAGGAAGGTCATGAAAACAAGGAGTATTGATTTCAGCTTAGTGACAAAGGGACTTGCAAAAATGAAATCCAAACTACCCTTGGTTACTTGGTCACTAAGAAAGAAGGCCATCCTAACACTTAGATTTATAGGATATCGTTTAGCTATATTGTGCTAGTATAAAATACCCCTTTCATTTACTACATCTTAACTATTCTTCCTCCTTGTAAAACCCTTAGCTAGTACATAATAAATAAATCTAAGAGTTGGATCTCATAAGATAGATGCTTTAGACTTCCTAAGGTCGTAAGCTCCTCCTTCACTACTTAAATCTAACCACAAAAAGGACTTAAAAACTACCTAAGGCAATTTATAAGGTAAATCCATATACTTTTGAGTTCTAACATAGTCTATAGAATAGATGCCCATGCGAATAAGTAGTTCATCAAATGGCATGGTCACATTATGATCATTACAACTGAAATACAAAGTATTTTCTCTACCATTCTCCATTACTATCATATGCTAACCTCAAGGCATTAAGTACTTCCAATGTCAATTCTTTATATATTGGTTTGTTGATCATCAATAGCTAGTCTAAACCACCAAATTCAATTAGCTATCTATCTTTGGCATCATAGCCAACCTAAACAAGTGGTTCCAAACTCAAGTATGAGATATGATAAAACTCCTTTGATAATTGAGTGTATCTCTTCTTTTGCCAAGATTCTCAAAATGTCAATAAAGGATGCGTAGGAGTGGTGCTTAAGGAATTCTTACTAACAGTATGTTTAACTCTTGGTATGGCTCTAAAATAAAAAAAATAAAGAAAAAAGAATCCAACGTTGATAAAAACAAACTTATGTTACATGAATAATTGTTAGTACAATTATCTAGTAAGATACAATTATAATTGCTAGTTTATTGCTAAATTATTCAATTAAGCAAGATACAAGATGTTGAAATAGCAATAGATTATAAAATACTAACTTTTCTAAAATCATGGATTAATGAAATCATAGGATTGATTTGTGATTCAATCTTATTTCTCTTCATAATCTCTATTGATACAAGTATTAGCACTCACTATGTAATTTCTTAAAACTTGTTGTCTACATTCTCTTACAATCCATCTCATGTGATTTCAACAACAAATTTCATATTTATAACATGAATTTTATAGCATGTTGAGAACACTTCTATATCAACATTCTTAATCGATATTGAAAAATTTATGAATTTTATAGATTGCTCTAATTGCACACAAATTCGATCAACAACAAGTTTTTCGTGTTTGTAACATGAGTTCTCAAATTATATGCCAATACAGCAATCAACAAGCCAATAGCATAGGTTCCATCACTTTCCTTACTTTTCTCTCTTCACCATAGAGCACAACCCTCATATTCTTCACGATTTCAATCTTTAGCAAGCAAGTATTTTCTAAGTGACTTCTAGTAAAAAATGAGTAAATAACACATTTTATCACATTATTCATCCTAAATCACTCCTAGAAACTAAGGTTTCTATATATGCAAGCCACATTGATCGTCATGAAACTCTAAGTAAAAATCTAATTTTTATGCAAAATAACAACAAATTAAAGAAAATAACTAAATATCGATGAAGTATGTACCTTAGATTTGAAGTCCAAGAGGTTATATCTTAAAGATTTGTGAAGTTTTGGTGCTTATGTAGTGAGATGATTGAGAGAAAAGTGTATTTTTAGAGAGAGAGAGTAAGAGTTTAAAATGAAGTAGAAGGCTTTTACCTACGATAATTAATTCAAACCAGACAATGGTTAAGGGTCATAGCCCTATCATGTGGCATAGTCCTTATATTTGCATAAATATTGCAACCCTAGCATGACTAAGGTCAAGGATCACGTATGTGGTCCTGACTATGGACCTCTCATCCAAAATTTTCCTAACTTCCTCTCGAAATTAATTTCAAAAGGATCACAATCTAAGTCCATGGCCATGACTTTCATCATATTCTTCCCTTGATTTTTGAATTCAAAGTTGCATCAATTTCCTTTGATTCAGTCCTCAAACTACTTTGAAAAAATTAAAATTAAAGTGAATTAAAGCTCACAAAATAAACCAAATAACAATCAAATTAGATGAGAACATCAATGTTACTATTGCATGAACAACATTCAATAACTATTTTTAATAAAATCGTTCAAAGTAGGGAAAAAGATTAACTAATGTCCTAAAAACATAATACTTGAATTGACTCACAACAAAACAATGAAATAAATAAAATAAAACAACAAAATAACTGAAATTAAAATAAATCAAACTTGGGCTACCTCCCAAGGGGCGTTGTTTAATGTCATTGGCTTTAAGTTGATTTCTTCCTCTAGTTTGGCTCTAAACTCAATGTTCTAGGATTCAATTTGGTATTTCCAAGCAAACTTCCTTATGGTCTTTTAGAGATAGTCTTAGCTAATTGACCTAACTAGCTCTCCAAATTCTTTGGTGAAGCTTTGGTGTTCCTTAGTGCTACTTCATGGGCTTGAAAACATGCATTTGAGCTTTAGATGAATTGATTTAGCAATTCTTAAGCATTAGGGGCCTTGTTCTAAGGTTGCACATTTCAATTCTACTATTGATACTAGCCTTCCCAGTAGAAATTTAGGTGATTTCTCCAACCTAGATTTTATAGACTATTGAAAGGATTAGTCTGAGTACGAATAGCAATAAAATTGACATCCTCAATTTAAACCAAAGTTTCTTCCTACACTAAATTCATTGGCTTCATTTGTCCTTCATCTTATTACTTTGGTTCTTGACTTGAGTTATTGATGTAGTCAAAGAATGCACTTAAAACTTCTCGAACACCTTTGCCATGCCTTTGATTAGTGTTTGGGCCTCATCTAGTATCTTAGTACTTAGAGTGCCTGCAGTTGCGGCATCAATCATCTAGTGCATCGGATAATCGAACCCATTATAGAATGTCTAAATTTCCATCCACAAGGGTAATCTATGATGTAGGCATTGCCTTAACAACTCTTTGATCTCTCCCATGTATCATAAAGGGTCTCATCATCAATTTGAGCAAAAGTAAAAATATTGTTTCTAAATTTCTCCATCCTAACAAGCAGGAAATATTTTCTTAAAACTTTTCAAGTAAATTGTCCCAAGTAGTAATAGAACCTCTAGGTATTGAGTTAAGCCACTACATGGCCTTACCTCACAAGGAGAATGGACATAATCTCAGTCTAATCAAATCGTCTGTGACACCATTGATCTTAAAAGTGTTGTAGATCTCTTAAAAACTTAAGATGTAGTTATTGGGGTCCTTGTTAGGCAATCCGTTAAACTAAATGAATTGTTGGACCATTTAGATAACATTTGGTTACCGTAATATGAAATATTTAAACTACTAAACATTTAGGCTAGTTAGTTTTGTTTAATTATATTAGTTAATCATATTGCATGCTCTTACAAACTCTACAATAGATGCCAACAATAATTCAATCATCGATATATTGAATTAAAGACAATAATAAATACTACAATTTTATCACAATATGAAAATAACATAAGTTGAATTTCATTACCAATAATAACAGTTACTCTAGAACGTAAGGTTTAATAACGATATACTAAGAAAATCATAGTAAAGACATAACACCAAAAGAAAAGAAAAGAATAAAGAAACCTTAGTTATTCTTTACCTGACTAACTCTTGCTCCAAAGGAGCCCCCTCTTTGCAAACCTAAGCTTAGGCATCTATTTATAATAATTAGTCTTAGATTTAGAAAAAAAAACTTAATAAATATAGAAGATTCATCAATTATTGCATGTCTATGGGCTAGGCACATAAGCGTAGAGCTTGGGCATATACATGTACTTAGTCTAAAATTTTCAAAACTCGATTGAAATTGATGATGAGGGGTTGTTCCTATATGCATCAAAACTCGATAAAAGTCCTCACAAGTTCATCAAATGTGTCTAAAGTCCTTGAAAATAAAATTTAATCAAATTAAGCTCTAAATGACTATGTAATTAACTAAATTAATATACAAAATGGCACAAAATTATTATAGAATATATATGCTAATTGCATGTTATTATAAATCATAGGATGACTATCCTTTAAGGGACAAATTCCCTCCCTAAATAGCAAAAAACACTAAAGGTTCAAGTAGTCCCCAAAAACAGAGTTTTATGTTACCAAAAATTAAAACCCTTGTATCCCATTACCTCCAACCATTCCCCTTCTGTCTCCCTCATATTTTCTTATTTTAACACTCCCTCATTTACTTTCAAATCACTCTAAAGCAAGCCTTCAAACTCTATCCATTAAAGTCCCTCTCATCAACTCTCTCTCTCCTCCTAATGCTACCATTATCTTCCCATCTACCACCATACACAACAACGCACTATCAATTGCTATGCCTTCTTACTCCTTTTCCTAACTCCATTGATAGATATGCACACTTCTAAGGACTCTCAACTCATGGCACACTAAGGGAAAGTATGAGATCCTTACAGCTTCATCTAAGTAAGCTTTTGCTCCTTTTTCCTTTAGGTTTAAGACTTGTTTATACTTCTTAAACCCTAAAACTTACATGTATTAGCATGTCATAAGATTGTAGGAAAAGTTAGCGTAGGCTAAGGTTGAACAATTGGTACACATGGCACATTAGTTGAAGTAACATGCATGGAAATGTAGAGATAAGTAGGTGCAGTGAAAAATAAGCAAGGAAAACCCTAAGACCCTACTTTCCCATGCATGCCACCACCCCTATAGAGTATGTCCATCTTGTTTTCACTTGAATATGTAATGTCACTAGCTTAAAACAAGTAGACATGTGATTAAAACCAAGGAACACCCTAGAATAGGTGTTAGATATATGATGGTGAAGAAAACCCTAGAAAACCTACTTTGCTCGCCAATATTAATAGTGTTAATAAACGCACATTCTGATTTATTAGTGCATTGATTTGATTAATGTGTAAAGCATGATTTAGGATGTAATTAACTAAGTTATGTTAAGTAATGTTGGGTTAAAGGCCTAAATTGGCTCAATTGGTGATTAAGGGCTTAAGAATGTGATTAGAAGCACCATAAATAGGTAAGTCTAGATCTGAACCCTAGGAGAAAATGAACTTATCTTAAGGTTTTTAGTGAGCTTAAGCCTAAAACAACATATAGGATTAGATTTAAGGCTTCAAAGTGAATTGGCCTAAAACCCCCTAAAAGGACTAAAAGAAGGCCCAATAGCTATAGGACTAGATTTAACCCCTGAGTGGATGGATTTATAACATAATATGAAGGCCCATTAAGTCCAAAATTATCATAACCCAATTGGTACCTTAGTCATGGTAGATTATCATACATCGTACAAAGGTTGGCGATTAACCCCCTTATCAATCATTACCCTTTTATCTGATGTACTAGACTATTTCCACTTTTAATTACTTTCGGTTATTCAAATAAGTGATATCGTAGCAAAATAGATATTACTACTATTAATTCAAATGAATTATCATAATCTAGTTTATGGGACATGACGTCCCCAAAATATTTAAAGATAAACATGTGGTCTAGAGAGTTCATGAATAGTCTAAATATACAAATTAAACTGATCATAAAACCTTAGTCATAAACTATAGCAGTTCCCTCCTTTACTTCAATCTTCTCATAATCCCACCTAAACTTAAGACTAAACTCAAACGTTCCTATTATAACCTAATAATATCGTTGTCATAGTAAATCACCATGTACTGCAAAAGTTCTACAATTAATCCCCTTATTGATCGTAGGACTTTCATACGACACACAAATGATGCGAACCGTGACCAAGAATAGACAAGGCCAGTCATTGAATGGGTCCAAGCTTGTAAAAAGCTTGAAAAGGGGTAATAGGGAAAGGTACGAAAGGTTAAAGAAATGAAAAATGAAAATAGTAAGCAAAACCTACAAACAGCTCTAGAGGATATGACACATCAATGGAACTTTTGAGGACTCGCGATAGAATTCGATATGATGCATGAATTGGTCCAATGAGGTTACTCGCCACCTAACCTTGCTTAAGGGAAATTATAAGAGTGATGCTAAGAGTAAACAATAGTGTTTACGCAAGGAAGAAAAGTACTCAATTTGTATTGAAGGTAATTTGATCTCTTATAGCTATAAGTACAAAGGTATTTATACTTGTAAGTTAAGGCAACTTGCCTAAAAGGGAAAAGATAAAAAGGACATTTCCTAAAGAAATAATGTACATGATACAAAAGGGTAAAAATGAATATACAAGGACAACAATCATTGGTGCTACAAATTCTATACATGATACTATATACGTAGCAATGTTGCATTAGCAAGGTTGTTAGGGGATGCAGACAAAAAGTATAAATAGATGAGTTTATCCGAGTAGGGATGGCCTAGTCAGTCCATTCTCTCTCTCTTAGCTTCTTGGCAAGGAAGATGCTAAGTAATTGGTTAGCTCAGCGCTGGAGAGAATTCATCAACTCGGTATACCATAGGATAATGGGTAGTCATACGGTATGGCATTAAAGGTGACTCAGCAAGGAAGTACTCAACCTTAGAAGGGGTTGGTCGAAATAGAAGGATTCGTCATGCCAACCCCTCTAGTCTTTGGGTTTGGCTGTAGGTAAGAGGTATGGTAACCTGATTCCCATCATTCCCTCTAGGTTGTTTTGGATTTGGGATCAAATTCAAATGGTGTTCACTTAGTTCTCCGTCAGGGTGATATGGACTGAGGTTGGCAATGTTGAAGGCATAAGAAACCCCATAGTCCTCAAGAAGTTCCAGCTTATAGGTGTTGTCACCGATTTTCTAGAGGATTCTAAAAGGTCCTTTGGTTCTTGCAAACTATTTGTTCTTCCGTTTGTTCATGAACCATTCCTTGCTGAGGTGTATCCATACTAAGTCTCCCTATTGAAATTGTTTGGCCGGCCTACCTTTGGTCTTTTCTCGCATTCTTCGGATAGCTTGGTCGATGTATCAAGTGACTTTGTCATAGGTGCGCTAAAGAGATTGTGCACTTG
Source organism: Lumnitzera littorea (assembly GCA_024138015.1). NCBI lineage: Eukaryota > Viridiplantae > Streptophyta > Magnoliopsida > Myrtales > Combretaceae > Lumnitzera > Lumnitzera littorea. The sequence goes on along the minus strand of JAMXBB010000001.1, from coordinate 66,238,882 downwards.
TCGAAGCATCAAGGTCTTCTTGTGCGAGTACTAATATAGGGGCGTAGTTAAGGGGCAATTTGAGATTAAATCCATAGACCACCTTAAAGGGAGTCTGCTTAGTAATATCATGTACGGTTCAATTGTAGGCGAACTCGACCATCGGTAGGCAGACATCCTAATCAACTAAGTTCATGCTTACTGCAACTTGGAGTAATGACCCCAAAGTACGATTAACCACCTCTATTTGACCATCAGTTTGGGGGTGACATAAGGTACAGAAGAGTAATTTAGTTCCCAACCGACGCCATAGGGTTCTCCAAAAATGGCTCAAGAACTTCGAGTCTCTATAGGAGACTATAATTCTCAACACGTCGTATATCCACAAAATCTCCTATAAGAAAAGAGAAGCAATAACCAAAACGTCGTTAGTTTTGGTTCAGGGTACGAAGTGTACCATCTTACCAAACCAATCCATGATAACTATCACAGAATCTTTTCTTCGGGCAATTCATCACAGTTTAAGAACAAAGTCCATACTCAGTTTAGTCCATAGCCTCATCAGAATAGTTAGGGGCATTGCTTTCCCTTATGTGGCTTGGCACTTGGCCTTTTTGTACATGGCATAGCTTTCGACAACTCAATGCACATCTATTTGTATTCTCGAGCAAAAGAATTGGCCATTCAATAGTTCACTGGTCCTTCTCTCTCCAAAGTGTCCAAAGAGTCCTTCATTGTGGGCTTCCCTAATTAATAATTCCCATAGGGAATAAGTTAGCACGTATAGTTTCCCCCTTCAAAATAGATAGCCATTCTCCACATAATACTCATCCATTGTCCTTTCATCTATGCATTACGAAATTATTGGTCTAAAGTATGGATCCTTGGAGGTTTGTTCTTAGATAATTGCAAAACCAAATGGCCTAGTCTACAATTGTAATAAAAACGCATGTCTCCTCGAAAGAGCACTTGCAATTACGTTGCTCTTTCCCCGGTTATATTTAATTACAAAATTGAACCCCTCAAGGAATTCAACCTATCTCGCTTGTCACTTCAACAACTTGCTTTGACTTCGGAGCTACCTTAGTGATTTATGGTATCATGACCCAATGGTATTGTTATCATGGTTGGTCGTCGTATGTTGTATAAAAGTCTACCATCAACTCCCTTATCGATCGCAGTCCTTTCATACGATATACATGGCTTCTTCCACTATATGTTACTACGAGGCCCATAGATAAGTAATATAGAGCAATTTAACTAAAATTAACTTCTATGGTGTAAATTAACTAAATAAACGTATGGACTTGTAAGTTCCACACCAAAAGAATATTACAAACAAATGCAGTTCATGAAGGGAACTGCATTAGAAACTGCATTAGAAACTTTAATCTATGATATAAAGAAAAATGCAAAAGTAAATGGTTATCTATAAAACTATTACAAAATCTCCTCTTCGCTCCTTGATTACTCCAACCCATCTCTAAACGAGACTTACCTTAGGCATCCCTCAGACCAGATGAACGAAGAGGTTTTCCTATAACAAAAGAAATCTATTGGTGTATAAGCTTAAGCTTAGTGAGATAAATACCTTCATTAATACCACATGGCAAAAATCTATTAGATGCACAAACACATGAATGCATGAACAATCAGTATGCCAAGCAACGCATGTAGTAGCTTAGGAACTACATACGACTTAGAATTTTGCCCCGTGTAGTCAAGGTTTGGAGATAATTAAACAACTCAAACCAAAATCCAGGTTCTAGCCCGTAGGTTTTATTTCATTTGCACTATTATGCTTAAGTAAAAACAAAATTATATATATATATATATACTTTTTTTAACGAATATCAAATCATATTTTCAAAATCCTAAGTCTAGTGGTATGGTGGCCTCCACAATCCACAAACACATACCCTAAGTAGAAGCTACAAGACACAGCCCCTCGCTGATGGTTAGCATCTCCTAACGCCTGCTTAGTAAGCTCGTTAGCTTAGGGCAGAGACTTAATAAAATGATGACATAACTAATGCTCAATCCTACAGTAGGCCATCCTCCTATAAGTCCCTTCCCATCCTCTATGTGAAGTGGTAATTGGTGTTATCTGAATGCAATTATGGGGAATGCATGATCCATTTAATATTTTAATTGTATAAGTGGTTAATTCAATTTTCAAGGTGATCAGACAATTTCATTCCATATAATTGCACGTATAAATTATCATAAATAATTCCCATTATTATATAATTAATAAGCCATAGCATTCAGTTCACAAATTCATATATGTACATTTCCTATATCCCATAAACATCCAAATTCATATATATAAGTTTACATGTATCTATTCTATAAGTAAAAATAAAGTAAAGAGTCATTAGAAATTTACTCACTCAACCATGCAGGTCAGTCAAAATAGTCCGAGTGTAGGTCATCTTCGTACGTGGGGTCCCTTCGTCAATCCAATCATAACACTATAAGGATTTGAAACAAAACTTAGAAAACTAAGCTGAAACCCTTTAAGTTACTCTCTTAACTAGTTTTCGTATTTTTCCTTGTTTTACTTAAAAGTTCAATTGTGTATAACTTTCTTGTTTTAAATCCAATTTTTATGATCTTATAGTCAATCTTCATCATTTTTTAGTGTTCTTTAATGTGGTGAGGTTAGATTTTTGAGATGAGGCACACCAATCTGTCCATAGGTCAAAACAATAGCGGTCCTTATGATTTGGAGTGCTTTTGGGCTTTGTTTGGTTAATGGGCTTTTTGGGTAACTTAGGAATTCCTTTGGGCTTAGGATTAAGATTTAATTCTAGGCTCAAAATAATCCTTAAGGTCAGATTTACAACTTTGTTTTACACTCCTAAGGCTATCAATCACTTTTCGGGCTCTTAAGTAGGCTTAAGTTGCCAAATGGGCTTGTTTTTTATTCAATTCAAAGATGGTCACTTTCTTGGGCATAGGGAGTGTCTTGTGGGCTTCTTGAGGGTCTTAAAACAACCCTTATTGATGTGTCAAGTTGCTGGTTAGAAACTTAAGGGTGGTTCAACTTGATGTTTGAGGCCCCTTTTGGAAGTTTTAAGCTCGATTTTGAGTTTTAGACTTAATACACTTATCAAACTTGCCTTGGTTGGTCTTTTTACTTTGTTTACTTGCTTTTATCATATTCTTAAGTGTCTTTTTGGGATGTTATAGATCTAGTCAATTTGAGTGTAAGGGCTTTCAACTTGTTTCATCATTTCCTTAAGTTTAGGTGCTATATCATGAACTTAAGCTACTTGTATTCAAATCTTAAGAGTAGTTCAACTTGACATTTGAGGCCCCTTTTGGAAGTTTTAAGCTTAGTTTTGAGTTTTAGGCTTAATACTCTTGTTAAACTTGCCTTGGTTGGTCTTTTCACTTTGTTTACTTGCTTTTATCATATTCTTAAGTGTCTTTCTAAGATGTTCCAGATCTAATCGGTTTGAGTATGAGGGCTTCCAACTTGATTTTCCAACTTATTTCATCATTTCCTTAAGTTTAAGTGTTAGATCATGAACTTAAGCTACTTATATTCAAATCTTAACTTGACTTCTTTTTCATGAAATGATTATTTGGCTCATACTTTACATGAAAATAGAGATCTCACTTTCATCATACCTCCCATACCTTAGTTCATGTCTTACAAAGTTGGTTTCCTCATAAAACTTCATGTGATGGATTTTTCCTTTATTTAAGTCTAGATTGTAATATGTTTAACTCAATGAAAGTGAAAAAAATATCTAAATGACCTCTAAATCTTCCCATCCAGCATGCTTCTTTTATATTCAAGTTCTCATTTCAAGATCTTCTCAACTTAAAATCTTCCATTCCAAGTATTAAATAAGTATCTCTACAAAACACTAACTTTACATACTCATATTTCAACTTCCATGTAAGGTTTACATGAGTTTGCTTCTTAGGGTGGTCTTTGATGTTATACCAACTTATGATCATACTCATATCTTCAAGAAATCATAATCACCTAACATGAATACTAACCAACTAACATAAGATATACTTACTCGTCCTTAAAGCAAAAAAAATATATGGTGGTTATGTAAGATAAAGTGATTAATGGATGAAAAACAAGAGTATGGCTCCCCTTAAAGCCATATAAGAATTAGCCATATAGTGTCCCTTTGGGCATTGGAATGTCTTGTCTCCTTTATTAAAGCGAAACATGTGAAATCTTATGATAATTTGTCCATATGTAGTATAAGTGAAGGTGTTATAAGGAAAGTGTCTTATCACTAGTTTTTGATAGGCTATCAATTGATAAATGACTCCAACTTTCAATTGATAAATCATTTAGGGTTATTAGTTCGCTTACTTATTCAAGTGTAAGGCTTAGGCATGAAGATAAGGGAATTGTCTTATAGGAAATTATTTTAGGATTTACTTCTTGAATTTTTTTGTAAATAATGATTTAATTCTTATAAAATTATGAAATTTTCTAGAGTTGAATGAAATTATTCAAATTGAATTATCAATTAGTTACTTGGGGTTAAAAGTCCTTAATTTTTTTAGGGCTTACGGTTTTAGGTGACTTCAGAGTTTGCAGTTTTTCAAGTTCGGGTTTTATCAATAATAGGCTTTTGAATTGGAAAAGTAAGTTCGTTACTAATTGTAAACTTGAGTTTTTAGTTTAGTTGATCCTTAGGAATGTTCGGGAAATACTCTTAGTCAAATCATAGGCCCGCTAAAAGTAGGGTTTACACATGATCAATATATATGACAAATTCTCTCAATAGTAAGTAATGTTGCCATACTTACATTACTTGAATCAGTGCCAAAAGTTCCTTATCATACACAAAGTAGTTCAGTTGTGGTCCTCGAAGCTTCATACTGTGGAAGGTAATTGGGTGGCCCTCTTACATCAGGACAGTACCTATTCCAATACCCAATGCATCGCATTCTAGTTAAAAAATTTTAGTCAAAGTCAGGTAATACTAACACCAGGGCGATGGTTAATCTTTCATTTATGTCGGCAAAACTCCTCTCTTCCCTTTCTCCCCATCGGAAGTTGGTGTTCTTCTTTGTTAACTCGGTAAGTGGCATGGTGATAGTGCTGAAATTCCTAATAAACCTTCTATAAAACAAAGCCAGTCTGTGGAAACTTCTTACGTTAGCACAAGCAGTAGAAGTCGGGCACTCGACAATTGCCTTGATCTTCTCATCATTGACTTGTAAGCCTCCTTTACTAACTACATAGCCTAAGAATACCACTTCCTCCTAGCAAAAACAACATTTTTTCAAATTGCTGAATAGTTTCTCGACACGAAGGATATCCAAGAGTACTTTAAGATGTTCACAATGGCTTAGCATGTCGGCACTGTAGACTAGCATGTTGTCAAAGTACACTACGACACCCTTCCCTATGAGATGTCTCAACACATGGTTCATAAGCCTCATAAAAGTGCTTGGGGCATTCGAAAAGTCAAAAGGCATGACTATCTACTGGTAAAGTCCATGTCAAGTCTTGAATGCAATCTTCCACTCATCTCCTAGTCTTATGTGGATTTGATGGTAGTTAGATTTAAGATCAATCTTGCTAAAAATCTTGGCTCCACTCAACTTATCCAACATGTCTTCTAGCCTTGGGATCGCATACCTGTATTTAAACGTGATTTTGCTTACGGTTCAACTTTTAACACACATCCACCAAGTTCCATCCTTCTTCGGTACTAAAAGTGCAGGCACAACACAAGGGTTGGGACTCTCTCTCACATAACCTCTCTTTAACAACTTATTGACTTGACGTTGAAGTTCAAAATCCTACTTGGGATTCATCTAATAAGCTGGCTTATTCGGTAGTACAATGCCAGGTACTAAGTTAATGCAGTGCTCTATCCCTTATGTTGGAGGCAACCCCTTAGGTAACTATTTGGGGAACAGGTCAACATAGTCATCTAGCAACTCCTTGATTTCTTGGGGAAGCTCACCCTGCTCCTTTACTTTTAATATTTGCCTAACCAACAATAGGGTTGGCTCATCAGCATTGATGACCTCTCGAAGCTCAGCTCAACTCATCACTAGAGCTTTCTTTGATCCGTGAGCGAGTTTCGTCTGTACCTTATGAACTTTTCTCGGCAGCATTGGATTCATCATGATCTTCCAATCATCTTTTTCCAACATATACGTATTCCCATAGCCGTCATGTATAACTCTCCCATTAAACAACCATGGTTTACCTAGCAATATGTAAGAAGTGTACACAGGTAGCACGTCGTAGAGGATCTAGTCAAAGTAATTCCCTATAGTAATCAGCAGTAATATTTATCAAGTAACATATAATGCTCCCTTCTTACTCAACTAGTGCAACTTGTACGGCCTAAGATGTGCAACAATTAGCAGCTTCAGTTTTGAAATAAGATCGGCCAATGCTACATTAGTACAACTTCTACTATCCACAATGAGATCATACATTTGATCATACACCTTGCAAGTGGTATGAAACAAATTCTCCCTCTATGCCTCCTCTCGTAAGGGTTCCACACTCATAGTTCATTAGATAACCATAAGTAATTGGTTTAAGTCCTCGAGAAACATGTCCTCTTCAATCAGCTCTTTCTTGGGTTCCTCATCTGTGTTCTCTACTTCTAACTTTGAGATATCTCCCTTAATGACCATCATCCTTCAGTTTAGGCATTGAGCAGCCATGTATCCGAACCCTTGACACTTGAAGTACTTGATCTGGCTGGTCTTCCTACCAGACCCTTGCCCTTTCCCATATGTTTGGGTTAATACTACATCTTTAGGTCGGCCTTTCTGCTAGGCTCTAACATCAATTCTTCTGCTCGACTCGTTACTAGATTGAGTTCGGTGACTTGCCTATCCTAGTGGGCTAGTCAGCATTCTGGTCATTACTTGGCTCCTTCTTTGTCTCTCCACTTGCTGGGTAATCCTAACAGCTTCATCCATCTTATCATATCATTGGAGCTCCACAATGTCTTAGATGTCTCCTCTCAACCCAATGATAAACCACGAGACTATTCAAGGTGGTGGTTCCTTTACTTCACATCTTATCATAAGCATTTGGAATTCCTAAACATATTCATCAACTGTTTGGCCTCCTTATCTTAGCTCTTGAAGCCGAGTGAAAGTATCTTGAAGATAAGTTTCTAGCACAAATCTGTTTCTAAGCACCCTCTTTATCTCAGGCTAAGTGTTAATCTCTTGGTACCCCTCTCTTCTTCTCATGGCTTAAAAATTCTTTCACCATATGGTAGTATATTCAAAAAATTTAACAACAGTAGTTCTCACTTTCTCATAATCCTCATATTGATAGTAGTCAAATGCACGCTCCACCTTTTCTTCCTAATCTAAATACTCGTTAGCATTCGTAAAACCATTGAAACTCAAAATCTAAAGCTTCACATGGTCGGATGCTCTAGGGACTCATACACGCTCCTCTTCAAAATACTCTTCTTCCTCCTCATCAAGCTCTCTCAAGTCTATCCTTCACCTTACTCGTCCACTAGTTCCTTTACCTCGAACTAGTTAAGCTGGATTATGACCCCTAATAAGTTGAGCAGCTTTTGGAGTGTTTTGTACGGCCTCAATGGGTTGGTAAGATAAGATATGAATAGCTTAGGTCAGATCTATCAAGAGGTTAGCTACCTCGTCAAGTCTCTCATCAATACTTCTAGGAGTTCCTTGAGATAATTGTCCACAGTAGACAACTCCACTGTCATCACCAGCGTTAACATTTATACTTAGGACTATCATTCTTCCTCAAAGATTCAAATTCAAACAAATACTTCAGAAAGTGAACAATTAATAACACAACAGTCAAATGAACATAGTAACTTACTTTGTTTCTCACACACAAAACAAAGTATAATAGAATTCAAGAAGAAGTAACTAAAACTCAAACAAAACCTTTACTTTGATTCTAAGATGATGTGAACCGTAACCAAAAACAGACAAAGCCATTCGCTGAATGGGTCTAAGCTTGCAGAAAGCTCGAAAAAGGGTAATGGGGAAAGGTACGAAAGGTTAAAGAAATGAAGAATGAAAACAGTAAGCAAAACCCATGAACAGCTCTACAGGATTTGATGCACCAATGGAACATCTGAGAACTCATGGTAGAATTCAATATGATGCACGAATTGGTCCAATGAGGTTACTTGCCACCTAACCTTGCTTAAGGGAAAGGATAAGAGTGATGCCGAGAGTAAACAATAGTGTTTACATAAGGAAGAAAAGTACTTAATTTGTATTGAAGGTAATCTAATCTCTTACAGCTATAAGTACAAGGGTATTTATACCCATAAGTTAAGGCGACTTGCCTAAAAGGGAAACAATAAAAAGGACATTTCCTAAAGAAATAATGTATATGACATAAATGAATATATAAGGAAAACAATCATTGATGCTACAGATTCCTCACATGATATTATATATGTAGCGATGCTATATTGGCAAGGTTGTTAGGAGATGTAGACGAAAAGTACGGACAAATGGGTTTGTTCGAGCAAGGATGGCCTAGTCAGTCCAATCTCTCTCTCTCAGCTTCTCAACAAGGAAGATGCTAAGTAATTAGTCTGCGCGGCACTGGAGAACATTCATCAACTCAACATACCATAGAGCAATGGGTAATTATACGACATAGCATTAAAGGTGACTTGGTAAGGAAGTATTCAACCTTAGCAGGGGTTGGTCGGAATAGGAGGATTCATCGTGTTAGCCCCTCCAGTCCTTGGGTTCGGCTATAGGTAAGAAGTCTGGCAACCTGATTCTCATCATAGAAGGCTCCTTCCACTATACGTTACCACTAGGCTTATAGATATATAATATCGAGCAATTTAACTAAATTTTACTCTTTGATATAAAATGATAAATTCAACGTGTGGATTCGTTGAATACTACACCAAAAGAATATTACAACACAAATGTAGTTCTTATAAGAATCTACATTAGAAATTGCTATTTAGAATATGAATTGAAAAGGGTAAATCAATATCTACAAAATGCTATTACAAAAATTCCCTCTCCACTCCCTGAATGCACCATCCCATCTCTATATGAGACTCACCTCAGGCATTCCTTAGCTTATGTGAACGAAGAGGTTATCCTACATCAAAAGAAATCTATTAGGTTATAAGCTTATGCTTAGTGAGATAAATCCCCTTATCAATACCACATAACAGTTTTATTTAATGCACAAACATATGAATGCATAAACAATTAAGATGCTAAGTAATACATGTAGCGACTTAGGAACTGCATGCAACTCAGAATTATGCCCCTTATAATTAGGTCTTAGTACCTAAGTTTTATACCAATCACACTATTGTGCTTAAGTCAAAACAAAACCATATATATATACCACTTTAATATGGAAGGTACTCTTTCTTTTTATATCTCGTACTTTAAAACAAAATGTTTAGGTCTAGTAATGTGGTAGCCTTTGCAATCCATAATTACACGCTTTAAGCAAAAGCTACAAGACACGGCCCTTCGCTAACGGTTAGTGTCCCCTAGTGCTTAGTACGCCTTGCAGCTTAGGATAAAAACTCAATAATATAATGATGATGGAGCTAATGCCTAATCCTATAGGAGGCCCTCCTTTTGTGGGTCCCTTCCTATCTTCTACGTGAGGTGGCAATCAGTATAGTAAGATGTGATTATGAGAAATGCATGATTCATTGAATTTCTTAATCAAATAAGTACTTAGTCCGGTTTCCATGGGGATCATAGAAATTCATTCCATACAACTATACATAGATATCATCACAAACAATTCCAATTATTATTTGATTAATAAGTCTTAGCATTCAATCATAATATCATACATATGCATTTCCCCTATCCTACAAGCATTCAAGTTCCTTGTATAAGTTTAAATGCATATATTTTACAAACAAAATTAAGTAAGGAGTCATTAGGAATTACTCACTTAACCATAGCGGATTAGTGGAAGTAATTTGGAGGCAAATCATCTAAAGCTAGGTCCCCTAGACATCAAAAATATGATACTATAAGGACTTGAAATAGAACTTAGAAAACTAAGCTAAAACCCTTTAAGCTATGATTTAAACTAGATTTCGTATTTTTCCCAATTTTACTTAAAAGTTCAATTGTATATAACATTCTCATTTTAAATCTGATTTTTATGATCTTATAGTCAATCTTCATCATTTTCGAATGCACTTTAATGTGGTTAGGTTCAATTTCAAGATGAGGCACAAAAATCTATCTATAGGTTAGAACATTAGCAATCCTCATGATTTGGAGTACTTTTGAGCTTTGTTTGATTGTTAGGCTTTTTTATATCTTAGGAAATCATTTGGGCTTGGGCTTAAGATTTCATTCTAAGCTTAAAATACTCCTTAAGGTCAAATTTCCAATTTTGATTTATACTCCTAGGGTTAACAACAACTTCTTGGGCTTAAGGAGTGTTTTGTAAGCTTCTTAAGAGTCTTAAAACAACTTCCATTGTTGGGGTAAATTGCTGGTCAGAAAATTGATACGGGTCTAACTTAGAGTATGAGGCCTGTTTTGGAAGTTTTAAGCTCGGTTTTGAGTTATAGGCTTTATATACTAATCGTACTTGCTTTGGTCGGTCTTTTCACTTTGTTTATTTACTTTTATCATATTCTAAAGTGACTTTCCACATGGCTATAGATCTAGTCGTGGTTAATCCAAGGGGTTCTCACTTGGTTTTTTAACTTATTTCACCATTTTCTTATGTTTAAGGGTTAGATCATGAACCTAGGCTACTCATATTCAAATCTTGACCTAACTTCTCTACAATGAGATGATTACTTGGCTCATACATTATATGAAAATAGTAGATTTCATACTTATCATAACTTCCATACCTTAGTTCATATCTCATAAAGTTGGTTTCCTCATAAAAACTCAATGTAATGGATTTTCCTTTGCCTATGGCTAAGTTTGAGCATGTTTAACTTAATAGAAGTGAGAATAACATCTAAATGACCCACAAACACTTCACGTCCAGCATGATATCCCCTCTTTCAAGTGCTCATTTCATGATTTTCTTAACTTAAAATCTTCCAATCTAAGTGTCAAACAAGTGTCATTATATAACACTAACTTTACAAGCTCATATTTCAACTTTCAAGTAAAGGTTTCATAAGTTTACTTCTTAGAGTGGTCTTAGCTATTTCATTAACTTATGATCATACTAATATGCTCATGAAAACATGGTCTCCTAACATGGCATACTAGGTTACTAACACAAAGAAACAACTTACTCATCCTCAAAGCAAAAATAAGGTGGTTATGCACTAAGTATCCACTTATGCTCCTTGTTTTACCATCTCCTTCTTGCAACCTTTTTGGAATCATGAGTTTTGATCCTTTAAAGTAGGGTTTTGAGAGTATTCTAATGTTCCTAAAAGTGGCTTTGGAAGTTGAGAAATGGGAGAAACAAAATAGAGCTTTGTGCCATGAGTGTGGAAGCCTAGAAGTAGCAACAATTGTGTGGGATTTTGTAGGGTTTGTGTTTCCTCTTTTGTGTTGAGTTCAAAGTGAGAGAAAAGGAAGTGAAAATGAATGTGAAAGTGAGAGTAAGGAGAGAGTAAGTGGTCACCTATGTATGGAAAAGGAAGTGTGTTCAAGAAGCTTTGATTTGTTGTCTTATTGCTTGCACAAATGCCAACATTTGACAAGACTAGATGATGTAAGCATTAAGGGCTGAATAGTAATGTGTAAGACAAATTGATGGATTAATGAAAGACAAGGCATGGCCCCACTTTTGTAGCTCTTTAGGACTAGCCATGTAGGCTTCCTTTTGGCATGGAGTTGTCTTGTCTTCTTAAATTAAAGTTGAACACAAAAAATATCGTAATATCTTGTCCATATGTAGTATAAGTTGTGGTATGATAAGGAAAGTGTCTTGTCCCTAGTTTTTGATAAGTTATCAATTGATAAATGATTCTAACTCTCAATTGATAAGTTATTTAGGGTATTTGGTTGGTTTACTTATTTATGTGCATAATGCTTAAGTATGAAGATAAGGAGATTATCTTATAGGAAATTCTTTTAGAGTTTATTTCTTAAATTGTTTTGTAAGTTACAATTTAATTCTTATAAAATTATGAAATTTTCTAAGTTAAATAAAATTATTCAAACTGAATTATCAATGAGTTGCTTAAGGTAATAAGTCCTTAATTGTTTTAGGGTTAAAGGTCACTTAGAGTGTATAGTTCTCGTACTTATGTTTTATCAATAATAAACTTTCGAATTAGAAAATTAAATTCATTTTTAAATGTAAACTTGAATTCTTAGTTTAGTTGATCCTTGGGAACATTTAGAAAACACTCTAAGTTGATTCACAAACCCGCTAAAAAGTAAGGTTTACAATTTTGTAGCTTAGCTTAGTGAAGAGATGACCTTATAACAAAAGGAATCTAATGGGGTGTAAGCTTATGCTTAGTGAGCCAATCCATCAAACATGCCTTACAAACAATATATGTTTAACAAACATATGATATGCATGTAACAAGCAGCATGCTAAACAAATACATCTAATGGCCTAAGAACCGCATGTGACTCAAACTTACGCCCTCAATAGTCAGGGTTGGAGATTATTAACCAACACAAAGCATCAACTAAGTTTTAGCACTTGGGTTTTAATTCATACAAGCACTATTGTGCCATAAAATGCTTATATATATGTGTGTGTATATATACTTATACTTTACTTTTTGAAAATATATCCTTTTTCAAAATCTAAAAATTCCTAAGTCTAATAGTATAGTGGCCCTTACAATCTACATCATATGCCTTAAGTGGAAGTCACGAGATATGACCCTTAGCCATACAATTAGCATCCCCTAGCACCTTATAGGCCCATAGACTAAGATAAGAACTTAATAAATGTTGCATAAATGTATGCTTAAAGCAATCGCTTTAAGAGCTCTTATACATTTGAGTCCTTTCTTACCTTTTACGTGAGGTGGTAGTCAGTATAGATAGAATTTAATGTCATTGTCATGAATCGAGGGATAGCTCAATCATAGCAGGTCACCATATATCGTACAAAAGACCATAAATTGGTTTCCCTTCCAATTAATGACCGTTATACAACATATAATGCTACTACTACAATCAATTACCCAAGAGTTATACAAGCAAAGATAATATCACAACATATACATATTAATGTAAGATTTCATAAAGTAACCTCATCATATAGCAAAATAGTACTCTAAGTCTTAAAATACTAGTAATAAAGCTAGAGTAATAAAGAGAGTTATTTTACGTCACTTTTCAATATTATACTTCAAAGGATTAAAGGATTTCTAATTTAGAGTTTGCTACATATATTCACTCAACTCTCTTTTTAAGTACACACAATCCTAAAAAACCCAAACTAACCTTAAGCATGCCTCGACCAGGTAATGTGAACAAGTCCTCCTATAATAGAAGTTTATAAAGGTGTAAACTATAGAGCTTAATGATTCATTCTTCAACCATCAATACAAGCAAGTTATGCAATAATTAATTACAAACATATGAATGCATGAATGAGCAGAATATCATACAAATAGATATAGTTAACTAGGTATTCCATGCAACTTAGATTTAATATCCTCTGATGTTATAGTTAGAGAATATACTACACCAATTGGATCCATGTACCATACTTGAACTTACATAACTACGAAACTCAGCATTTCCTATTCGAAATAAAATAGTCTATTTAATTCTATTTTTAAAAACTAAGTTCCAAGTATAATTGTGAGTAAGCTCCCATAGTCTACACTTGTCCCTAAATGGAGGCCTTTAGACGTGACCCTTAACTGAGTGGTTAGTGCTTCTAATGCCTAGTAATCCTACAAGCAGGGTAAGATCATATTGTACAAGTACACCGTACTAAAACACTTTAATCATAATTATGTAATCAACCCCTGTATGACCTCTCACTACCTCCACGTGATGTGATGATCGTAATTTTTATAATGTAATGTATGGTTATACATGACCCTATTTAATTTAATAAAGTCAAGTATACTTAAGTCTAGTTATTAAGTGACCAACCATTATCATAGACAGTCAAATTCTCCATAGATATCTATAATGCAACAAATAATTCATTTTCATAATTTAAAGTATTTTTACACTACAAACATTCAACAATTACATGCAAATCCCAAACCCCACACTTCAATCAAATTATCGACAATATTTAAATTTCACTATCTATAAACACAAACAAGTATAGAATTATCAAGAGTATCCACTCAGTCATAATATTAGTTAAGAGTCGTAATAATCCATAGGGACAATGGTATCCATATCGGGATCACTTAGTAATTAGGAAATATGAAAGATAGTAAATATCTAGGTGAGATAATTAGTCCACGTAAGTATTTAGTAAAAATCTACCCAGATTTGCTAGTTATATATATAATTTTTCTAGTTTAAGGTTCTTCTACAATCACGTGTAACTTTTTTGTTTTAACTTTGATTTTTATAAACTTATGGTTAATTTTTATTATTTTTTGATGTACTTTCACATAGCGAGATCTATTCTAAATGTTAAAACCTGCGTTTTTCATTATGAGCCTAAAATATTATGAATTTTGTCATTTTGGCCCCATTATTTTTAATTATTATTTTGAGCTTTTCTTGATTGATTTTATATCTTAATTAATTTATAAATTTTATAATTTCAAAATATTTTTATTTTTGGGTTCTCTCTATAATAAGTTTCTTTATTTTACTACTTTTAAGTTTAAAGCATTAATTATCTTAATTTTTGTTATGATTGAAATTTTATAATTAATTAATTATTTTTATTATCTTATTAATTTTGTATATTGCAGTTTAATTAGAACATTGGGGAAAACTAGTGTGGCATTTTCCTAGTGGTCCAAAATGCTATTTTCTTATTTTAGTCAATTTTTATTTTTTTACCAATTTCATAATATTAATATACACATATGCATTTTTATAAAATAATTAATTATTAATTTATAATAGAAAATCACCCTTATTTCTCCCATGAAGCTCACATCCAACATATGTATACATTCATGTATTTATCTATATATATATATATATGTGTGTGTGTGTGTGTGTACTTATCAGCTTATTTTAGAGAATTAGTATATTATTATACATAAATATATATGTTTTTGATATTTATATGAATAATTGTACTTATGCTATTTTATACATATATCAATTTATACTATTCCTTATGATTTTTCATATAAATATGATAGAAAAAGTATACTTAATATTATGTGTATTCACATGTACTATATATATTTACACCATACATATACATAACTAAATAAATATAACATACATCTACATATAGTTATATATAGTTAGACATATACATATATAAATACATAAACATGAAAGAGAATAACTATACATGCCATTCAAATACGTATATGTATAGTTTTGTTACAAAGATACTAAAATATATATAATACCTATTACATACTCCTAATATACAAAATACTACAAAATACATATACAATACAAAGAGTACATGTAACTTATATTAAAAGAAAAAAAAAACAAAATACAACATAATATATTACTTGATTACTCTTTGTCTTCTTGGAAAATACCCTCCTCATCCTTCTTGTAGTTAGTAAGAAAGCGTCTAGGAAGGAATAATAGTATATGACATTAAGGGATGATGGATAGTATGTAGAAGTAAAGAAAAATGAAACGAAAATGGAAAAGTAAGAAGATACAAATTGTGTAAACCACTAAAATTATCAACCTAGCTTTTGAAATAGACTCAACTATATTAGACAATTTAGGAGTTGACAAGGCTAATGAAAGTGAAAACCCTAAAAGAATTAATCAATCACGTAAAGAACTTTTCTACCCTGAATGTTTCTAAATGCTAAAGATTTTATTCAAAAGTGATAGAAACCCTAAAAATGATTACCTTAAAGACATATGTGCACTAATCCAACATGATATACCTTAAAACCCTAATTGATAATATAATGCTCATATTTTGCCAAAACATTAGTAAAAGGTTAGAGATGACCCTCATTCATGCTAATATGATTTGAATCCTCAAGTAATCCATTAGAAAACTAAGATAATGAGTCATAGATTATATTTATCCCTTAAGTATGTGATTAAGATAGTCTTACTTAGAGTTAGGGTTATAGTTGAAGATTAGGTTACATGTAATGAACTTTAATACTCAAATTAGTACTTTTTGCACTTGTTATCCAAAGTAGTTTATCAAATGAGATATATAAGCTATAAAGACCTAAAGTAAGACCTCATCAACTATGTTTACTAATCAATTCATCAAATACCTCATTTGTTCTCATTTCCTTCATTTTTCCCTTAATTTCCCTTAATTACTATATTATGTGCACAAAATTACACATACTTAAGGAAAGTTGACCAAGTCAACACATGTTGACTAAAGTCAACATTTTGAAAAGTCAACAAAAGACTAAAAGATGAAGAAAATATCTACTCCTTCATGATGGCTTTTCTTTTCCTTTTCTTTTTGGTTTTTCTTTTTCTTTTCCCCTCAATTGTTGCCGTCCACTTATTCCCTTCTAGACCTCACCATTTGCCTTCTTCCATAATCAACACAAGACAAAAGAAACAAAACAAAAACAACTCCCTCTTGCCGTGAGCTTCTTCTTCCTCTTTCACTTTCACAATTTCACTTTTTGTCTCCATAACTCCAACACAATTAAAGGTATGTCTTTAAGTTGTTTTATGTTGCTTTATATTATTCATTAGTTAGTTAATTAGGTAGATTAGATAAGTAGTTATGTGTTTAGTGTTGTCTTGAAGAAGAGGGAACAAAGTTCCCATCTTTAAGTGTAGGAAATAGGAATTATGAAGAAGAAGAAAGGAAGACATGAGTATATGCTCATAAGTATGTGCACATAAGGGAATACTAAAAGAACACAAGTATGTGAACCTTTGTACATGAGTATTTACCATGTACATAACCTAAATTAAGACCACATTTAACTATACATACCTATACTACACTAAATACATACATAAAACACAAAAGGATGAAATTGGGAAGATTTTCTTAAGAGAAGATTAGGCATACGAATTTTTGTATAAAAATACGTATCCAACCGTATAGGTATATGGGTAGGTATACACGTATAAATATGGTATAAGTTTAAGTAGATGTATAAGTATATATATGTATAAGGTATATTTACATAAGTATAAGAGAAGAGGTAACATGTACATAATACATGTACATATGATATAAGCATGAGGAAAGGCTTATGTAATCATATGATGAGGTAAGTGATGAGGTAAGCACATGATGATATAAGCCATGACATAAGCAAGTGACGACATAAGCAATAAGATAAGTAAAAGATGATGTAAGCGATGACATAAGCATAGGTTTAGAAAATGAGAAAAATAAGAAAAGTGTAGGTAATTAGGTACCTAAATTAGTAAACCTAATACACCTTCTAAATTAGATTATACCTAATTCAGTACATGAATTAGTAATAGCAAAGTAAAATCCTTTAATTATAAGAATTTAAGGAATAAAATATATAAATATAAGTAATAAGAGTACTTAAGTGTTCATAGTTAAAAATTTCTATAAATTTAGTTCATAACATAAAATAGGGGTCTTAACATTCAAAACAGACATTACCGTGTAAATATACATCCGAAAACGATGAAAAATGACTATAAATTCATAAATATCAGAAATAAAACGACAAAAGCTACATACAATTGATAATAAAGTCTAACCGGGTAAAAGTTGATAGTAATCTAAGTAGAATTAAGTAATTAGATGTTTAGAATTATTAGTTAATTCAAGTACTTACTAGTGTTATCGAATCATAATGATCAAGTGACCTCGAGGTGAGCGAAGACCTTCTGATCAATTACTACGATTAGGGCGAGTCACCATGGCCGAGTGAGTATTTACCCTATGATTCCATGCTTGATTGTGATTGTAGATAGTGGACTTAAATATTGTTGTTAATTGACTACTGTATGGGGTTTGGGGAAATGCTTATGTGTGTAACTGTGTGTTATATTGTGAATTTACCTTAAGTACAGAAAATACCTTGTTTATTGCATGGTAGTATAGAAAATGATTGTGTAAACTATTGGATGGTCACAACATAATTCGAACTTAATTATACTCGACCTATAAAAGAAACTGGAACATGCATTAACATGCATCGCATGGATATAATTTTAGCCATCATATCACATGGAGGTAAAGAGAGGCCATTCGGGGGTTGTTATTATTCATTTATTGGTTCTGTACTGTGCACTCGTACAAAATGACCTTACCCAAGCCCACGGGAACACTAGGCGTTGGAGGTGCCAATCGCCTGGCTAAGGGTCAAGTCTAGAGGCCTCCGTTTAGGGGTGAGTAGGAGTGTGGACTGCGAGGGCCCACTCACAATTATACTAGAACTTGGGTTTTCTGAAAATAAAAGAATTATTTGATATAAGTACGGAATGTGGAGTTTCGTAGTAAAGTAAGTTCTAGTATAATACCCGAATCTAATTGGTGTCGTATAAACTCCAACCCTGACTTCGAAGGGCGTTAAATCTGAGTTACGTATATGAACTAGTTAATTATATGTATTGTTTGGCATTCTGGTTGATCATTCATTCATATGTGTGAATATATTGTACTTATAACTTGCTTATAGTATGGCTGAGGGTTTTGCTCACTAAGCTTAGGCTTACACCCCTTTAGTCTTTTGTTGTAGGATAGCCTATTCGTAGAGGCAAGACGAGGGATGCCACAGGTTAGCTTGAGGACTTGGGCAAGAGCGAGCTGTTATGTGTACTGAGAGAGAACAGTTTATGTAGACTCTTACCCATGTACTTTTGTTTATCTTAGTATTATAGACTTAGACATACTTAATTACTGTGTATTGTAAGCTTTATAAGTCAAATTTTATATAAATATGTTTGTGTGATGATATCATGTGAATCTAGATGTTCTTTGGAAACTAGTGGTTGTAGAGCCTTGTATATTGTGTGAAGAGTTCTTGATTGGAAGGGTAACCAATGAGGGGTTCTTCGTATAGTATACGACGTTTGCCATGACTAAGCCGTCCTCAGTTCGTGACAAAGTGTGTCAACCAAGGAAAAGAGAAAATGAAGAGTGAAATGTGATATTAAATTATAAGAGAAGAAAATTTGGAAAGTAGCTTTATGGAGACACTTGTTGGTTGATGATGATTGGAGGAAAACAAAAATGGATTGACTTTCATCTTATCTCATTCTTTTGCATTTATCTTCTCAATTTGTGCATATGCAAAAATTTACAGGACGCATGGCAGTTGAACAATTGAAAAAGGAAAAAGGTAGGAAAGAAGAAAAGAAAGAAGGAAAAATATTAAAATTAAAAAAAAAAAAAACACTTTGACTTTTCTAAAGTATTTCTAGACATTGGATAATGTTTAGGAAGAAGTATAATGTAATCATAAAGAAAATATATGATGTATATTTAATAATTTAAATAGTATTAAATGTATACTATTTAATATATAAACACAAAATATGTAGTAAAATTAAATTAAAATAATTAAATCAATATAAAACTAGCAAACATATATACATATATGAAGTCACAAATAATTGTAACATAATATTTGTAATCTTGTTAATTTTATTAATTAATTTGTTACGCTTTACATTTATAAATATTTAGGGTCTATCTCTATTCATTCATTAACAATTTTATGTGGTTACACATGTTAGTCGATAATTATATTCATTTAATGCTTTATTGCTGTTAGGATAAATTTTATACATTTTATAGGCTTAAGGTTTTGGTTTTAGGGATTTTATTTGGTTAGGGTTCAATCTCTCATATTTACACGTATATAAAATTTAGGGTTTTTATATACGATTAGGGTTTTGATTAAGATATCTCATTCATATTATATTCAAGCTTATAATTTAATAAAGTTTTAGCTTATTTGGCCTTATCAGCTCATAAAGTTGCCTAAGGCACTTAGGTCTAATTTAGAGTTCTGACCAAAACTTTATAGAGTTTACATCCTTCCCCCCTTCAAATAAGTTTTGTCCTCAAAACTTGAAAGGCATACTTGGTATTTCAAACAAATGCGGATATCGACGCTTCACTTCATTTTCCCCTTCCCAAGTCACTAATTCTCCCTCTTGATTTCTCCATAATACTCTAGCATACCAAATCTCTTTATTCCTTAACTACAATCTGTAATCTCTATTGGGTGTTCCTTGTATGTTAAATTTTCTTACAACCTTACTAGCTCTAGCTTAACAATATAGTCAAGATCAGGAACATGTTTTCTCAAAACAAATACTTGAAAGACATTGTAGATTCTTGATAGATTAGGTGGTAGGGCTAACTAATAAGCTAAATTCTCAACTCGCGCCGAGGTTTCAAAAGGACTAATATATCTTAGACTCAACTTGACCTTTTATATGGTGTAAACTCTTAATTGACCTCACTTTAAGATATACATGTTCACTTACTTGAAATTCCAACTCCTTTCTCTTCAAATCAGCCCAACTTTTTTACCTATCTTATGCTTCTTTCATTTTTTGCTTAATGACTGTAATCTTATTAGTCACTTCTTGTCCCAAGTCTAGTCTTATTGCTACTTTCTCTACATCATCCTAAAATAAGGGAGATCGACACTTTTGTCCATATAGAGCTTCATACCATAGCATCTAAACAATAGAGAGATAGCTATTATTATAAGTAAACTTAATCAAAGGTAAATGAGCATACTAAATCCCTTTAAATTCAATGGTACATGCTCTTAGCATATCCTCTAAAGTTGGTATAGATCTCTTGATTTGCCGATTAATCTGGGGATGATATGTTGTACTGAACTGCAATTTTGTTCCCATGACTTATTGTACACTTGCCCAAAACTTCTGCACAAACTGGGGATCTTTGTCTAATACAATTCCTGATGATACACTGTACAACCTCACTATCTCCTTTATGTAACAATCACCCAGATCACATCAAAACTGGTAGTTGTTATTATTAAACCACTTACAAAGTCCATAGATATCTAATCTCATTTTCATTTAGGGATTGGTAGTAGCTGTAACAATTTACTTAGTCATTGATGTTTAGCTTTTACCCATGGATATCTAAAATCAACATCTTATTTCATACCATTCCACCAAAAGTTCCTTTTCAGATCTTGATACATTTTTGCTTTTCTTAGGTGTACCCTGAGTAGGTGTACAGTATACCCTAAGTAGTAAGCTTCACTTGAAATCTCTTTTTAGAGCTCTAAATTATAAAGTATGTATAACTTGTCATTCATACAAAGTGCTTTATACTCATTTATTTTGAAATCAGTATACTTCCCACTAGCCATTTCTTCTTTGACTTGAATTAAGGTAAGGTTGTTCTGCAGTACATGCCAGATTCTTTCTATTAAAGTTAGCTTAACCACTAAATTCAAAAATTTTGCATCTACTTTATGCCATGAAAATTCCATATTCAACCTTCAAATTCCTTAATTAACTCTTTTTTTATCAATGAGAAGAGATGCAACTTCAGTATGATTCTTTCTACTTAAGGTGTCAACAACTGGATTCACTCTGCCAAGATAGTAATTTATTCCTAAGTCATAATCCTTAATCAACTCAAGCCATCTCCTCTATCTCATATATAATTCTTTATGAGTGAATAAATAATTAAGGCTCTTGTGATTAGTGTAAATTTCACATCTTCTTCCATTTAAGTAATGTTACTAAAGCTTTAATGTGAACACTATAGCTACAAGTTTGCTCATGCGGCCTTAATTGTCTAGAAGCATAAGCAATCACTTTCTTGCCTTACATTAGTACACAACCTAATCCATTCTTAGAGGCATCACTGTATACTATGAAAGGTTCGTCATTATGTGGCAATATGAGAATTAGAGTAGATACTAACCTCTTTTTCAACTCTTCAAAACTCTTTTCTTGTTTTTCACTCCACTCGAACTTCACATTCTTTTATGTCAACTAAGTGAGTGGCCTTAAGATATTTGAGAAGTCCTCGACAAATTTTCTATAATATTAGCTAAATGAAGAGAACTTTGTATTTCTATTACTATTTCTAGCCTTTTCCAATCTACTATGGCCTTAATCTTCTCTAAGTCAATAGAGATGTCATTACCTATTATTACTTATCTAAGAAAAAATATCTCCTTCAACTAGAATTGACATTTCAACAATTTGCCATATAGTTTATGCTCTTGTAATATCTGCAACACTATTCTTAAAAAATATGCTAAAATATCATTAATGAACACAATCACGCACTTATCTAATGACAATTTAAATACATGATTCATTAAGTCCATAAATGTTGTAGTTGCATTCGTTAAACCAAAAGGCATCATAAGAAATTGATAATAGCCATATCGTGTTTGAAGCTCTAGCTTAATCCTCAACTAATGATAGCTATACCTCAAATCAATTCTAAAAAAGACATTTTCACCTTGTAATGGGTCACACAAATCATCAATTCACGAAAGTGGATACTTATTCTTGAAGGTTACTTTATTTAGCTTTCTATAATCGATATATAGCCTAAGTGATCCATCATTTTTCGTAACAAGCAAAACCAGTGCACCCCATGGTGATACACTCGATCTTATAAATCCTTAGTCAAGTAGCTCTTGTAATTTTTTCTTCAATTCTTTCAACTCAATTGAAGCCATTCTATATGAGACTTTAGATAACGGTTCAGTTCTCGGTACCAGATCAATGACAAAGTCAATTTCTCTTTTCAGTGGTAATTCGAGTAACTCAGTAGGAAATTCATTTACTTCTTGAATTTCCCTTACATTCAGCTTCTTTGAATCAGTTTCAGAAGCATTTAACCAACTGACATCCATCATCAACTCTAAAGCACTTAACTCTCATACTCCTACTATAGTAGAATTCCCCTTAGAAGTTTCAAACATTACCTTCTTTTCTTTATAGTCAATGGTAGCTTTAGCACCCATCATCTAATTCATTCCCAATATTGCATTGTACTTGTGCATCTCAAGAAGAATCATCTCTACTTTACTATCAAAGTCCTGAATTTTTAGGAGACATCCTTTTACCATCTCCGTTGTAACCATAACACTTCATATAGGAGTCCTTACTCTAAGACTGGACTCAGTAGTGTCGAGCTTGGATTTTCAACGTCCTAGTTATTTTTATAAAATTAGGCATTCTTTAAACCAATCAATACTAAACTCTACTCGTTTAATACTGATCCTTGACTAGGATTTAAAGAAAACCATTTTTTTTTAACTTGGAAAGATTTGGAGTCGTCACCCGAACTGAGTTAGGAAAAAGGGTTAAGTTATAACCAATTGGGTGAATTGGTTTTAACTTAGCTACCGGTCTATCGAAAAAAAAAAAAAAAACCAATTTATAAAAAACGGCTTTTTGAAAACCAAAGATCTAGATCCGGTGGCTAATTTATTAAACCCTAAATGGGTACCATTTTTAACTTTCCGAATGTAACTTCACTTTTCAAATATACCCTTTTTAATTTCTAAAATAGTTAATAATGATATACACGACAACACAAATATTTAAAAATGGAAAAAATAAAAATTTCCATATTTTAAGCCAGCTCGTATTAACATACGGGTGCCTACGTACCCGTTATTCGAGATCAGACTTCTATAGTTTGTTTACCAAAAACATAGCGGATTGATTTAATTTTAATTTTGGAAAATAAGCTAGGTTTACATTTTTACCTATTTTGATTTATTTGAGAAAATTTCCTAAGGGTCCTAAGTTGGTTTATCGAAAAGATCTACTTTATTTTTATTTGTTTTTCAAAAAATATGTTTGTCTAAGTGGTAAAACATTTTTCTTTATTATATATTTTTTATTATTATTATTTTTGTATTTTTATATTTTTTCCATTTTTTTATCATTTTTATTACTTATCTTTTTTTATTAAAATGTAAAAATAACTAAAAAAATAAAATAAAATACTTTCTCTTCTTCTTTTTTTTTCTTTTCTTTTTTTCTTCCCTTTCTGTTTTTTTTTTCTATTTTTTTTCTCTTTCTTTTTTATTTCTTAATTTACAATTACAAAACACTACATAATAAACAACAACATAAATAAACAAATAAATAAAAATAAAAATAAAAAAGAAAAAGCTGGACTTAAGCTTCATGGGCTAGATTGGATTTAGCTTGAGTTCTACAAGTCAAGTCGTGTTTGGGTTGGATTAGGTCGGATTTGAGGGGTAGATTGGCTGCAGGTCGTGGGTTAGGTTGTGCACAACAAGTCAGAGGAGGCGTTGTAAAGGTCGTTCTAGTGGCTAAAATGATCAAGAAAGGCCACTTTCATAGCCACTCTATTGGGGATTGGGGGATTAGTTCAATGCTATGGTTAAACTTAGCTGCAATGGTGATTAGTGAAGAACGGTCAGCAGTTCGTTAAAGAGAATGGGTAAGGTTGGTTTGTGTGAAGGAGGGTCGGTGTGCGATCGAGAGAGAGAGATGTTGGTGAGTTTAGGTGTGGGTTCAATTATGGTGTGGTAGTGGACGTACTTTGTATGTGCATAGGTTCAACTGGTGAGGGGATGGTGGTTGTGGATAGTATTGGAGTATGGCTGTTTGCTAGTAGTAGATTTGTGCTTGAGCATATGAAGGCAGCGTCTAAGGGGTATGTCTGTGGTTCAACAGTACATAGGTAAGAGGGTAGAGAGTGAAGGAGTAGGTTCGATGGTGGTAAAGGTGTTTATGGTGTGCTGGATTGGGTGGTGTCATGCAAGAGAGAGACCGTGGAGAGGGAAAGAATAATGGTAAAGAGAGAAAGAGAGTTTAATTGAAGGGAGAGAGAGGGAGACCTGGTTCCAAGAGAGAGAGAATCAAAGAAGAGAGAGGCAGTAGATTGTAGTGAGAGGGAGAGAGAGAGTGTAGTAGCAAGAGGGGTGATTGGAAATTAAGGAGAGAGAGAAAAGGATCGAACAGTAGGGATCCGAGAGTCCGAGCTAGAGAAAATCTAGAAAGAGAGGGAATTCACTGTGTATGTGTTTTTTTTTTTTTGAATTGGGCCCTCCTCCGCGTGCGTTAGTTGTGTTATTTGAAAAAACCAACCCCTTTTTTCGTGTCTTTGAAAGAATTCCTCCCCTACCCCCCTAATCACTATGCATGTATGTTGTGTTTAAAAAGGAAAGAAGGAGAAAGAATAAGGAAAGGGGAGAAAAAATTAAGAGAAAAGAAGTTTTGTTGTCGCGACAAATCACAACATGCCACGTATCACAATTAGATATGTAGCTCGGTGATGTTTTGACATATAGCAATATCTAGATTTAAAAAAGAAAAAGATAAAAAACCATCCTCATAGGTCCAGTGAGTTTCGAACCTATGTCCTTCAACTCAATCCATGTGCTTAGTCTATGTGTTTTACCATTAGGCTGTTGGCCTATACCTTGTCCAAATTGCACATATGGATCAGGTCAACTTGGGCTAGATTTAAATCTAAGCTTAAGTCCAACAATTTCTTATTCAAATTTATTTAAATTAAAATCATGTTTTATTTAAACAACCTAAAAAATTTATTATTTTCTAAATTCCTTATTTTTTAAATTTTTCCGTGACATTTCAAATTTCTTATATATTTTTCTTTTTTTTATGTATTTTTATAAAATTCCTAATTTTTTCTAAATTTCTTCTTTTTTTTTAGGTTTTTCTTTATTTTTCTATTTTTTTGAGTTTTTTCTAATTTAAGACTCTATAACCTAATTTGAGAAATAAAAGCAGAGCAAAAATTAGGTATTTATAACTGCCCCTCTTTATGGTGAAGTTTAAGCAAAACTTTGCCATAAAGACAAAATAGGCACTATTTTTGCTCTAAGAGTTAGCTAATACCTTAGGAAGACGTGATAGCACCCTAAAGGTTAGCTAGAGCCCTAAAAAGAATAAGAGAGGTTTGCACTCTAAGAGCTAAGAGAAGAATGGGACAGCACCTTAAAGGCTGGCTGGAAACCTAATAAGAATAAGAGAGGTTAACACTTTAAGAGCTAGCTAACCCTAAGAGGAAAATGATAAAGGATTGAATAACTAAAGTAATGTAAGCCATTGGTTTCAAAAGACTCTTTGACTTAGAAAAGTATTTATAGAGAGATTATTGAAAAACCATTTATGAACAAGGAAAGGAGTAAGGATAGGCCACTTGATTTGAAAAAAGAGTTTGAAGGATGTTAAAAACCATAATTGAGGAAGAATGACTTAAACTAAAAAATGACAACCTTCGAAAGGAAACGAATGACATGGATTAAAACTTTGGCTATTCGAGCTGACATGGATTTGGACAAAAAAAATTTTGATAAGCCTTTACTTTCTCTCTCTTCTTTTTTTCTTTTTCTTATATATATTTTTTTTAAGTTTTGCCAACAGGTATAAATTCTTATTAAGGAACAATCTTACAAATACTTATATCCTTAGTAATCATGTGGAATTTCTTAATGCCCCTAACCCTAGGGCTTCTCTTAGGGCTTATAATTAATCTAGTCAAAGAGGTCTTCCTTACTAGCTCTTGGTCTAGATTACACTCTTGACTATAGTTCCAAAAATTATAGTCCATTTTCTAAGTGATACTCCTTGATCAATCCATTAGGTCTTTTTCGGTTTACCCTTATGTATTTAGGCTTTTGGTCCAAGGGTTTCAAAACGGAAAAAGGCTTATTTTGACATAAATACTTTTATTAATCCTAAGTGTACAAATCAAGAACCTTGGGGAAAAATTAGGAGTATGCTTGTCCTAAAAAAAAAAACATTTTATTAAAGATAAATTATCTTTCAAGATCGGAAGAGCTTTTACATGTGTAAGGCAGTATCGTAGGTGGGGAGGCCTTATGCAATTCAGTATAGGTAAGAGAAGCTTCAAAGTGCTAAGGTGGATATGGAAATTTAGGTTTATAGGCTTAGGAATGTGATTTAGGGCCTTGTGTTTTCCAAGGTTATTTGGGCATTGACTCCTGGCTCTTTGGATTAGTTTAGTTGCCCTTATTGGGATGTGAAACATTTCTTGTTGCATTTCATCCTACACTTTCAGGCCAAATTCTTTGGCCTCTTTTCTTCTTATCTTTTTTTTTTTATTTTTATTTTTTCTTTTTAATTGCTTCACTCCACTATCTCTTACTATTCTCTCTTTTCTTTTATCCCCAAGAGTGATTGTTTCTACTGTTAAGTTTTTTCTTTTTAAATGATTCAAGGCCCTAAATCCATGGATTTTTAGTGTATAGGCTTAAGGTGCTTGAAAATGAAGTTACCTCTTCTTCATTTCAAAGAAAAATAATTTATCATAAATAAAAGTCATTTTTGAATTAATGTTACTCAAACAAGTATAAACTAATCTTACCCCTATCTTCTAATCAATGACCCTAACCTTCGAATTACCACATTATGGGGTGGTTCTTGATAGGGTTTGAATTTAGAAATTCTCTAAATAGGTCCAATAAGGTGAACAACAGATGATTGTGTTTAGGATTTAGAAATGAATACCTAACTTCACTTTAAATTATGTATCACATTCAAAGTGAACCTCCTTTAAGGAATGAGTCCAAAATATCCTTACCATTATATCGCTCAACTCTCAAAGTGTTTTGAGGGTTAGTGTATAGGATACAGCTTGCCTCTTCTCATCTTGAACTTTCAAAAAGTGAGGTACCAGTTTCTTAAGGAGAAGTCCTCTTTTTTTTATTTACCCAAGATCAGGTTTTTGCTCCTTAGTTTCTCAAATCATGCCTTAGTATTTGACTTTGTATTTTGGTTCGGTATATGATTGAACTTGGCTTTCTAAACAAGTTAAGGGTTTTGGCTTAGCTTAGTTATTTTTAGGGGTTAAGGATTGTGCCCATGTCAATTGCCTCGATGGGTCGTGGCTCATGTTCGAATTGGTTTCTTGGTCTAATGGCTTATGTTTGGGGAGGCTAGTTGGATGAGCCCAAGGTTTTACATTGAATGCCTTGCCAAGTAGCTTATATTTGGGTAGGTTACTTGAATGGGCCTAAGGTTAATGTTGGCTAAATGGCTTGTGTTTAGATTAGATGGCGACAAAGGGCTCGTATTGGCTTCTTAATAGATTGAAAGATCTAGTGTGGGTTAAAAGCCAAGTGTTTAGGCTAGTTGCTTGAGTGGGCCAAAGGGCTCGTGTTTGTTGAATAGGCCAAGGGGCTTATATTTTGCTTACTTAATAGGTTGAGGGACCTCGTGTGGTTTGAAAACCAAGTATTTAGGTTAGCTACTTAAGTAGGCTAGAGGCCTGAGCTTGTGTTGACTCCTTAGGTTTGGAAGGATTTATAGTTGTTTGCAACTTTTCTTTTCATTTTTTTGTTTTTTATTTTCTAATTTTTTTTTGTTTTTTTTTTAGAGAGAGAAAGGTAAAGTTTTAGTTTCAAAACATAATTTACAAATAAGGACGGTGTTTTTTTTTTTTTTTTTGAGTTTCTATTTACAAGTCTATGGATTTTATTTACATTTCCCTAAATAAGATCAAATAGTGATTAAATAACTGTTTATTGAAAGATTATTTACAAAGACTGGAAAAAAAATTAAGAACGATGAAGTAAAGAGAGATTTATTATTTTGAAAAAGGAAGATCAAAATATGAAAAACAAAGGTAGAGAACCTAAACTTTATTCAAGAATTTTATTTTAGGCTCTTTAGACCTAAACTGGAAAGCCCTACATTAAGTCCCATATATAGGCCTTAAGGTCCTCTATCATCTCATAAGTATCCCTAATGACCTAGCCAAAAGGGACCTTAAGGCCCGATTGTGAGCTTCAAAACACTCGAGCTTTTCTTTCAGATAGGCAATTTCATCTCTCAGTACCTGCTCGTGAAACCTAGAGGCATCCAGTAGCCTATTACTCAACTGATCATTCGCTTAGTTGTTTACCATCCTAAGTCTACACATTTTATGGACAAAGATCAATCATTAATGCAATGATAGAAAAACAAAAATGTGGAAAAATGCAGATGTTAGGGTTATTTGGGTTAATATATTACTCCTCAAGTTGCAACCTTACTATAATTTTCAATAAAAAAAAAAAAACCTATTTGCAAAAACTCTTGAACGATCAGTAGGGTTGCAATTTCTTAAGGGTAATGTATTAACTCAGGCTTAGAGGGAAAGATATGCAATCAGAGTGGGTTTTAAAAGGTCCTTAAGTTTTGTAACCTCACTTGTTTTTAGAAAACACTTTCATTGGTCATAGGGTGGCCTAATGGGCCCCAAACGGTGGTTACCCCACGATACCCGAAACTTATACAATGCCCCCCCCCCCCCTCCTAGGGTCCTAAGATGGCTTGGGGATGCAACAAATGAACCCTCATGCTTTGGTGTATGCTATTTATAAAATAAATATACGAATTAAAATAAATATATACATGAAATCAATGACAAATAAATAAATGAATATACAAATAAATAAACAAACAAATAACTAAATAATACAGATAATTTGAAAAGTGATTTTAATTTCGAAACGTTTTTTAAGTGGTTAACCCTCTTGACATCCCCAATAGAGTCACCAAGCTATTGAACTTGGATTTTCACCCTACTAGTTATTTTTATAAAATTAGGCATTCTTTAAACCTATTAATACTAAACCCTACCTGTTTAATATCAATTATCGACTAGGGTTTAAAGAAAACCATTTTTTTTAACTTGAAAAGATTTGAAGTCGCCACCTGACTATCATTTTTTAATTTCTAAAATAGTTAATTATGATAAATGCAACAACACAAATAACTAAAAATGAAAAAAATAAAACTTTCCATATTTTAAGTCGCCCCATACTAACGTACAGGTACTTATATCCAAGATCAGACTTCCATAGTTTGTTTACTAAAAACATAGCAGGTTGATTTAATTTTAATTTTGGAAAAATAACTAGGTTTATGTTTTTACCCATTTTAATTTATTTAAGAAAATTTCCTAAAGATCCTAAGTTGGTTTATTTTAGAAAACTTAAAGTGCCTTAATTTTGAAAAGAACAGTTTTATTTTTATTTATTTTTGAAAAAATATGTTTGTCTAAGTAGTAAAATGTTTTTCTTTATTATATATTTTTTATTATTATTTTTTTTTTATTTTTATTATTTTTTCTAATTTTTATTGTTTTTATTTCTTCTCTTTTTTTATTAGAATATAAAAATAACTTAAGAAAATAAAATACTTCCTATTCTTCTTCTTTTTTTCTTTTTTATTTTTTTTTCCTTTTCAGTTTTCTTCTTTTTTTTTCTTAATTTACAATTACAAAACACTACATAATAAACAACAACATAAATAAAAAATAAATTAAAATAAAAATAAAAAAAGAAAAAGCTAAACTTAAGCTTCATAGGCCAAATTAGATTCAGCTTGAGTTCTATGGATCGGGTCGCATTTGGGCTAAACCGGGTCAGATTTGGAGGGTGGATTGGATTTAGGTTGTAGGTTGAATTGCACACAAGTCAGAGGAGACATTTCAGAGGCTATTCCTGTAGCCAAAATGACCGGGAAAGGCCTCTTTCGTGGAAACTCTATTGGCGATTAGGGGGTTAGTTCAATGCTATAGCCAAACTCGGTCACGATGGTGATTGGTGAAGAATGGTCAATGGCTCGTTGCAGAGAATGGGTGAGGTTAGGTCATGCGAAGGAAGGTTAGAGTATGATCGCGAGAAAGAGATGTCAGTAAGTTTAGGTATGGGTTCGATTATGGTGTAGTAGTAGATGTGCTCTGTATATGCATGGGTTCAGCTTAAGAGGGGATGGTGGTTACTAATGGTGTTAGAGTGTGACTATTCGTTGGTGGTGGGTTTATGCTTAGGCGTGTGAAGGTAGCATCTGAGGGGTATGCGTATGGTTCGACGGTGCATAGGTAAGAGGGTTGAGAGTAAACGAGTTGGTTTGATGGTGGTAAAGGTGTTTGGGGTATGTCAAGTTAGGTGGCGTCGTGCAAGAGAGAGATCGTGGATAAGAAAAAGAATGATGGTAGAGAGAGAGAGAGAGTTTGACTGAAGGGAAAGAGAGAGACCTAGTTCTGAAAGAGAGAGAAATGAAGAAGAGAGAGGTAGTAGAGTGCAGTGAGAGGGAGAGAGAGAGTATAGTGGCGAAAGGGGTGATCAGAAATTAAGGAGAGAGAGAAAGGGATTAGATGGTGTGGTTTTGAGAATCTGAGCATGAGAGAATCCATAGAGAGAGGAAATTCACTATATATGTGCTTTTTTTTTTTTAATTGGACCCTCCCCTACGTATGTTAGTTATGTTATTTGAAAAAAACCAACCCCATTTTTTGTGTCTTTAAGTCAATTCCTCCCCCCACCCCCATCACTGTACGTATATGTTATGTTGAAAAAGAAAAGAAGGAGAAAGAATAAGGAAAGGGGAGAAAAAATTAGGGGGAATGAATTTTTGTTGTTGCGACAAATCATAATGTGCCACGATTACAATTAGACATATGGCCCAATGATGTTTTAATATATGGCCATATGTGGATTTAAAAAAGAAAAAGATAAAAAACCATCCTCATGCCTTCAGTGAGTTTTAAACCCATGTCCTTTAGCTTAATCCATACACTTAGTCCATGTGTTTTACCATTAGTCCATTGGTCTGTACCTTATTCATACGTACAATTAAATTGCACATATAGACCAGGTCAACCTAAGCAAGATTTAAATCTAAGCCTAGGTCCAACGGTCTTTTATTCAAATTTATTTAAATTAAAATCCTATTCTATTTAAACAACCTAAAAAATTGATTTATTTTTTTAATTTTTCTATGACTTTTCAAATTTCTTATATATTTTCCTATTTTTTGTATTTTTCCAAAAATTCCTATTTTTTATTTTAAATTTCTTCATTTTTTAGGTTTTTCTTTAATTTTCTATTTTTTTGAATTTTTTCTAATTTAAGACCCTTTAACCTAATTTGAAAAATAAAAGAGGTGCACAAATTAGGTGTCTACAGATGCCAATTATAGTTAAACCTACTTGCTTTACTGCTTCAAGGGCTATGAAGGAATGTATAGCTCTCGTATCAAACAATGCCCAATTACATTGCCATACCCTGAATCATAATTTTAAGTTTTACTCCCATATTTTAACCACAAATATTTTATCCTTAAAATTTGATTATTTGCTACTACTTTGTTATAACTTACACTACACAGTATACCATTAGCAACTTAACAAAGAAGAAATAAAAGTACATACCTACTATGAGCTCAATATCCCCAAAATCCTCAACTTCTTCATACATCTCCAAGTCTTCTCTTAAATAATCTTCATAACTCCAATTGCCCTTCGAATAATATACTTTGGTGGTATTTATTGCACCTAGGTGAGTATTTCCCATACTTAGTCCTCTAATGGCTTTTCCAGTGGCAAGGCATCCAACAACTAGTGGTGGCTTAGCAACTTAAGTAGTGGTGGCTACGTGCTATGGGCAAGTGGTAAAGAAATGCCTATCCTTATTACAGATAAAGCAGGTAGTAATATTTCTCTTAGGGCAATTTGTCACTTGGTGTAAGCTTTTACTACAAAAGAAAAAACTTGCCTTGCAATTAGAGACAATCTCTAGGGTAATAATTCCCCTTACATTTCCAACACTTGGCTGTCCTACTAGTTTTCTTTTAGAAAATCCTTTGTGACCTCACAAATCCTATTATCTTACTACTATTACTACCACTTAGCCCTTCAAAAGGTCTTTTGCTAAATATATTGACCTTGCACTTGTTAGCTTCTTCACTTTGCCTTTTTGCATTATTTAATACTTTTACTTTTTCCACCATATAATCAAAATTTCTTAGCTCAAATTCCAAGAGTCTTCTTTTCATATCAACATCAAAATCCTTTAAAAAATATCTACATCTTCAACAAATCACTAGTTTGATACTTTAGAGGTACAAACCATAGCAATCTATTAAATTCAACTTCATATTACTCTACAGTAGGGGTCCTTTTCATAATGTCAAGTAAATCCTCACTGTAATTGATCCTTAAACTCCCTGGAAAGTAATATGCTAATAATTTACATCTGAAAACATCCTAAGTGATTGGGCATCTCAAATTTCGTTGCTTAGATTCTCACCAAGTGTGTGCTCGCATTTTTAATAAGTACCATAAGTGAGTCTCAAATAAGGGTGGTACTTCAAATGCCTCAAATAACCTCTCAATTTGATTTAACTAATCCTTAGTCTCATCAGGTCGACTTGCAATACCCTTAAAGTACTTATTATAGCATTGAATTCTAGTCAAATACTACATTGCTGTTTGAGATCAAGGGGTACTAGAGACATAACTCATATTGGGCCAACTGGTTGTAA
Organism: Lumnitzera littorea; assembly: GCA_024138015.1. Classification (NCBI taxonomy): domain Eukaryota; kingdom Viridiplantae; phylum Streptophyta; class Magnoliopsida; order Myrtales; family Combretaceae; genus Lumnitzera; species Lumnitzera littorea. The sequence continues at coordinate 66,205,609 of JAMXBB010000001.1, read as the reverse complement.
AGGAAGTAAGGGTAGTGGCGGTAAAGGTGGTAGGGCTGGCTGTAGCAAAGGAATCTCTCAAACTATTACTAGAGGTGGCACCTAAGCAGGTGGCATACGCTCTTAGGCTAAATATGCTCTTAACAACTCATTTTGTGCATTGTTGGCAGCTAGAATTTCATTAGTACGATCCCGCGGCATACTTAGTTCTCCTTCTTAAGTAAGTGAGGCCTAATTAACTAAAGGTCTCCCTATCACAACCCGAATACTATCTACGTCATGGTAGGCCACCCTACATTATATGAAAATCGATGATTGACCCCCTCATCAATCATACCCTTCCATACAATGTACTAGGCTAAATCCACTCCTAGCTACTATTGGTCATATAGACAAATAGTATCATAGCAAACAATTATCTTAACCAAATATCAAATGCATTATCAAATGATAATAATAATAGTACATTGCGTTCCTAAAAGAATAGTAGTGATAATAGTTAAAGTAGCTACTAAAGGTCTAACAACACCATAAAAGGAAGAGATTCATAAGGCTTAGTCAGAAACTAAGTAGTTCCCTCCTTTGCTTCAATGACTCATAGTCCTATCCTAAGTCAAGACTAACCTCAGGCATCCCACGATCCAGCTCAACAAAAAAGTAGCCCACAACAAAAGGAATCTAAGAGGGTGTAAGCTTACACTTAATGAGTTAATCCCTCCAATGTGCCTCAATAATATGTATATTAACAGCCATTTGAATACATGATACAAATAATATTCTAAACAATACATACAGTAGCCTAAGAACTACATGTAACTCAGAAATTTTGCCCCCTATATTCGAGGTTAGAGATTATTGATCAACATAAACCAATAATTAGGTTCTAGCACCTAGGTTTTTATACAAATTTGCACATATGTGCTCAAATAAACTTATTTACGTATATTGTATATACACAAATATACTTTACCTTAATGAGAAATATGATCCTTTCACAAAACAAAATTCCCAAGTCTAGCGATGTGATGGCTCTCGTAATTCACATCACATACCTTAAGTGAAAGTTACAAGATATGGCTCCTAGCTAAATGTTTAGCATTCCCTAGCACCTAGTACACCCATAAGCTAGGACAAGAACTCAATAACATGGCATATCGATGCCTAACTAATCCCTTTAATAGCCCTTTCTCCTATAAGTCCCTTCCCACTTTTTATGTGAGGTGGCAGTTGGTGTGGTTATAATGTAAAGACATACCATGTATGACTTATTTTAAATTCATAGTCAGATAAATACTTATGTCAAGTTATTAAGGTGGTCAAGCAATTTCATACCATAACAATGGTATATAATCCAATCACATAAGCAATTTCAATTGATATCTCGGTAATATTTTGTCAAATAAATCATAAAAACATATACATGCATTTCCCCATGTCCTAGATGCAACCAGTTTAATCATAATAATATTTTAGTGCAACTAACTTACAAACAAAAGCAAGCATGAAGTCATTGGAAGTTATTCACTCTGCCATAGCTACTAGTCATAATAATCCGAAGGTAGATTGTCTCCAAGAGTAAAGTCCCATTAACAACGTAAATATGGTATCATATATTATAATGTCAACCTAATGTTCTATCAAAGTTATATTCTTAATTTGATCTTAAATTTATCCTAGTTATGTTAAATCTTCAATTGTGTATAACTTTATTATTTTAAATCCATTTTTCATGATCTTATTGTTGATTTCCATCATTTTTTTGTGTGCTTTCACATTGTATGGTTAGATTTAGGAGATGGCACCTGTAATTCTATTCACTAGTCAAAATAATAGCATCCTTAGGGTTTAGGTCTTCCTTTAGGCTTGAACTTGTTATTAGGCCTTTTTACTACTTTATGAAATCTTTAGGGCTTGAGCTAGTGACTTTATTTTTGGCTTAAGTTCTTTCTTAAGGTCAGTTTCTCATTTATTATTTTTGTCTTAATACTATCTATCATTTCTTGAACCTATGAGTAGTATTTTAGGACTAAAGATGGGTCCAATTCTCACTTAACCAATACTCATTACTTTGGTGGGTTTGGAAAATTAAACATGGGCTTTCTATGAACTTTATAACATCTTTTACCTAAGGTTAGTTTGTTGGTCAGAAATTTTCACAAGGCTCAGTTGAGAGTTTTGGGCCTGGTTTTGAGCTTTAGGCCTCTAACCCTTATCCTATTAGTCTTGGTTGATCTTTTCACTTTGTTTACTTCATTTTTTAGTGTTTTTAAGTGGGCTAATTACATGTCATATATTTAGTTTGGTTGGATTGATAGCTCTTAGCTTCATTTTCCAACTCAACTCTTTATTTTCTTAAGCTTAAGTATTAAACCAAGGCCTTACACTACTTGTACTTCGACCTTTGCTTGATATATTCTTTGTAAGTAGATTATTTTTGCATAACATCAAGTAGAAGTCATAGAACATATATATCTCCTAGGCGCTATGTTTTGGGTTAGGTCCTTAGGTGATGATTTTTCATTAAAACTTCATAAGATGGTTTACCCTTACCAAAGGTTAATTTAAGGCATGTGAAACTTAATATAAGCAAAAATAACACTTAGGCAAGTTTTATACATCCCACGTGCAGCATCTTAAGAGACCTTACAAGAGTTTAATTCCCTCAGCTTTCTCAAATATAAGGTGACACTATAAGTAATATACAAATATACTAAAAGGAAAATAAGCCTATGTTACCTATATTCCACTACTTGTGAAGAAACATTAAGAAGCTATCATTTGACCTAGGTAAATAAACTTCTAAAGTACATGATATATTTATATAAACATGAAATGAAACTTTACACATGGTGTTCTAAGCACATCTAAAAGTAAGGTACACTTTACTAAATGTTTGGGTGCTTAGGGTGAAGTGCTTGGAGAGCTTTTTCTTATTATCTTTAGGGTTTCATTTTCTTAAGAAAATGAGGAGCAAATGAAGGATTGTGTGTGTTGGCACTGCCCCCTCGCCCCCCGCCTACCCGCATCACCCCCCCCCTC